>OZ024741.1:342781624-342784124 GCA_964016885.1 Eledone cirrhosa
ATTTCACGTTGCTCCTTCTACCTGGAGTTGCGACCGATACATAGTATTAGCAATTGGAAAGACCAACGGAAACACTGTTCCCTCGGTCCGATTTGACGAAAGTCGATCGTTCCTTTATATATATATATATATATATATATATATATATATATATATATATATATATATATATTATATATATATATATAAATAAGAAGAAATTAAAAGATGGTTTAAAAAGTTCTATATATTTTATTATGCGCATTTCAAAAACAAATATCATCCTGGGACGATAGTTGTGTTCTCATCAGATAAAATAAGGTAACATGATATGATGCCTAAAAAAACACTTGTGAACAAGAAAGTGTTCAGTCAACATATATATATAAATATTGATATATATTTTTGGATATGTGTGCGGATGTGTGTATCTGTGTATCTGTGTATTTATTTATATATGTTTATATATGTATGTGTGTGTGTATGTGTGTATATATATATGTGTATATGTATATATATATATATATATGTATATGTGTGCGTATATATATATATATATATATATATATATGTTTATATATATATATATATATGTGTGTGTATATGTATATATATATATATGTGTGTAAGTGTATGAATATATGTGTGTATGTACGTATATATATATATATATATATATATATATATATATATATATATATATATATATGCGTGTGTGTATGTGTGTATATGTATTGTATGTATGTGTGTATGTATGTATATGTATATCTATCTATATATCTATCTATCTATCTATCTAGCTATCTATCTATCTATCTATCTATCTATCTATCTATATATATATACATATATATGCTTGTATATGTATATGTTTGTATATATATATATATATATATATATATATATATATATATATATATATATATATATATATATAAATTAAGAAGAGCAGAACAAACAAACATTAAACAATTCTTTAAAAAAATTTTAAAATGATTTAAATATTTACCCGTTCATAATGCTACTACCGGCGGTTTCGCTTTACAAAAGATTAGAGATTCGGAGAATTTCTAACGGAAAAGTAAAGTTCATCAGATAGCTATTTCCATACAGTCCTACAATCTGCAAATATATTGCCAACTTCCTATATATATATATATTATATATATATATATATATATATATATATATATATATATATATATATATATATATATATATATATATATAAATATATATATATATATAGTTTAATGTATGAATAGAGAACCAAAAACAGAGAGGCAGTACAAAAGATATGGTTTTTAGTTTCACACTGTATGTATGTATATATGTATGTATGTGTATGTGTGTATATGTATGTATATATGTATATATATATATATATATATATATATATATATATATATATATATATATTATATATATATATATATATAACGAAGGAAATGTGGTAAGGAACCAGGTGGACCATAACGCACCAAAGTACTCAATACTTAGGGTAGTAGAGTGGGTAATAGGAACAAGTAAGACCCAATACTTGTTCCTATATATATATATATATATATATATATATATATATATGTGGGTGTGTGTGTGTGTGTGTATGTGTATATATATGTATATATATGTATATGTATATATATATGTGTGCGTGTGTATATATATATATGTATATGTGTACGTATGAATGTGTGCGCGCATGTGTATGCATGAGAGTGCGCGCGTGTGTGTGTGTTTATATATATATGTATATATATATATATATATGTTTGTATATATATATGTGTATATGTATATATATATATATATATATATATATATATATATATATATATATAGGCGTATGTATGTGGACACACATATATATATATATATATGTGTATATTTGTGTGTATATATATGTATATATTTGTATATGCGTATGTGTGTATGTACATTTATGTATGTTTGTTGTGTGTGTGTCTGCCTGTGTGTGCGTGTATGTGTGTGTACGTGTGTACGTCGGCGCGTGTGTGAATGTGATTGTCGACACCTGGAATATATATTAAGAGAAACTTCACAAGGGGAATCACCCCAACACTTGAATCTGTTGATGGAACCCTTTCTGCCTTAAAGAATTAGCTTCTAAAGAACTTCCCTTTTCTTTAAACCATTGAACCCCACCCATCCTGTAGACACCTGTTTTATCGGCATTGTTAGTCTAAGTCATAAACAAGGATTCGTATTCCAAATTTGAATTTGTTTACAGTATTCTTTCTGCCTTTGTTAATATTATAGCTTTAAAGAATGTTTTAATGAACTACCTTTTCCTTAAATCCTTCAACCAATGACCTCCACCCATCCCAATCCCCATCCTCTCCTAACATCAGAAAAGAAAAGATATAAATACCACGACTTACTTGGACAGCCAGCTTACTGATGATTTCTCACGAATGAAACAATTCTAGTCCTGTAGAAGCTCTTATATATATATAATAGAACCACACACACCCTTCTCTCCCCGCTCCACCCACACCCC
>OZ024741.1:342789124-342809124 GCA_964016885.1 Eledone cirrhosa
CACAGATGTAACTATACATGTGTTCCAATTGCAAATGACAAAGTTAGCTAGGTTGAAAAATACTAATTTAAAACAATCTGTGTTCATCCCTCTCATATATCCAATTATATTACACGGCCCGGAAAGATTCCCTTCTTTGAGCTATTTAATTGTAAAAGACTATTTTGAGTTTATAACTCAATCTATAATATTCTCGGCTCCGTATGTAGAGCTAACCTTAGTCTCATAAACCCAGCTGCTATTTTTAGCGGCACGAGTATGAGACGCGCTAGGCGCTGCGACATGTGCGTTTATATCAGCATATCTTTCAGTCTTCTTAGATGGTTTGAAGTGAAAGGTACGAATTTTCCTGGATACCCGCTGATGAGCACAGGAATTCTGGCTTTCACTTAATAATTCTTGCCCAATATAGGTTTGTTATTTTTATTGATTTATTACTTTGAATCGAGTCAGGCAAACCATATTGTTTTAAATTAGTAATTTTTCAACCTAGCTAACTTTATCATTTTCAATTGGAACACATGTATACTTATATATGTGTTCATGTCTCTCATATATCCAATTATATTACACGGCTCGGAAAGATTCCCTTCTTTGAGCTATTTAATTGTAATAGACTATTTTGAGTTTATAACTCAATCTATGATATATATATATATATATATATATATATATATATATATATAGAGAGAGAGAGAGAGAGACATACACATATATACATATGAGTAAACACACGTGAAAGACAAAAGTATATGTATACATACAATATGTACACATATAGAAAGGAAATCCTTATAATTATATACCCCTACACGCATATATACACATATATACAATCATATATATATATATATATATATAGGAAAAAGTATGACCCCGACGGCAGAGCTCAAGCCGTTTCGACGGCTATTTCTGGACTAGTCAAGGAATAGCCGTCGAAATGGCTTGAGCTCTGCCGTCGGGGTCATACTTTTTCCTATTTCCCACTCTACTACCCTAAGTATTGAGTACTCTGGTAAGTTATGGTCCATCTTGTTCCTTTGTTATATATATATATATATATAGACATCCACATATAAATATATATATATAGGCATGCATATATATGTATATATATATATATATATATATATATATATATATATATATATATATATATATATATATATATATATATATATATATATATATATATATTTATTAAAATAACAGATTAAAGTTTAAGCAAAGAATCGCTGCTTTCACCCTTAACGGGATCTTCTGAAACTAACAAAGTCAATCTGTAAACGCAGAAATGGATATTTCAAAAAACGTTGCAACCGGAGGAAGACAGGAAGACGATACTTTGGTTCATGGAAACGTTCGCTGGCAAAGAACGGGAAAAAACGAATAATACGTCATTAATAGGAGCGGTGGATTAGCAGTATCGGTAGAGGGTCGGACGCCATGCTTTCCAGCATAGTTACGTCCCTTTACGATCTGATTTCAAATCCCGCCGAGGTTGACTTTGCCTTTCATCCTTACGGGGTCGATAAAATAAAGTACCAGTAATGCACTGGGTAATTGCTGGCCTTGTGCCTAAAGTAGAAACAATTAATAGGAGCGGTGATGCACCACCTAGGAGAACATTAGTCTACGACCTCTTTTATACCATAAACGTGGTTCTGTCTTTGCGCGTAATTGTTTTTCACCGCTCCTATTAATGACGTATTATTCGTTTTTTCCCGTTCTTTGCCAGCGAACGTTACCACGAACCAAAGTATCGTCTTCCTGTCTTCCTCCGGTTGCAACGTTTTTTGAAATATCCAGTTCTGCGTTTACAGATTGACTTTGTTAGTTTCAGAAGATCCCGTTAAGGGTGAAAGCAGCGATTCTTTGTTTAAACTTTAATCTGTTATTTTAATAAATATTTGCTCTACGGTTCTTATATATTTGATATATATTTTCCTTATCGAGCCCTCTTTGGATTTTAGTCTTCAATTTTATTATTATTACTATATATATATATATATATATATATATATATATATATATATATATATATATAGGTGTGTGTAAATGCGTTCACACGTAAACATAAGTACATAACACACGTACATACGCACACATACGCGCGCGCACACGCACAATAATATATCAACACATGCATACATATATACATGAATCCATACACATACATACACACACATACACACACGCATACACACACACACACACACACACACACACACACACACACACACACACACACACACACACACACACACATATATATATACATATATATACATATATACTCGCACAAACACATGCATGCATACATACACATGCGTGTGTGTGTATAAACATATAGGCACACAAACTATATATACACACACACACTCGCAGGTAGAAGTATATTAGGGGGTACCAAATAATGAAAAGATATAGTGACAGATCCACGCGCAAAATAATTATAATTATAGATAAAGAAATAATATTATAATATATAAATACACATACATATATATATATACGCACACGCACACATATATATATATGTATACACACATATACACACATACACACACACATACATGTATATATGTGTAAATATACATATATGTGTATGTACATATATGCCCGCCTGCACATGCGGCCACATACAACCAGATGTGAGTACACTTAAAAAACATTGTGGGTATGTTAGGACGTGGGGGAGTATAATTAAAATCAAATAAAATAATGAATTAAGATGAACAAGTGGGGAAGAAAAGGGGTGTATAAATTGTGAGAGATCTGGATAAGGGTATATAGTTAAAAAGTGATCTGGGTTAAGGTAGAGTGCAGGATGAAAGTGGTGGGTGTGTATGTGTTAAAGATATGGTAGAAAAAAAAAGGGGGGGGGTGTATAAATCAAATGAAAAAAAAATGAAGAAAAAAAATGTAGCCTACATAGAGCACTCTCTTTTCCTTTACCTTTCCTACGGAAATACTTCATTTATATATATATATATATATATATATATATATATATATATATATATATATATATATATATATATATATAATATATATATAAATATAAATTCAGCGAGAATCGAATTTCGGCTGGTACAAAAAGCGAAACGAAACGCAAAATCGTAGAAATACTAGCAAGCGCTCCAATAGTTAAGAAAACTAGAGCTAAACAATATGTTAAAACGCTATACAAACTGAAAAAGTGGTCAAGAAGGCATTAACCACCTAAGCCAAAAAACAAATCAAGTTAAACACCTCAAACAAAATAAATGATAAATACAGACCTGGACCCAAATGGAATTGATGGTAAAATCCAATGCAGGGTTTCTATGACACCTAAATCAATAATACTGTCTGCTTAAACTATAAGCTTTTAGCATAAAGATCGAACAAGGAATATCACGTTATCAACAGGTATTTCGCTCTGAACTTTGTAAAAGCACATGTGTACCTCACAAGGGGATAAACCCCAGATTTTGGCAAATGAATTCAGTATGTGTATATCATACAATATATATATATATATATATATATATATATATATATTAAAATATAAGTATTAACAAAATAGATGTTCTTTTGATCAATTACATTTTATTATACATATTTCAGATGTACAAAAGTACGTCCTCATCAGACAAAATATAATTATACATGACATACCCTGGGATGTTAAATGGTTAAGATTTAATCAAGGTAGTGATTACCCGATAGAAAATTTTACTTATATAATATCTGTGTGAGAGTGCGAAAACGTAATGAATTCATTAGAGAGTGTGTGAGTAAGAAAAAACGTTGCATACTTAAAGTGTTCTAAAATTTTAAATTGTATGATATATGTCTATTCAATATATCTAGGGAAACGTTTCATGAATAATAACAGCCAGTGATAGCCACTGGAAAAAGATTTATAAGGAGGGAAAGATAAAGAGTGTGTGTGTGTGGGGGTGGGGGGGGGGGTGTCGAAAGGTACACGGTTAGAATTTGAAAATATTTAATTTATAATATTAATGTGAAGACTCCAGATTTCAGGATTATTTGCTATTTATTTATATATTATTTATATAAATTCGATAAGTGTGTTATCATTTCTAAACTTCTGAATTGTGAGAATAACATTTTAAAGGATTTAGCTGGCACGTAAAGAATGAAATATTATACTGTTGATTAATTACCTAAATCTAAACTTTAACAAATATCTCAACATATTAGGTATGTAAAGCTTTTGAAGTACTTATTGTTATAAATATTTGAATAACTATTATGTATATAGGTATATATTAATGAGTCAGTATGTATAAGGTAAATAATACCGACGAAGATAAAAATAAAATAAAATAATGTTACGGATAAAATCTATACATATGTATAATTGGGTGTAAATGCACTAATTATTCTTCAACCAAGATATCAACATATTATTATTAGATATAGGGATGTATATATATATAGATATATATTAGGTATTATTAATGAAGTATACTTTATGTAAATGATAACAGTTATACTCTTAACAACGTGTTACATTTAAATATATATATATATATATATATATACATACAAGAAAAACAAACAATGAGTGCATGAATACAGTTCAAAATAATGCCTATAATAATTTTGAGTTTTGATATTTTCCCTATATTTGAATCATGTATATAGAAGTATGGTAGGTATATTTAAAAATATATAAAATACAATATATAACTACATATATATATTATAAAATATTATATTATAAATAAATAAATAAGAGATCGAAAGTACAGCGAAAAATTCACATTTGTATATAAGTTTGAATCCGTCTCAAATTTAGATTTTATAGTGCAGTAAGTATATTTAAAAGAAATATATGCTATATTATACTATAAATAATAGATCAAAAAGTCATTAAACATTTAGAGTTATAGATAAGTTTCGTAAACATTTTTGGATTGGGTATTAAAACTAAAATTTAAAAGAGATTACAAATGTATTAATAATTCACAGTTAAATAAATTCAATAGATATGTAAGGATTAGGTATTGTACTAAATTATAGATAAATGATGGTGTTGATCAAAGTTAACAAATAAAATTGTGTGTATCAATGTTTAGGCATGCTAATTGAAATATTGTCATTCATTCTAACGTTGTTTTTTCTATAGATATTTATAAAATAAAGCAATATTAAAATATATATAAAATAAAGCAATATTAAAATTTTCTATCGGGTAATCACTACCTTGATTACATCTTAACCATTTAACATCTCAGGGTATGTCATGTATCATTATATTTTGTCTGATGAAGACGTACTGTTGTACATCTGAAATATGTATAATAAAATATAATTGATCAAAAGATTCGGTGAAATCGTGAACGAGAGAATAAAGACCATCAAACCTGGTTGAAAGGTGAGCAAGGAAGGAATTTCGCACAGGTCTAACGGGAGGAATAAGGGTCTGCGAATTCGGTAAACATAAGTTCTGTGAAATCGTAGACGAGAGAGAGAAAAAATTCCGACCAGCTTGGCCGAGCGTGCTAGAGAAAAGAATTACGCACAGGTCAAACGGGAAGAAAGAGGAGGAGGAGAGGTAGTGACAGAGAATGAGTGAGTGAAGGGTGAGGAAGAGGCTAACAGAGAGAGAGACTTCTAGAAAGGGTAAAGATACATAGAACGAAAAAGACATGTAGCAGCGGAGGAAAAAAATGTGTAAATATGATAAGGGCGCTGCGGAGTTGCAAATGAGTTACATATGAAAAAAGTTTGTCCTTCATCAGTGATCTTCCAACCATCATAGGCATTACATCGCTTTAAAGACCATATACCTCCGGTTGGTGCGAGCAACGGCTAAAAAAAGTCGTTGGGACACGTAAATAAAGGGGACGCGAGTGTAAACAAACAAAATGGTGAAGCAACAGAAAGTGAGGAAGAAGGAGACAAATATATATATATATTATGTATACATACATATATGCATATACACACACACTCTCACACACATATTATATATATATATATATATATATATATATATATATATATATATACATGCATACATTTTCTAGTATATTATCGGATTATTACATATTTAATGTATATCGGCGTTTTATTGGATATAGCGATATGCACATATGATGAATATAGCCATATATATATATATATATATATATATATATACTGTATATATATATATATATATATATATATGTGTGTGTGTGTATATGTATATATATATATATATATATATATATATATATATATATATATATATATATATATATATATATATATATATATATATATATATATATATGTATGTATGTATATATATATATATATATATATATATATATATATGTATGTATATATATATATATATATACATACATCTGACATTTCAGAAGTCTACTGTGTAATTAATTATTAATGCCGGCTCTCATTACTGACTTCAAAGTCATTATTTATTTACTTCACAACAAATATTTTATTCTTTTATTTTTTATATTGCTGTATGTATATTATATATATATATATATATATATATATATATATATATATATATATATATATATATATATATATATATATATATATATTTATAAGTATTAAGTTGTTAAACAATCAATATTCGATGATTATGTCAAAGAATTAGTTTTACAGTAGATTGGAAGCACTCAACGGAATATAATTTTCAGGAGTTATTAATATTAAAATATATGTATTAATAAATTCATAGAAATTTGGGACTTGTCTCCTTCTTCCTCACTTTCTGTTGCTTCACTATTTTGTTTGTTTACACTCGCGTCCCCTTTATTTACGTGTTCCAACGACTTTTTTTAGCCGTTGCTCGCACCAACCGGAGGTATATGGTCTTTAAAGCGATGTAATGCCTATGATGGTTGGAAGATCACTGATGAAGGACAAACTTCTTTCATATGTAACCCATTTGCAACTCCGCAGCGCCCTTATTATCATATTTATATATATATACTATGAGTGTGTGTGCAAATACGTACGATGTATATACACATATGTGAATGTGTATTCGCGTATGTAAATTAGTATATATACACACACAGACATATATATGTATATACTTGTCAGTGCTGGTTAAGAGAATGTGACTGATGACAGATTAACAAAGCTTGAAACAGCGCTGTCTGGCATCCTCGACTATACTGACAAACGTTGTGATATATTCACAGAGATAGATAGAGTAAAATAATCTTTTCGTTCCGAAAAGATATTTTTCTGTGATAACGAGCCCACACATGTTTATTGTATATAGACAAATAGTATATGCTTATATATGTTTTCATATATACCTTTCTTACCTATTATGCTTGAATGCTGTCTTTGTGCTATTCCTAATTAATATAGATGGCCAACTGAATACGCACAAGTTTTTTATTCTCATTTTCCTCGTTCCTTCCACTCATCGGTCTTTATTTTCTATTTATCTTCTATTTCTAACTCTATCTTCTGATGAAGGATTAGTGTCCGAAACGTTAAGAATTTCTTCTTGCTATTTCAAGCGTTAAACTAATATATTTCTTCAATGTACTGTGCCGTTTGTTTTGTTATTTTTGTAATTTATGTGTGTGTGTGTGTGTGTGTGTGTGTGTGTGTGTGTGTGTGTGTGTGTGTGTGTGTGTGTGTGTGTGTGTGCGTGTGTGTGTGTGTGTCTGTGTGTGTGTGTGTACACATATGTGCGTGTGCGTATTTATGTGTGTGTGCATGTGTGTCTGCGCATGTATATCTATGTGTGTGTGCGTGTCTGTATGATATACGGGTTAGTGTTTGAACCTATTGGAAGCAGTCTTTCTTTTGCATTCGCTTTTCTGATTCTCCACTTAGATTTATCTGTGGTTCTTGTGCTTCTGACAACGTCTATTTCTGTTGTAACATTAAATTGTATGTCACAAAATCACGTTAACCGAATCACTTGAAATTATATGGTTATTTCACTATCTTAGTTATCTGTATACAGTTACATATTACTCTAGTTACTTGTCAGGATAAAACCTTACTTATTAGTACACCACTCATTAAGGTACACGTACACAGAAACAGCCACAGCCACAGCCACAGCCACAGACATAGGCAGACAGACACATACCCCCCCCCCCCAGCACACACACAAACATACATATACACATATATATATATATATACAGTTAAGATGAAGCATTATGGGATATATAATACGTGATATGAACTTCAGAAAGTCAGTACAATGCGGAAGATATATATATACAATAATTTTTGCAACACGAATTGGTGCAAAACTTATTTTAATACCTCTGGAGCCACTTTTTTCACATAAAACAGGTAGAATTTCAAAAACTAATCAGATTAGAGCAAACATCACGGGCGCTCTATCTCAAAATTATTTTTGAAAAGCATTAGAAATTCCAGGTGTCTGCGAAAGATCCTGGGGATTAAATGGAGTGACCATGTAACAAACCAGGAAGTCAGGAACCGCACCAACCAGCAGCTGGTCTCTTCTGCCATCTGCAAGCGACGCCTGGGCTGGTTTGAGCACGCTTTGAGACTTCCCCCGGAGAGACTGGCGAACCAAGTACTTAAATGGAACCCACAGGGAAGCAGACAGAGAGGGCGACTCAAAATGAACTGGCGCCAGACAGTTGAGAGGGACCTGCGAGCGACAAAAAGACAATGACGGGACGCTGTGCAACTGGCTGCTGACCGAACGCGGTGGAACACTATGATTGCCTCATGCGTCGCAAAACGCGGGAGCTTCTGAGTCTGAGTCTGAGTATTACACATAGAGCACTCTTTTTTCCTTTGCTTTTTCTTCGGAAATACTTAAGACACACACACACTAATTTTTTTAGTCAATATAAGGTGAAAGCTTCTAATTCTAATTCTATTTTCAATATATGTATGTGTGTATGTTCTTCTGGTTTTATAATTCACAAATTTTTGCCAAGAGTCAGTTACTAACATAGATACAAGACTCTCTCATTGGAATTTGTGAAGGCGTATGGCTTAGTGGTTAGAGCATTGGGCTTGCAATCGAAAGGTTGTGAGTTCAATTCTCGGACGGGCTGATGTGTTGTTTCCTTGAGCAAGACACTTTCTTTCCCGTTGCTCCAGTTTACTCAGCTGTAGAAATGAGATGATAGGACTGGGGTCCCTATCATTAAAATCACCCAAGACACCTCCAACGAGATATACCTTGGAGGAGGCCAGCTAAACCTGCATAGGTGTGAGCTGTCACACACACATTGGAATTTACACAACATCAACTAGGTAAATATTTATGCATGTCTGCATGCATGCGCGTGTGTGCAGGTATGGATTTTATTGTATGGGTGGATGTGTATGTTTTGAGCTGTATGTGTGCATGTACATACGCTTTGTATCTGTACATGTGTATATGCAGTTATTAGATGCAAAATGTTTGGAATGTTTTACATGTTTTTACTGTTCTATTAATGGATTGTACTTGTAATTTCCTAACTAGTCGTGTTCTTTCTGTTTCTGTGAAACGCAGCGTCTGGAGATTTGTAGGCAGTTACTAACATACCCCAGTGCCCCAATAATCACAGGCATAAATCTGAAGGTATAGTCAGGGTGGAGTATCTGGAGATTTCTCATTAGTTCTGCATTAATATTTTCCTTTTCGCTAATCTTTGATATTATATTGGCATCTGCTGGGCAGCTAACTTCAACTACTGTGCATGCCTTCTTTTCCCTGTCCCTTATCATTATATCTGGTCTGTTACGTCTGCATTTTATTCCACCAGTACTCTTTTATATTATGCATATGTATGTACACCCCCCCCACACACACTCACACACATATATAAATATATATATATATAAATATATATATATATATATATATATATATATATATATATATATATATATATATATATATATATATATATATATATATATACATGCACACACATATATTTATATATATGTATATATATATATCTACATATGTATGTATATATATATGTATATATATGTATATATATATATAATAAATGAAGAATTAGAAATAGAAGCCAGGAATATTCGTCATCAGTTGTCTACTAGCCATCATAGGTATTTCTTCGCATTACAGACCATATACCTCAAGCTAGGGCGATACAATAACTAAATTAAGTTATTGGGATAAAAAGAGTTGGGTGGAGAAAGAGAGACAGGTAAATAAACACGAATGGTGAGGCATAATTCTTCATTTATTATATATATCCCTTTTGCAACAACACAGCTCGCCTTTTTTCATTCATATATGCTTTCCCCATTAAATGTAATCTGAGTTTTTCGAATATTAATAATTGTTTCTACTTTAGGCACAAGGCCAGCAATTACCCAGTGCATTACAGTGCATTAATAATATCATTCGATTCGTTTGCAATTACGCAAACAAGCCTCAATTTTATAGCCATGTCAGTAGAATGAACACATTCTTCCTCTTGTTTGGCAGGTGAACAGAACTGCAGACACTAATGTTTCTGGGTATCACCCTTCATCAGTACAGCTCACTGTTCACCTGCCAAACTGTCAGAAACATTAATGTCTGCAGTTCTGTTCACATGCTAATACAAGAGCAAGAATGAAGGGTTCATTCTACTGACATGGCTATAAAATTGAGGCTTGTTTGCGTAATTGCATACGAATCGAATGTTATTATTAATATTCGAAAAACTCAGATTATATATATATATATATATATATATATATATACCAACCGCCCGTCCCCTCAATCTATCTTATTTCTCATTCTTTCTTCTGATAAAGGAAACGTTAAGACCCTCTTCCTGCTATATCAAGCGTTATTTTAATATATACCTTCCATATACCTTCCATATCCCTTCCACTGTATCGATAGGGTTGTTATTTCTGTTAACCTTTTACATACATATATATGTATATATATATTAGTATCAGTGCTCTGAAATAGCGATGTATGTATGAATGTATGTATAGTATATTTGATAATATACTGTATGTTTATTTTAAAACATTTTGAAGACCATTGGCTATGAGTTATAAAGTAGTGACTATGTCACTTACTTTGTCTCGGCAAAAAACAAAGGGAAGCAACCGACTGCTGTTTCTCGTTTGTTAACGGTTATCAACATTGCTTATCCCTCCGCTTCTGCCGAGACTTATAGCAGTTGGATTCTTATAGAATTCCAGTGATGTTTAAGAGCTGATTAAGCATTCATACATACATCGCTATTTCAGAGCACTGATACTAGTTTCTAACTTTTGCTGGACCGGCAACTACTCTGCTTAATCAGCTCTTAAACATTACTGGAATTCTATAAGAATCCAACTGTTATAAGTCTCGGCAGAAGCGGAGGGATGAGCAATGTTGATAACCGTTAACAAACGAGAAACAGCAGTCGGTTGCTTCCCTTTGTTTTTTGCCGAGACAAAGTAAGTGACATAGTCACTACTTTAAAACTCATAGCGAATGGTCTTCAAAATGTTTTTAAATTAACAGACAGTATATTATCAAATATACTATACATACATTCATATATATATATACCACATACCAAACCTTTCTTAGTAATTGAATGTTCGTCCTTTTTCATTTTCCCCTTTACCCCCATATATCTAACTCCTCTTTCTCCCGTTACTTTTCACTCCCTGTCTCTCTATTTCTAACAAGTTCTTTTCTACTCAACTAATTTGAATAGAATGTATTCCCATCTAGTTGTTACCACAATGCAATATGAACGCCTCTAACTAATCTGAAAACTTGGCTCTCGCTCTCTTAGCTGTTAAGTACATAAATACATATGTTACTACTATTAGCTGGGCAGGACGTTAGAAACTTCGAGCGACGTAACATAGAATTGCTTAATAAGCTGTCACGTCATATACAGAAAAATATATACATTCATGCTATTCTTTACTTTCTTTTCATGCTAAATCATGTCTGATGGTCGGCAAATATGCACGAACACTTATGTATGTATGTATGTATGTATGTATGTATGTATGTATGTATGTATGTATGTATGTATGTATGTATGTATGTATGTATGTTTGTGTGTGTGTATGTATGTGTGTGTGTATGTACGTGTGTGTATATGTATGTTCTTCTGGTTTGATAATTTCACAAATTTTCTTTCCCAATAAAGAGAGAGTCGGTTTCTAACATAGAATTGGAATTTACACAACATCAACTAGGTAGATATGTATGTATGTCTGCATGTGTAGATATGGATGTTATTGTATGTGTGGATGTGTATGTTTTGAGTTGTATGTGTGCATGTGTATATGCTTTGCATCTGTACATGTGTATATGCAGTTATTAGATGCAATATTTTTGGAATGTTTTACATATTTTTTCTGTTCTATTAATGGATTGTACTTGTAATTTCCTAACTAATTATGTTCTTTCTGTTCCTGTGAAGCCTAGCTTCTCAAGATTTGTATTGAGGCAGTTACTAACATACCCCAGTACCCCAATAATCACAGGCATAAATCTGAAGGTGTAACAGGGTGGAGTATCTGCAGATTTCTCATCAGTTCTGCATAAATATACCTCCTTTTCTCTAATCTTTGATATTATATTGGTATCTGCTGGGCAGCTAATTTCCACTACTGTGCATGCTTTCTTCTCCCTGTCCCATATCATAATATCTGGTCTGTTATGCATTTTATTGGGGTTTTTACTGGAACATTCCACCAGTACTCTTTCATATTATGTACATGGATGTCTTCCACATTGCTGTAGCTTTTAATGTGTTTATTATCGGGGCTATCTTTTTTACGAACTGCATTGTATAGTGTTTTGGCCACTACATCATGCCTCATAGGTAGATAGTACCGCGATGACATCTTTGGATAGCTGCTGATGACAAGGGTGATATCCTCGATGTTAGTTCTTCAGAGTTTGCACTTGTTATCACATTTAGGGGTTTTGCCTGCATCCCTATCTCTTTTGTGAATCCGGTATTTCGTGTTAATCTCCTGTTCTTGGATTGCGAAAGTGTATCCTTCAAAGTGGGAGCCAATATAGCGGTTGTTGGTCCAAGATAGACTATTTTCCTTATCTATATTACTCTCACTCTGGAGCTTCCTGGCAACATATCCATGCATGATTTTTTGCTGATAAGCATGCAGTTTTTGATCCATGGATTCATTGCGATACTGCTGAGCGACTTCCCTGGGTGTGAGTTTTTGATTATCACACAGGGAATATCTCTCGAGGAGTTCCTTCCCAACTCTCATGATCCTATCTGTTTAATGCAGATAGACTTGCACGAGAAACGGGCTCCTACGCTTTGAGGTTCGTAGATGTTGTCGGAGAGATATGATGCGACATTCAAATGTTGTCTGGACTGATGTTAGGCCTCTGCCCCCCCCCCCCCTCCTGCTTATGTTTCAAGTAAAGGCGGTCTATGTCACTGTTGATGTGGAAGTTTCCGGTATTGTTTAATATTTTTCGAGTTCCAACATCAACTGCTCGGATTTCGACTATCGTCCAATTGAGTATTCCAAGCGTTGGTGTTAGGTCAGACACAGCAAACACATTGTGAGCCACTGTTTTGTTTTGCGCAGAGAGTTCCGACGACCAGATCTTTCTTAATCGGGTGTAGTATTCCCTGGTCACGCGTTCTTTATTACAGATACCATTATAGGATATGTTCTCATCTATCCCCAGGTATCTGTAGCAGTCCTCATCAGATATCGGTGAAACAGTTAGGCCATTGCTGACAATGTTGCTAGATTGGGTTGTTGTTTTTCCCCGCTTTACAGTCATGTATGAGCATTTATCTTGGCCAAACTCCATTCCTATATCCTTTGAGAACGTTGTAACCAGCTCAAGATTTTTCTTCATCCCATCCATGTTCTTGGCATAGAGTTTCAGATCGTCCACAAAGAAATTATGGGTTAGGTTCGTATTTCTGTCCTCCTGTGAGCCAATGATGTATCCCTCACATTTCTTGAGCAGAAAGGACAAGGGGTTTAATGACAAGATGAATAATATCACAAAGAGACTGTCCCCCTGAAATATACCCCTGCAATATTTTATTTTATCAGTGAAAATAGAGTCCTCCCTCTCTGTCTTTAACCTGAGGATAGTAGCCCAAGAGGAAGACAGCTTCTCTATGGCTCTGACAATAATGTCTGGGACTTTAGCAAGTTGGAGGGCCTCGATCATCCAAGTGTGGGGAACAGAATCGAAAGCTTTCCTGTACTCCAGCCAGACTGTAGCCATATTCCTCCTAAGGACGTCGCACCTCCGACAGTTTTGTTGATTAGGAGTTGTTCAGCACATCCCAAACCCATTTCTTTCCAGCTGCTTGTTCATCTGTGATGGTGTTATTATTTTCACAGTGATCTTGGAGGAATAGGTTCAGGCTGGCTGTATACATCTTATACATCAGGTTCTGGCATGCAATGGGTCGGTAGTTTTTGCCAAGTGGGTGTCTTTGTTCTTGGTGACCAGTAATGTATGTATGTATGTATGTATGTATGTATGTATGTATGTATGTATGTATGTATGTATGTATGTATGTATGGCAACCCCACCAAGGTTTC
The DNA here is from genome assembly GCA_964016885.1 of Eledone cirrhosa. NCBI lineage: Eukaryota > Metazoa > Mollusca > Cephalopoda > Octopoda > Eledonidae > Eledone > Eledone cirrhosa. The sequence goes on from OZ024741.1 coordinate 342,803,660, forward strand.
TTGGTGAGGAGGGTGACCTTGGACATCGTGCAGGACTAAAAACAAAACCTGTCAATGGGCAAAGGAGCTCTTAAGAGTCAATGGCCATCCAAAATCACCGGGAGAGATGACCCCTTAGCCTTTGTCAAGGCAGAATTCTAGGAGAAGGAAAACTCTGATATAACACCTGCAACCCTGATGGTATCCAATGATGTTGACTTGTTCTTCTTTTTTGTAAATATCATCTTGGTTAAGAGAGTGGGACTGGCTTTATGCAGTGCCTTTGCTCACTATAAAAGCTTCACGGCACAGGCATTGCTTTATATCTGGAGATCTCTCTGCACTTGTCGTCACATGGTACCATAGGCCCAGCAATATGTGTCAATAATTGTCACAAGTGCAGTGTTTGTACCAGAGTTTTCAAGTCGCTGGCGGGACTAAAAAGTCACACTCGTTCAGCGCATCAGTAGGGGTTCTCCTACATGGATATGAAGTAGTGGCCGTACTCGAAAACGAGTTGGCAGCCACCATGTATGTATGTATGTATGTATGTATGTATGTATGTATGTATGTATGTATGTATGTATGTATGTATGTGTGTATGTATGTAGGTATGTATGTATGTATGTATGTATGTATGTATGTATGTGTGTATGTATGTATGTACGTATGTACGTATGTATGTTCTTCTGGTTTTATAATTTCACAAATTTTTTCCCAATAAAGAGAGAGTCGGTTTCTAACATAGACGCAAGACTCTCTCATTGGAATTTACACAACATCAACTAGGTAGTTTATGTATGTATGCATGCATGTATAAATATGGATGTTATTGAATGTGTGGATGTGTATGTTTTGAGTTGTATGTGTGCATCTGTATATGTTTTGTATCTGTACATGTGTATATGCAGTTATTAGATGCAAAACTTTTGGATTGTTTTACATATCTTTACTGTTCCATTAATGGATTGTACTTGTAATTTCCTAACTAGTTGTGTCTATGTATGTATGTGTCTATGCATGTATGTATGTATGTATGTATGTATGTTTTCTCTTTCTCTTAATTTCGAGTATATTTTTTTTGACCGGCCACCTTCCTGGTGGCAAGGTTGTAAAAGAAAAGAAATTGTCATCCCTTGAATCGCAAGAATGTTTTGCATATTTTGAAGGTGCCAGCTATCGCAGCCATTTGTAGACTATGAATTAGGGAGCTGCGCTTTTTGTCGGCAAATCCAAGTTCGGTCATACTTTGGGCCAAGCGGGTTGGTATATAACCCGTAGCACCAATAATGATGGGTATGAAGCTAAAGGTGTATCTTGGATACTGGATTTGTAAGCTCCTCATCAATGGTCCGTAGATGTCCTCCTTCTCCTGTATTTTTCTGACAACGTTTACATCAAGTGGGCAGCTGATCTCCACAACAGAACACGTTTTCAATGTGTGGTCCCAAACTACAATATCAGGCCGGTTGTGCTTTAATTTGGTGGCAGTTTTTATTTTCAGGTTCCACCAGTATTCCTTAGTGCCATCTGTCTCAATATATTCTTCCTCGTTTGTTGTTAATTTTGTTTTCCGAAGTGCGTTCCAGATAGTTCTAGCTATCCCATCGTGTCTCATGGGGAGGTAGTAGCGAGATGACATTCTTTCGCAGCTGGCAACAATGTGGCTTACATCCTCGATCTTTGTTTTACATAGCCTACATTTATTGTCAGCTGCTGGCCCTCCTCTTTTGTGCAGCAGATATTTGGTAGGGAGTTCTTGTTCCTGTATTGCATAGAGATATCCCTCAAGGTGTGATGTCATAAACTTGTCTGAACTCCATGCCAGGCTTTTTGAGTGGTTTATCCCCTCTATGGTCTGTGTTTTACGCCTCAAGTATCCATGCACAACTTTCTCTGTAAATTGGTCAATTTTTTTTTCTTGTTTGAACATTGAATAGGATCTTCCGATTTCTCTGGGTGAGAGATTTATATCAGGCTTTATTCCATATCTCTCCTCCAGATCAGTCGCTATTCTAATGATATTTCTTTTTTCATGCTCATAAACCTGAGCAAGATGGTCGCCAACCTTTTTCCTCTGTTGAAGGTGTTGCTTCAGTGTTACTATCCGGGTCTCATATGTTGTTAATATTGATTTTAGACCCCGGCCACCTTCCTTGCGTGAGAAGTATAGCCTATCCACATCACCATTGATGTTAAAGTTCCCAGTAACACTGAGAAGTTTTCGAGTTCTAACATCCATCTCACTTAGTTCTTGTAATGACCAGTTCAGTAGGCCAAATGTTGGCGTTAGAATTGGCACAGCATAGGTATTGTGGGCAATGTATTTGTTGTATGCTGACAGTTCTGATGACCATATTTTTTTTACTCTTCTGAGGTATTCAGTTCTGGTTCTCTCCTTATTTATGGGTCCATCATATCTGACATTCTCATCCTGTCCAAGATATCTGTAGTTGTCACCTGACTGCAGAGGTTGTATTGTCAGGCCGTTCATATCTAGATTTCTAGAGGAGGGCACAGCTCTTCCACGTTTTACTGCCAAATATGCACACTTGGACTCACCAAATTTCATTTTGATGTCGGTTGAAAATTGTGTAATGAGGTCCAATTGTTTCTTGATGTCATTGATATTTGGCCCATACAACTTCAGGTCATCAACAAAGAAAAGATGGGAGATACTTCTGGGCCCACTTCTTTGTCCACCTTGTTTCCTGAGTAGGTAAGATAGTGGATTCAGTGAGAGAACGAAGAGTAGTACTGACAAGCTATCACCCTGAAAGATGCCCTTCTGGTAATGTATCCTATCAGTCTTAACCTGCTCCTTCTCACCTCTAAGGATCAATTTGGTGTACCAGTTCTTGGTCAGGCGTTCAACAGCAGCTACTAATGGTTGTGGGACTTTAGCTATGTATGTATGTATGTATGTATGTATGTATGTATGTATGTATGTATGTATGTATGTATGTATGTATGTATGTATGTGTGTATCTATGTATGTTTGTGTGTATCTATGTTATCTCTTTCTCTTAATTTCGAGTATATTTTTTTGACCGGCCACCTTCCTGGTGGCAAGGTTATAAATGAAAAGAAATTGTCATCCCTACTTTCGCAAGAATGTTTTGCAAATTTTGAAGGTGCCAGCTATCGCAGCCATTTGCAGACTATGAATTAGGGAGCAGCGCTTTTTGTCCGCAAATCCAAGTTCAGTCATACTTTGGTCCAAGCGGGTTGGTATATAACCCGTAGCTCCAATAATGATGGATATGAAGCTAAAGGTGTATCTTGGATACTGGATTTGTAAACTCCTCATCAATGGTCCGTAGATGTCCTCCTTCTCCTGTATTTTTCTGACAACGTTTACATCAAGTGGGCAGCTGATCTCCACAACAGAACACGTTTTCAATGTGTGGTCCCAAACAACAATATCAGGCCGGTTGTGCTTTAATTTGGTGGCAGTTTTTATTTTCAGGTTCCACCAGTATTCCTTAGTGCCATCTGTCTCAATATATTCTTCCTCGTTTGTTGTTAATTTTGTTTTCCGAAGTGCGTTCCAGATGGTTCTAGCTATCCCATCGTGTCTCATGGGAGGTAGTAGCGAGATGACATCCTTTCGCAGCTGGCAACAATGTGGCTTACATCCTCGATCTTTGTTTTACATAGCCTACATTTATTGTCAGCTGCTGGCCCTCCTCTTTTGTGCAGCAGATATTTGGTAGGGAGTTCTTGTTCCTGTATTGCATAGAGATATCCCTCAAGGTGTGATGTCATAAACTTGTCGGAACTCCATGCCAGGCTTTTTGAGTGGTTTATCCCCTCTATGGTCTGTGTTTTACGCCTCAAGTATCCATGCACAACTTTTTCTGTAAATTGGTCAATTTTTTTATCTTGTTTGAAAATTGAATAGGATCTTCCGATTTCTCTGGGTGAGAGATTTATATCAGGCTTTATTCCATATCTCTCCTCCAGAACAGTCGCTATTCTAATGATATTTTCTTTTTCATGCTCATAAACCTGGGCAAGATGGTTGCCAACCTTTTTCCTCTGTTGAAGGTGTTGCTTCAGTGTTACTATCCGGGTCTCATATGTTGTTAATATTGATTTTAGACCCCGGCCACCTTCCTTGCGTGAGAAGTATAGCCTATCCACATCACCATTGATGTTAAAGTTCCCAGTAACACTGAGAAGTTTTCGAGTTCTAACATCCATCTCACTTAGTTCTTGCAATGACCAGTTCAGCAGGCCAAATGTTGGCGTTAGAATTGGCACAGCATAAGTATTGTGGGCAATGTATTTGTTGTACGCTGACAATTCTGATGACCATGTTTTCTTTACTCTTCTGAGGTATTCAGTTCTGGTTCTCTCCTTATTTATGGGTCCATCATATCTGACATTCTCATCCTGTCCAAGATATCTGTAGTTGTCACCTGACTGTAGAGGTTGTATTGTCAGGCCGTTCATCTCTAGATTTCTAGAGGAGGGCACAGCTCTTCCACGTTTACTGCCAAATATGCACACTTGGACTCACCAAATTTCATTTTGATGTCGGTTGAAAATTGTGTAATGAGGTCCAATTGTTTCTTGATGTCATTGATATTGGCCCATACAACTTCAGGTCGTCAACAAAGAAAAGATGGGAGATACTTCTGGGCCCACTTCTTTGTCCACCTTGTTTCCTGAGTAGGTAAGATAGTGGATTCAGTGAGAGAACGACGAGTAGCACTGACAAGCTATCACCCTGAAAGATGCCCTTCTGGTAATTATCTTATCAGTCTTAACTTGCTCCTTCTCACCTCTAAGGATCAAATTGGTGTACGAGTTCTTGGTCAGGCGTTCAACAGCAGCTACCAATGGTTGTGGGACTTTAGCTAACTGTAAAGCCTTAATAATCCACCCATGAGGTACACTATCAAATGCTTTTTGATAGTCCAGCCACACCACAGTCATGTTCCTGCGATTCTTTGTTGTTTTTTCCTGAATCATTTTGTTGGTTAGTAGGTGATCTATGCAACCCCACACCTCCCTCTTTCCACCAGTTTGCTCAGGTGTTATGATGTTGTTGGTAGCACAGTGATCCTGTAAGAACAGGTTAAGGCACCCAGTATATAATTTATACATGATGTTTTGGCAGGCTATTGGGCGGTAATTTTTAGCAAGGGTGGTTTGGCTATTTTGGGGAATGAGGAGAGTAGTGGCAGTTGATAACCATCTGGGCAGTTCTTGTGTGCCTTTAATGGTTTCTGTAAACAGCCGTATGAGATTTTGCCGATAGAAAGTGAAATTCTTCAACCTGTATCCTGTAACGAGGTCTGGGCCTGGCGATTTCCTATTCGACATTTTCTGTAGAGCTGTTTCCAGTATTGATCCATCTATGTCATATTGTTTTGTCTGGACATGTTGGCAGTAGTCCTGTTCCAGTTCTTTTAGCCAATTAGTTTGTCTGTTGAATTCGTCATCCGTTTCCCATACAGATCTCCAGTAGCTCTCAA
>OZ024741.1:342814124-342821624 GCA_964016885.1 Eledone cirrhosa
TAAATGACCAAAATGGGGGTCCCGAGGCTAGCGCTATATGGAAAAAGATAGAATACATGATGCACAAAATGTCATAAAATGTCTTAAAAAATTAAAAATTAAAAATTAAAAATTAAAAATTAAAAATTAAAAATTAAAAATTAAAAATTAAAAATTAAAAATTAAAAATTAAAAATTAAAAATTAAAAATTACACCAAAGATTTATCACTTAAATGGTGCAATAGATGATAAAGAGGTTGGGAGAGGGTAGCAAGGGATGAGTGAAGGTATTACTCAGCATGATCAGAAACAATAAAAAAATAACAAAAAAAAAAAAAAAAAGTACAAAAATACAGGGATAAGAAAAGAGATAAATACAAAAATACAAAACAATAAAGGAACAAAAAGCCCGGACCCCCCCCAAATATAAGACAAAGCAAAGCATAGATGCATCAAAGCACAAGCAGTGCAAAAAGTGGGCGTACAGGCAGATCAAGAGAGTTTGCAAGCATGAGTCTGTGAAAAGAATAGTTGGTTAGCAGTAATGCAGCCTTACATGTATGATAGTCCATATGAGGGATGGTGTACTCCAATTATATCGCCTTGTAACAGGTCGATTCTCCTTATCATATCCGCACCCTACGAACCACATCGATATGTTCCAGTTCCGAACGTTAAGTGAAATAACACTATTTTTCCAAAACCTATACCCAGGGGATTTATCACCATAGGCGGTCTGGGATATACACCTAAAATCTAAAATAAAAAATAAAAGAAGGTACGACGAGTTAAAGAAATGTATGGCACATATACAGCCGGCACAGATGTGAGGAAATGGAACACATTCGGTCACACAATCCAACGTGCCAGGTGAAATTCACTGTATTTCTTTAACTTGTACCTTCTTTTATTTTTATTGTAGATTTTCGGTGTATATCCCAGATATCGATGGAGCATGCAACTAGTGATATACTCATGTTTATAGGCTCTGATGATTCCTGCCATGGGGTATGGATGAAACACTGTTAGCTAATAAAACAATGTATTTCTAAGCACTCTTTGGTTATTTCTATAACTATATATATATATATATATATATATATATATATACATACATATATATATCAATGATATTAATAAATGGAAACTATATTTATAAAACCATATTTATTTTATTATATATATTTCAAGGGTACCAAAAACTTTGGTACGCCCTCATCAGATAAAATACAAAATTTGTTTTATAAATGTTGACATACCCAGAAACCAGACCTTATCGGTTCAGGTTCCGTTTGGAACCTGAACCGATAAGGGCTGGTTTCTGGGTATGTATATATATATATTCATATTATACTCCAGGAAACTGTTGAGTATTTCGAATCTGTTATAAATAAATTTGTTGAATTACCAACAAATTAAATATCTCTTTGCTTATATATATATGTGTGTGTGTGTGTGAGAGAGAGAGAGAGTGCATGTATGTTTGTATGCATTTATATGTGCGTATACATAGATATATACAAGTATATATATACATTTATGTGTATATATATATAAATATATATATATATATATATATATATATATATATATATATATATATATATATATATTTATATATATATATATATTTATACACATAAATGTATATATATACTTGTATATATCTATGTATACGCACATATAAATGCATACAAACATACATGCACTCTCTCTCACACACACACACACACACACACACACACACACACCTACACATATATATATATATACACACACACAGATCATCTTTGCCTCAGAGTTAGTATTTCCCTGAAATGTGTTCGACATGTTCATAATGTTTCCAGAACACTCTTCTTCACTGCTTGATAGTCCATCTTGGTAACAGATACTAAAATAGATTTCTATGGAACCTTCCTTGGATTAGAATTTATTACACTCGTGTTCTTACTTCTAACTACCCCGGTATATTTATCATATATAAAATCTACATTCTCCTACGCTACCATACCCATGGTCCTTCTAAACATTTTTAGTACCGATATTTTACGTTAATCTACATCACATGAATTTCCTATCTATTCCAGGGGTGACTGACCTGTGGAATTATGTCGAACAGCTATTGTCACGTGTAGGACGCAGCCAGCTGTCAGCCGAGTCCATCGTGAGGATCACCCCGCCGCCTTCATTTAAGAATGAAGGAGAGGCGGTTTTCCTCTGTCTGGTGGCTATGGCGAAAGAGGTAATATGGTGGACGAGGTTAAAAGGACTGAGTGCAAACACCTTTCTCTCCGGCCAACAGCTCATCCCCTTCTTTAAGTACCACTTCAGAAGGAAGGTGAGAGTGGAGAGAGAGGTGCTATACCCCAGTAAATTCGCTGAAAGGTGGGTGAATGTGGCGAGAAAATGTCCAGAGTGAATGGGCCTTCTCTGTATATAAACCTGTAGGTTGAGGAAGACAAACATAGGGAAGACGGGAACACCTACAAAACGTGTTCCTGGTGTTGAGGGTTGTTCTATCTACGGGGTGTAAAACAATCCCGCAGTAACGTTTCCCCCTATTGGGGATTTTGATTGCTTTATTTTGTATATAGTTTATTGTTATGCATTATTATTGTTAAATATTTTTATGTAAAACCCACGCCGTCACATCTTGTAATGTACCATTTTTGTACGCCCTTCAAATAAAGAAATAAATCTATTCCTTTTCTGCACGGCCTTTCTCCTAAAGGCAATAAGGTTTCCTACTTACTAAAAAGTTAGTTGTTGCGAATTTATTCTGAACCCTTTTCATTATAGATTTTTGCCTTCACCTTTGAAATGTGCCTACTAGATCCCCCATAGTTTCAACAATAAGAAATTGGTCAGCAAAACACAGGAGTTCCCATGGATAACCGACTCTAAACTTCTTTATTAGAGTTCGCAGAACTATAATAAACAGGAGGGGTCTGAAGACTGAGCCTTGATGATCATCTACTTGCACATTAAATTCTTTACTGAATTCATTGCCAAATCTCATTTTACTGACGGTATCTCTGTGTATGGCTTGCACAGTTCTCACAAGCCATTTAACTATGATTGGTATTTTTAAAGCCGTTAGACAAAGATGCATGGTATCCTGTCAAATGCTTTCTTCAACTCAACGAATGCTGGATATAGGGTTTAGTCATGGTTTGAAATTTTTTTTGCAGTTGTCTCAAGAAGTGGCTATTGATTCTACAATCTCCTGGCACAAATAAAATCTGCATCACATCCAATCTAATTTCTCCCTAATTGTGCTAAAACTCTTTTTGTTACTTTCATAATTTGATCTATCAGTTTTACACCAACCAATCAGCCAACCAACCAACTAACCAACCAACCAATCAGCCAACCAACCAGCCAACTGACCAACCAGCTATCCAACCAACTAGCTAGCCAGCCAAACAGCAAATCAGCCAATCAACCAGCTATCCAACTAGCCAACCAGCCAACCAACCAACCAACGAACAAACTATCCAACCAGCAAGTCAACAGCCAACCAGCCATCTAGCTAACTAGCAAGCCTACCAACGAGCAAGCCAACGAACCATCCAACCAGCCAGCAAACCAACTTACCAAATAGCCAACCAACCAACCAACCAACCAACCAACCAACCAACCAACCAACCAACCAACTAACCATCCAACCAACCAACCATCCAACCAGCCAACCATCCATCAACCAGCCAACTAGCCAACCAGCCAGCAAGCGAACCAGCCACTCACCCAACCAACAAACCAGCCAACCATCCTCCATCCATCCATCCATCCACCCAACTACCAGCCAACCAGCCAGACAACCAGCCAACCAACCAGCTAGTCAACCAATCAATCAACATTACTGAGGGAGAGGAATTAACAGAATCGTTGGTTCGTCGAATGCAACGCAACAGCAGTATTTCGTTACGACCATCTATGTTCTGGTTTCAATTTCCGTCGAGATAAACTTTGTCTATCATCCTTCCAGTGTCGATAAAATAAAGTACTTGTTAAGTAGTGGGATCGATATAATCAACATTACCTTTCCTCCAAATTCTCGGCCTTGTGCCAATGTTAGAAAGAATTACAAGGGCTGGCTGGTTGGATGGCTGGTTGGCTGGTTGGCTGGTTGGATTGACAGCTTTTAACGCTCTGAGTTCAAATCCCGCCGAGATTAGCTTTGCCTTTCATCCCTAATAGAGTCGGTAAAATAAAGTACCAGTAATGCAATGGGGTCGATTTAACCGACTTTCCCCTCCCCACAAAATGTTGGCATTGTGCCCAAATCAGAAACCATTATTGGTGGATTGGCAGTATCGAGTTACGCATAGAGTTACGGCCCTTGCTATTCTGAGTTCAAATCCCGCCGAGGTTAACTTTGCCTTTCATCCTTACGGGGTTGATAAAATAAAGTACCAGTAATGCACTGGGTTAATTGCTGGCCTTGTGCCAAAAGTAGAAACAATTATTATTTGGCGGATTGGCAGTATCGGTAGAGAGTCGGACACCATGCATTGTAGGATAGAGTTACGCGCCTTTACGGTCTGAGTTCAAATCCCACCGAGGTTAACTTAGCCTTTCACACTTACGGGGTCAATAAAATAAAGAACCAGTAATTCACTGGGTTAATTGCTGGCCTTGTGCCAAAAGTAGAAACAATTATTATTTGGCATCAAAGGGTGGGAGATTGGCAATATCGGTAGAAGGTGGGACGCCATGCTTTGCAGCATAGAGTTACGCCCATTTATGGTCTGAGTTCAAATCATGCCGAGGTTAACTTTGCCTTTCATCCTTACAAGGTCGATAAAATAAAGTACCAGTAATGAACTGAGATAATTGCTGGACTTGTGTCAAAAGTAGAAACAATTATTATATATTAAAAATTACTGTGAAGGCACGTTGTGTAGTCGTCAGAGAATTGGATTCACAAGGCTGTGAGTTCGATTCCCAGACCGGACGATGTGTTTTGTCCTTGAGCAAGATTGTTTTTATCTTACATTGCTTCAGCTTCCTCACTCGCAGAAATGAGTTGTGACGTCAGTGGAGCCAAGATGTATTGGTCTTTAACTTTACCTTGGACGACATCAGTGGTAGCAGTCGCTTCAGGCCTAGCAAACCAGTGATGGAAAATAAACCTGCTAACAGAAAAACCAAAAACAAACAGAAAGCCTCATTCTAGTCAAACCTCTTGACTGATTGGCCATAGCTCTACCTGGTGTTGGGTAAAGATTAAAGATTACTGCATATAAACCGATAAAAGAACAACATTAATTTTGGCGACATTGTATTTGATCTTTCTTTCTCACTCTCCCTCCCTCTTCGTTGGGTATTACAGACTAATTAACCTTTAATTATATATATATTGTTATATTTTGGGAGGGTCATGTTGCCAATAAAAACACACGCACCTATTGGGTTTCACTTCAAAAATTTATTATAAATTTCCGGCTGGTTGGTTGGTTCGATAGCCGTAAGGTTGTTTATATATTGTCAAAGCTCTTTCGTCACACATTCTGGCTACATGACCCTCCCAAAATATAGCTATATCTGTTTCAACACACGTTTTCAGATAAGAAATCTCGCAAAACAAATTCAAAAACGAATTATATATATATATATATATATATATATATATATATATATATATATATATATATATGTGTATATATATATATATATATATTACAGTACAAATATTAATAAAATATTAATTATTTCGCTGGAATAGTGCCTAAGGTTTTCATGTTTACATAAAGTACGTTTTTCTTCTATGTATTCAAATTTACTTTGTTTAGTTTAATGAGCTACAACTAAAGCTACTTGAACCGTCCAAAGGACGGGTAGTTTAGCTAGTATATATATATATATATATATATATATACACAATTTTGCGTCTCATCAACGTCAGTATGGATTTATAAGAACTGGATTACTCCCTGAAGAACATTCCAACTCCCTCCAACCATGTTTACCAAAAGCTCCTCCTACAAAAAGCGGAAGATGTCGTCAGACGCTTAAGATGGCGAGCCCTAGCTTTTGACGGCAAAATTACAGGCACCAACAACACCTTCAACCTGAAATCGAGAGCCTACCCTCCTAAGGTAACTGAACTTGCTCCTTTCGAGACGGACCTTCTTGACTTAGTCGCTAACATTTCCTTTCGCAAACACATTAACACCTTTTAAACGAAACTCAGAAATGATATTAAGAAATTTAGGTCTTCTAATAACACCTTCGTTCTTTCCGACAAAACTAATAATATTTACGAAGTCGACAACACCACTTTCCGCCACCTGGCCCATAACGCTATTACTTCTAAATATAAGAAAGCTAACCCTATGGCCTACCACGACATTAATACAGAAGTCAAGGAACTTGCCGCCGACTTTAGGGTAGATAAGAAGTAACTATCTCTAGCTAAGCGGAAGGCGTTCCTCACCCTGAAAGATCACAAGGTAGACTTTACTTCTAACCCCACATGTAGACTAATAACCCGGCACGCACAGATATGGGACAAGTCAGTAAGGCCATACTTAGAAACATAGTTAAGACCATTAGGACCAAGTCCAACCTGCCCCAGTGGGAGAACTGCGACTCCGTAATTAAGTGGTTTAACTCCTTAAAATCCAAAAAAAGCGAAGTTCACACAGTTTGACATCGTCGATTTTTACCCGTCGATCTCAGAGACCCTGTTAAACAAAGCGTTGGACTCCGCTGCCACTTATACGACCGTCGATGGTTTAGACAGGGAAATCATCGCTCACTGCCGGAAAAACCTCCTCTTCAACGGTGGAGTAGCCTGGGCAAAGAAGTCTACAACTTCAGACCTATTCGACGTCTCCATGGGATCGTTTGACAGTGCTGATGTATGTGACTTGGTTGGCCTTTTTATCTTAGACATATTACGTGTTAGATTCCCGGACTTCCACACGGGAATATACCGCGACGATGGACTGACTATATCGAGCCATAAAAGTGGTCACGACCTCGACCGGTTTAAAAAAGACTTCTACCTTCAATGAGTTAGGACTTAGGATAACAGTAGCCACCAACCTCTCTAGCGTAGATTTCTTAGACATTAATTTAGACCTTCGCACACCCACCCAGGGACCCTTCCATAAGCTAAACGAGAAACTAAATTACATTCACAAGGACTCATGCCACCCTCCGACTGTTTTTAGAAACTTCGTAAATAATATCAGTACTAGAATCTCAAACCTCTCCTCTAGTAAGGCTATCTTTGACAGGGCGGCACCCTACTATAACACGGCGTTGGCTAACAGCGGCTTCTCGCAGCCTATCACTTACTCTCCTACTAGCAACAACATCATTAAGAAAAGTAAGCGCAACACTAGACAAACTATCTGGTTCTCTCCTCTTTTCTCACTCAACGTTAAAACTTATGTAGGAAAACAATTTCTAGCCCTCTTAGATAGACACTTTCTCATAGGTCATAAATACCGCTCCATCTTTAACCGACACAAAGTTAAACTATAATACTCCTGCGCTAAGAACATGAA
>OZ024741.1:342826624-342831624 GCA_964016885.1 Eledone cirrhosa
GTATGTATGCATGTGTTGTATATGTATGTATGTGTTATATATGTATGTATGTGTCATATATATATATACGTATGTGTTGTATATGTATGTGTTGTATATGTATGTGTTATATATGTATGTGTTATATATGTATGTGTTGTATATGTATGTATGGTTTATATATATATATGTATGTGTTATATATGTATGTATGTGTTGTATACGGATGTGTTGTATATATATATCTATGTATGTGTTTATATATATGTATGTGTTGTATATATATACGTATGTGTTGTATATGTATGTGTTATATATGTATGTGTTGTATATGTATGTATGTGTTGTATATATATATGTATGTATGTGTTGTATATGTATGTATGTGTTGTATATATATATGTATGTGTTATATATGTATGTGTTGTATATGTATGTGTTGTATATGTATGTGTTGTATATATATATGTATGTATGTGTTTATATGTATGTATGTGTTGTATATATATGTATGTGTTATATATGTATGTGTTGTATATGTATATGTGTGTGTGTGTGTTTACACATAATTCATTTCATAATAGCGTGAGAAATACTTTTCAGATAATTTTTATGGAGTAACAAAGGACATACTAATTTGTTTTAGCGATTTTTCTTTACCAATAGTCCTTGTTGTAGACTAATATGTTGTGCGCATGCACATTCTCACCATGTACACGCATGCACATTCTCACCATGTACACGCATGCACATTCTCACCATGTACACGCATGCACATTCTCACCATGTACACGCATGCTCACACACATACATATACTTGGCAGAGATAAATACTAAACTACGCTCACAAAGAAAAAACGCACACACGCACATACACAAATATATTGGCATACACAGTCACAGGCTTACACAGACACAGGCACATACATACATAGGCATACACAGACATACACAGTCACAGACATACACAGACACAGACATACACAGACATAGCCATACACAGACACAGACATACACAGTCACAGACATACACAGACACAGCCATACACAGACACAGACATACACATACACAGCCATACACAGACATAGCCATACACAGACACAGACACAGACATACACAGTCACAGACATACACAGACACAGCCATACACAGACATAGCCATACACAGACACAGACATACACAGACATAGCCATACACAGACACAGACATACACAGACACAGACATACACAGACACAGACATACACAGACACAGCCACATACACAGACACAGACATGCACAGACACAGCCATACACAGACACAGACATACACAGACGCAGACATACACAGACACAGACATACACAGACGCAGACATACACAGTCACAGACATACACAGACACAGACATACACAGACACAGACATGCACAGACACAGACATACACAGACACAGACATACACAGACGCAGACATACACAGTCACAGACATACACAGACATAGCCATACACAGACACAGACATACACAGACATAGCCATACACAGACACAGACTTACACATACACAGCCATACACAGACACAGCCATACACAGACACAGACACATGCACAGACACAGCCATACACAGACACAGACATACACAGACACAGCTATACACAGACACAGCCATACACAGACACAGACATACACAGACACAGACATACACAGACGCAGCCATACACAGACACAGCCATACACAGTCACAGCCATACACAGACACAGGCTTACACAAACACAGACAGACACAGACACAGCCATACACAGACACAGACATACACAGACGCAGACATACACAGTCACAGACATACACAGACATAGCCATACACAGACACAGCCATACACAGACACAGACATACACAGACACAGACATACACAGACGCAGACATACACAGTCACAGACATACACAGACATAGCCATACACAGACACAGCTATACACAGACACAGCCATACACAGACACAGACATACACAGACACAGACATACATAGACACAGACATACACAGACACAGACAGACACAGACACAGACATACACAGACACAGACATACACAGACACAGACATACACAGACACAGACATACACAGACACAGCCACATACAGACACAGCCATACACAGACACAGACATACACAGTCACACACATACACAGACACAGCCTCACGCAGACACAGACATACAGAGACACAGACATACACATACACAGACATACACATACACAGACATACACAGTCACAGGCTTACACAGACAGAGACACATACATACATAGGCATACACAGACATACACAAAAACAGGCGCAGACACAGGCACAGACATACACAGACACAGACATACACAGACACAGACATACACAGACACAGACATACACAGACACAGACATACACAGACACAGCCATACACAGACACAGACATACACAAACACAGTGTTAGACAGACACAGACATACAGAGACACAGACATACAGAGACACAGCCATACACAGACACAGCCATACACAGACACAGACATACACAGACATAGACATACACAGACACAGCCACACACAGCCACAGGCTTACACAGACACAGACATACACAGACACAGCCACACACAGACACAGTCATACACAGACACAGACATACACAGACACAGCCACACACAGACACAGTCATACACAGACACAGCCATACACAGACACAGCCATACACAGACACAGACATACACAGACACAGACATACACATCCACAGACATACACAGACACAGACAGACAGAGACACAGCCACACACAGACACAAACATACACAGACACAGACATACACACACACAACCATACACAGACGCAGACATACACACACACAGCCATACACAGACACAAACATACACAGACACAGACATACACATCCACAGACATACACAGACACAGACAGACACAGACACAGCCATACACAGACACAGACATACACATACACAGACATACATAGACACAGACATACACAGACATAGCCACACAAAGACACAGACATACACAGACACAGCCATACACAGACACAGACATACACAGACATAGCCACACAAAGACACAGACATACACACACACAGCCATACACAGACACAGACATACACAGACACAGACATACACAGACACAGACATACACAGACACAGACATACACAGACATAGCCACACAAAGACACAGACATACACACACACAGCCATACACAGACACAGCCATACACAGACACAGACATACACAGACACAGACATACACAGACACAGACATACACAGACATAGCCACACAAAGACACAGACATACACACACACAGCCATACACAGACACAGACACAGACATACACACACACAGCCATACACAGACACAAACATACACAGACACAGACATACACATCCACAGACATACACAGACACAGACAGACACAGACACAGCCATACACAGACACAGACATACACAGACACAGACATACACAGACACAGACATACACAGACATAGCCACACAAAGACACAGACATACACAGACACAGCCACATACAGACACAGCCATACACAGACACAGACATACACAGACATAGCCATACACAGACACAGACATACACAGACACAGACATACACAGACACAGCCATACACAGACACAGACATACACAGACACAGCCACATACAGACACAGCCATTTACAGACACAGACATACACAGACACAGACATACACAGACACAGCCACATACAGACACAGCCATACACAGACACAGCCACATACAGACACAGCCATACACAGACACAGACATACACAGTCACAGACATACACAGACACAGCCACATACAGACACAGCCATACACAGACACAGACATACACAGACACAGACATACACAGACACAGCCATACACAGACACAGCCACATACAGACACAGCCATACACAGACACAGCCATACTCAGACACAGCCATACACAGACATAGCCACACACAGACACAGACATACACAGACACAGACATACACAGACACAGCCACATACAGACACAGCCATACACAGACATAGACATACACAGACACAGACATACACAGACACAGCCATACACAGACACAGCCACATACAGACACAGCCATACACAGACACAGCCATAAACAGACACAGCCATACACAGACACAGCCATACACAGACACAGCCACATACAGACACAGCCATACACAGACACAGACATACACAGACATAGCCATACACAGACACAGACATACACAGACACAGCCATACACAGACACAGACATACACAAACACAGTCTTAGACAGACACAGACATACAGAGACACAGCCATACACAGACACAGACATACACAGACACAGACATACACAGACACAGACATACACAGACACAGACATTTACAGACACAGACATACACAGACACAGCCATACACAGACACAGACATACACAAACACAGTCTTAGACAGACACAGACATACAGAGACACAGACATACAGAGACACAGCCATACACAGACACAGCCATACACAGACACATACATACACAGACATAGACATACACAGACACAGCCACACACAGCCACAGGCTTACACAGACACAGACATACACAGACACAGCCACACACAGACACAGTCATACACAGACACAGACATACACAGACAGAGCCACACACAGACACAGTCATACACAGACACAGCCATACACAGACACAGCCATATACAGACACAGCCATACACAGACACAGCCACATACAGACACAGACATACACAGACACAGACATACACAGACACAGACATACACAGACACAGCCACATACAGACACAGCCACATACAGACACAGACATACACAGACACAGACATACACATCCACAGACATACACAGACACAGACAGACAGAGACACAGCCACACACAGACACAAACATACACAGACACAGACATACACACACACATCCATACACAGACACAGACATACACACACACAGCCATACACAGACACAAACATACACAGACACAGACATACACATCCACAG
>OZ024741.1:342836624-342846624 GCA_964016885.1 Eledone cirrhosa
ATCGAATCGGGTAGCCAGAAGTCGCACTATGTGGGATCTACAGCTACCTCCTTCAAATCTTGCCTTTATAGACATCGCTTCTCGATAAAACATGAAAACCCGCGTTATGTAACAACATTCGCAGACAAGGCTTGGCAGCGGCGCGAAAATAACTAAAAATTTAACCTAAAATGGGATATAATAGTTTATACCCAAGCATATACATGGACAGAAATTTTGTAGATTGTGTAATATGGAAATATTACACATTGTGAAATCCAAAAATATTTTATTAAATAACAGAATAGAGCGATCGTTATACTGTAACTATCGCTTGAAATCTACATTTTCATATTACAAACGCTACCAGGATTGAACGCCTGTCTCCATCTCTGTTTGATTGTCAAAATACATATTAACATTCTCTATTAGTTTTATTTCTATCAACACTTCTATTCTTTATCATTTAATATAAAATTCTATAGATAAAATAAGATTTATCAATTCAATTCCCTAAAACATATACCAGCAGGCTACCAGCATTGTTGTTACACAGTAGCAGTGAATATCTCTCTTCCTTACTTGACACTTTATATCTGTATTAATACTACTACATCAAACCACCAGCCCTGTCCATTGTTCAACTGGTCAAATCTAAATTTAAATAGGCACTCCCAAAAATTCTTATTTAGATAAAATAAGCCATATACTCATTGTATTCTCATTAAAAACCTTCTATACACTTCTTTACCAGCAAATTGAATTGCCATCTGTCATAGACTTTCCCCTCTCCTCTTCGTTTCTTACAACTAATATAAATACTTTGATTTTTCTGATATTTTCCAATTTATCCAATATCTCTGAAGAAGTGACAACTGATTATACATTTGCTATCGATTACGTGCTAATATTATATAATTACGCAAGCAGCGATACATAGGTATTCCGTCTGTTACAGAAACATATATCAATACCTAATAAATTCCTTTATAAAAGCACTTTCATTTTATATTCATCTTTTCTATATATATATATATGTAGATAAATCTACCAAAATATACGGTAGTGTCCAATCCGTATGAAGAACTCAATGTAATCCAAATATCATGAAAAGAGAAGATGTATTCAAAAATGTTTTCGATGAAAATCACAGGAAAACAGTCAAGATAAATTAATAAAAACAATGAATAAAAACAAAGAAACAGTTCCTTATATTAAAAAATTCATCATTTTATGATCGTTTCTAGGATATATATGTGTGTTGGTATGTATATCATATAGATCTATGTAAAAATTTTACAAACTATCAGAGGGAATATACATACCTACACATATATATGGCGTCTTCAGAAATAATTTATATATATATATATATATATATATATATATATATATATATATATATATATATATATATATATATACATATATATGTGTGTGTGTGTGTGTGTGTGTGTGTGTGTGTGTGTGTGTGTGTATAGTGTTACCACATCAATTTCGTCAATTTCAATCTTATCATTATTTTACGATTGAGAGATATTTTTTATTATAAAAAGTGATGCAACAGACATTTAAATTATTTGTCTCCGAATAGAAAATAACGAAAAAAATATTAAAGCTTTACAAAGGGTTAATAGTTTTGAATAAAAACAATGTCACATGCAAACATTATTATAAATATGTATTTATAAAGGGTGGTAGGCTGGCAGTATCCGTAGAGGGTCGGACGCCATTCTTTGACGCATAGAGTTACGGCCCTTGCCATTATGAGTTCAAATCCCGCCGAGGTTAACTTTGCCTTTCATCCTTACGTGGTCGATAAAATAAAGTACCAGTAATGTACTGGGTAATTGCTGGCCTTGTGCCAAAAGTAGAAACAATTATTATAAATATGTATTTTATGTATGTACCCATAACTGCTGATGGAATTGTAAGGGTGTCGCAGCGATGCACGTTGTTTCTTGGTCACTTTTTCAAACCTGACAGAGCCCGTCTTATCTCAAGATCTGAAAACAGCCGATTTCTTCCAGAGAAGGATAAAGACTGACAAAGAGGAAGAATCGATCATATTACTGAACTGGAACTTTTTATATCAATCTTAAAACGATGAAATGATAAGTTGACTTCGGGAGTTTTGAACTCAAAGCGTAGCTTTGGATCAAATACCACAAAGCATTCTATCCAACGTTCTAACGACTCTGCCAATTGGCCTCCTACCGTAAATACATATTCATTTAAACCTACATATATTATACAATAAAGAATAAAAATATGAATAAAAACGGTTTAACCTTTTATATATTATTCACATTTCTTATCTCCCTTAATATATACCTAAAACATCCGGTACAATCAACATCGGTAATCAATGATAGATCGATGTTGATGCAATAAATTATTTGATCGAATATTTCAGCAACCAATTAAATGGCAATGTACTGTTAACTACACATATCTTGAAATCTTTCAAATACATATCATTCTTTTATCATAAATCAATCGTCTGGAATAATCAGAAAAGGGAAATTTGGTGTTATGATTCAAAGGGCTTCTAAAACACAAACATTCGCCGATATGCACACACTAACACACACACACACACACACACACACACACACACACACACACACACACACACACACACACACACACACACACCACACACCCAACACACAACAAACACACACGCACACGCACAACACACACACGCGCACACACACACACAACTGACACACGCACGCACACACGCACACACAAACACACATGCACACACACACACAAACAAACACACACAACACACACACACACACACACACACACACACACATTTAAGACATACAGAGAAAGATACTGGCACTAGAAATTTGAAGTGATTGCAATATCATATACTATACGTACATAGACCGTATCACAAATGAACAAACAGAACCGCAAGACTATTCAACATCACATTGGACACCATGAAGACCTTCTTAAAATAAAAATTTCTTCTTTAGGCATAAGGCCAGTAATTTGTGTCTGTGTGTGTGTGTGTGGGGGGGGGGGGGGTGCTCGATTAAATCGACTCCAGTTCATTACTGGTACTTTATTTTATCGGCCCCGTAAGGATAAAAGGCAAAGTTAACCTCGGCGGGATGTGAACTCAGATCATAAAGAGCCGTAACTCTATGCTGCAAAGCATGGTGTCAACAACACCGAAGGAGCACTGAGCTGTGTTCGGTAATGCAATGACCACATGCAATAAGAATAAGACAAATAATATTGTTTCTACTTTTGACACAAGTCCAGCAATTATCCCAGAGCATTACTGGTACTTTATTTTATCTACCCCCGTCAGGATAAAAGGCAAAACTAACCTCGGCGAGATTTGAACTCAGATCGTAAAGGGCTATAACTAAATGCTACAAAACATTTTGTCCGACGCTGTACCGATTCTGACAATCCACAAAATAATTGTTTCTACTTTTGGCACAAGGCCAACAATTATCCCAGTGCATTACTGGTGTTTTATTTTATTGACCCCGAAAGGCAAATTTAACCTCTGTGGGATTTGAACTCAAACAGTAAAGGGCAGTAACTCTATGCTGCAAGGCATAGCGTCTGACGCTCTACCGATATTACTAATTCACCGACCTCAGACCTTAAAATATTGAAGAAACGAAAGCTGAGATGGTACGGCCATTTAACAAGATCCAATAGCTCTGAAAAACCATCTTGAAATTGACCGTGGAGTGGGAGTGAAAATGAGGCGCTCAAAAAAAAAAAAAAAAAAATTAGAAAAAAGATTAAAAAGTGGACAGGCATATCACTAGCGTTGACACGATATCCGGTACGAAACCAACAACATGACCACGAGATCCGGTAATTGACCAATAAGACCAATAACACTGGTGCCCGGCTTATCACAACAGCGCCATTAAAATCCACTGGGAGCTGAGCGCTTAGGATGCGATACAATATATATCTGTAAATATCATTGAATCTTTTCTTATCTCAAAGTCGTCCCAATTATATCATGTCAGATGCTACGTCATATGTATTGCGTCATATGTTAAATCTGGCCATTATGTTAGTTGTCTGAATTCTTTTTACTAAAGTGTATAGCAGCTTATAATGTGTGTGTCTGTGTGTATATTTATATATATATATATATATATATATATATATATATATATATGTATACATATCTATCTATCTCTCTCTCTATATATATATAACTTAATATATATATATATATATATATGTATATATATATATATATATATATATATATATATATATATATATATATATATATATATATATATATATATATATATATATATATATATTCATATATATATATATATATATTCATATATATATATATACATTATATACATGTATATATATGTGTGTATACGTACATACAAATATAGATACATACTTACGTACATATACATACATATACATACATATATACATACATATATTCATATATACATAGATACGTAATAAATACATAATACATACATACATTCATACATACAAACATACGTACATACAAACAAACATGCATACATACATTCATACATAAAAACATACATACATACATACATAGATACATGCATACATACATACATACATACATACATGCATACATACATACATACATACATACATGCATACATACATACATACATACATACATACATACATACATACATACATACATACATACATACATACATACATACATACATGCATACATACATATATATATATATTTATATGGATATGAATTCCAAATTGCGATTAACGGTATTAACGTAACCAATTGAATCAACCTTGCGTTTGAACATTCACCCAACCCAAACTCACAACCTCACTCTCTCTCTCCCACTTCCACTCTCTCTAACTCCCTCTCGGTATATATATCTATATGTCTATATACATATACATATATATATATGTATATGTATATATAAATATATACATGTTATATATATACATATATACACACATACACACACACACACACACACACACACACACACACACACACACACACACACACACACACACACACACACACACACACACACATATATATATATATATATATACACATATGTATATATATGTATATCATATATATATATATAGATATATATATTTATATATATATATACATATATATACATATATATATATATACATATATACACATATATATATATATATATATACACACATATATATATATATATATATATACATATATATACATATATATATATATATATATATACGCATATATATACATGTATATATATATATACATATATATACATATATGCATATAATATATATATATGTATAAAATATGCACACACACATACATATATATATATATTAAGATAACTAAATACTTAGACATATTTACATCTGTATGTATATAAATACGTGCATACTTACACGCACACACACACACTAACACACATACTTTATAAATACACACTTAAATTTTGTCATTCAAAAATTCTGACTCTATATATGTGGGAAGAGAGAGTTGTTGATTTATGTGTATATCAGTAAATTTGTGTGTATCAAATTATTCTTTAATACAGTATTAGTGAAAAACTTTTGCTAAAATGAATTATACACACACAGCAGCACTGAAAGAATTTATTTTTTGAAAATATAAGCTCTTTCACACAATTATGAAATGAAATATTAAGCGACATACTGATATATATGAGGACATAAACACACACACATATATACACACACATGCACAAACATACGCATACACACACATGCACATACACATAGAGACACACATGCATATGCATCCGCACACATAAATACACACATACATAAACACACAAATATACATATACACACACATACATATACATCTACGCACATATGCACATATGCACATACACATACACATACAGGCAAACACACCAACACACACACAGATATATATATATCTTTATATATATATATTGTGGAGGCACGTGGCCTAGTGGTAAAAGTGTTGGGCTTAAGACCATAATGTCGTAGATTTGATTTCTGGGCTGGGTTGCGTGTTGGGTTCTTGAGCTGAAAATGAGTACCAGCAATAGCTGAGGATTTAACACGGGTGAAAGTATGGAAAAGAAACTGAAAATGCAAATGAAGTATTTTTAAGAATATTTATTTATTTCGGTTTCACAGTTCTTATGATTTTCAAAAGTAGGATTCAGATGGAGGGAGGGTTTGTATATATATATATAGTAAAAGAATGAAGAATAACATGGTCGGCTGTACAAAAACGACACCTTGCTATCCTATATATATATATATATATTGATAAACGGAATAGAAAATGCTGACAAATTGTTCACAGTGAAAAATAGTTTAATTAGGAATAAGTGAGAATTAGTAATTGTATTGGTTAGTATTCAGTTTTGGTTTTAAGTTTTACCGGTTGCGCATTTCTAATGCTTTTCAAAAGTAATTTTGAGATAGAGTGTCCGTGATGTTTGCTCTGTGCTGATTAGTTTGGGGGAATTCTACCTGTTTTTATGTTAAAAAAGTGGCTCCAGCGGTATTAAAATAAGTTTTGCGCCAATTCGTGTTGCAAAAATTCTTGTGGTCAAGGAAGATACAGTATCTTCCAACGGTTTTCAACCCCTCTATATAAAATATATCTCCTCTCTGTTATAAAAACTATCTCTTTCTCTCTATCACCCATCTCTCCCTCTCATCTCCTTCCCTTTTCATCCTTTTCTCTCCCCCCCTCTCTAAATAAAATATTTTTCCCAATATCACACATCAATCTAAAACCACTTTTCATATGTTGATTTAAAACTGCACTATCAACAAGTGTTTTTTTAGCCTTCATATCATGTTCTCCTGTTTTATCTGATGAAAACACAAATATTATTATTTGATGATGTTTGTTTTTGAAATGCGCATAATAAAATATATTGAACTCCTTTAACCATCTTTTGATCTTATATTATATATATATATATATATATATATATACAAGCATATACATACACACACACACGATAGCGAAAAGAAAGGAAAACGAAATATATAACAAAACAAAACGACTTAACAGATGTAGAAACACCAACATCAACCGAAATTCACGTAAACTGGCAAGAATAAACGCCCCCCCCCCCCTCCATTGCAAAAAAAAACAAAACAAAACAAAAACAAAAACAAAAAACATTCAGCACAATAAAAAAACAATGGATCAGGATGGATGAGGAAATATATAATTGTTTCTACTTTTGGCACAAGGCCAGCAAATACATTACTGGTACTTTATTTTATGAGGAAATATATAATATGGTGCCATCATGGTTCATCATAGCTGTTGA
This sequence comes from Eledone cirrhosa, assembly GCA_964016885.1. Lineage (NCBI taxonomy): Eukaryota > Metazoa > Mollusca > Cephalopoda > Octopoda > Eledonidae > Eledone > Eledone cirrhosa. Next base: position 342,843,968 of record OZ024741.1, read on the forward strand.
AGAACTCAGCACCTCCAAAAAAATTACAATCACCTAGAAAAAAACCATATCTACGTAACCGCACCATTCAGTGAATGAATATGTGAAGTGTTTCAGCTATTGTCAGAAGAGTAAATTGGTAAAAACTTGGAACATAAAGTTAAATATAGACAAAAAACAATTATAAAAATACTTTCGTATAAATAAATAAAACTGACAACACGGAGAAACAAACAAGAACATTAGTAAAAAGTACTACAGGCGTTTTTGTCCCAAGCCCAGAACCTGTTGAGGCCAATGCTTATCCTGGTTTCATCGACGTTAAGTGACTGAGAGTATAAGACTTCCCTCTGGACACGACACCAGTTCACGTATTTTCAGGTGAATGAAGTGGAGTAACGTGAAATGAAGCGTTTTGCTCACGAACACAATACACCACTTGGTCCAGGAATCGAACCCATGACATTATGATAGCATGCCTAACACCTTAACAACTAGGCCATGCGCCTTCACTGGTACAGCAGATATTTTGTAAACATTTCATAATTGCAGAAGACGTCGACTTCATGAGTTTGTTGTTAATATAATCTTTCTGTGGTGGGTTTAATGCGATGTATTCTATATACAGCCATTCTTTATCTTATCTTTTCTAGGCGGTGAATTGTCAGAGTGGATAAAACCTCGGATATAATGCATTACAATATCCATGTCTGCTCTCTGTCATATGAGTTAGATTCCCGCATGGGTCAATTTTGCTTGTTATCCCTCCGAGGTCAATAAAACAAGTACCAGTCCAGTACCACGGTCGATTCTTCCCCTATGTATGTTTCTCACTTATAAACTAATACTCCTTTCTCATTCACTGGAACAAATCGGCTATGTTCAGACCTAGAGTAGAAATGCCCCCCCCCCCCCCCAAAAAAAAAAACATCGTATGTTACTGTGACGCCCTCTACGACTCCATCAGGTTAATTCGTTAATTCACATTGTTTGAAGTGGAGAACATCTTAATTATAACTCAGTGAAACAGCTGAATTATTGTTGCTTGTTACCATATATTTTGCCTTTGGTTATTTTTAGGCATTAATCTAAGGAGCTAATAATATAGCTTTATCGCATATTCTTTAATTTGTGTGTGTTAAACTCGGTCTGGTTCATTAATTTCTAATTAACTGTAAGTCTGTCTTTGCTTTATATTATATATACATAATAAATATCTATACACAACATAGCGTATGTTAGACAACATAAAATACATTTAATGCAGATATAATTACGGTTTTTGATTATGAGTCTCGCTGTTAAAATGAAAAGTGTGATCAAACTTTTGTTTTTCTCTTCTTAAACAGAAGAAAAAAAAAAGCATACGCGTTTTAGAGCTACAATGCTTTTCACCTGAAAGAACAGTAACATCACGCTTTATTGTCTTTCGACGTGTTAACAAATGTCTGAATTGAACAATCTTGTTCATGGTTAACAAATGTATGAGACTGCCTTATTGTTATATACGTATTAGAGTGTTGTTAGGTTCTGGAACGTGCCTAATTTCTTAATGTCCATATAGAAATGGTCTTGTATCACTTCCGGTTATGCCAGTTATGAATAGAATGGCAGACATATTGTTTAACTGCCATAATGTTTTGCAGTTTAAATCCATTTAGCATTGATAGGTAGATAATGAACATATTGTCATTTCTGACATAGTGAGTGATTTCAGATTTATTTGCTGGTATGTCTTTATACTAAAGTTCCAGATGAGTTTCTTATTGTCATTTTCTAAGAAAACTGCAAGACCATATGAGTACCAAAGTTAGTTTTCTTAAAGCAGCTGAGATTTGGTAGCTTTGCTACGTTATTGTTTTCAAGTATGTATTTTTCGGAAATGAGTGAGGCATCTTTATACATTTTCCTGAGATATTTTTCGGAAATAGAATGAGGCATCTTTATACATTTTCCTGAGACTATTCTCAGGAAAAGTTCCACACTAATGACATTTGTAACCTATATCGTAAGAGTTTAGGATATTCCTTTCCCTATATCAAGTTACGCTTGTCTGTCACTCTGTTGCAAATGTTGTTGATTCTGGTGTGCAATTCACGCTGGATTTATGCATCCAAGCCAGAGATAATCTTTTCTTACCTTTGTCTGGAAATCACAATTATTAAAAATATTAATCAAGTAAAGGTAAAGCCTTGAGGTTCTGTATCACGGCTAATTTATGTGTCATTAACATGTCAGTTTCTGTCGCTACATTAAGTGCAGGCTTTGATCACCATCCTCCTCCTCATCATCATCATTAATATTATTAGTCTTATTATCGGTAGAGTGTCATACAGCATGCTTTGGAGTTTTGCCTCTTTACGTTCTGAGTTCAAATCCCGCCGAGGTTAACTTTGTCTTTCATTCTTACGGGGGCCGATAAAATAAAGCACCAGTAATGCACTGGGGTAATTGCTGGATTTATGCCAAAAGTAGAAACAATATTATTATTATTATTCTTAGTGCATGTCGCCACTGCATGACCGAACCAAGTTCAGTGTTCCCTGGGTATTGTTGTTGTAGTTGCTATTGCTGCTGTTGTTCTTCTTCTATTAATCTCATTTTTGTTGTAGAGGTTTGCTGAACAACATTGAGCAACTGTATGTATGTTAGTATATTCAGTGACTAGTTTTGTTTTT
>OZ024741.1:342851624-342866624 GCA_964016885.1 Eledone cirrhosa
ATCAGATTTTGTGGATCACTAAGAACCAAACACTAACAGTTTATCCAGAACTATTTGCGGTCTACTCAGGGAATGTGGCAGCATTTAAGCCTCATCCAATATCATGAATGTTCACTGGCAGAGCGAAAGATAATAGTAGTTGGTAGGAGGAGGGGAGGAGGTCTTGGATCAAAATAGATCGCGGATTTTCACAAGTTCTGAGTTCAAATAACACCAAGATCAACTTTGTGTTTCATCCTTCCGAGGTTGATAAAATAAAAGTTCAGTAAAATATTGTGGTCGATATAATCGATTTCCCCCAAAAGAATTGCTGATCTCATGTTTAAATTAGACATATATAACAAAAGTAATAACAACAGCAATAACAACAACAACCACAACAATAACATCAACAACAACAACAACAACAACAACAGTATCAACAACAAAAACAACAACAACAACAACAACAACAACAACAACACCAACAGTATCAACGACAACAACAACAACAACAACAGGAATAACAATAGCGTCAGGACATCACTGATCTATATCATGACTTTTTGTAATCATGATGATTGCTGTATTGATAATGTTGGTAGTGGTGTTGTAGTATCGGTGGTAGTTGTGGTAAGATCGATAGTTATGGTAGTAGTGTAAAAATGATAGTGTTGTTGTAGTAATGGTAGTATTGGTGGTAGTTGTGTTTGTTGTAGCGCTTGTGATAATGTTGGCAGTGGTGTTGTAGTAAGATCTGTGTGGGTGGTAGTTGTGGTAAGACTGATAGTGTAGTAGTAATGGTAGTATTGGTGGTAGTTGTGTTTGTTGTAGCGCTTGTGATAATGTTGGCAGTGGTGTTGTAGTAAGATCTGTGTGGGTGGTAGTTGTGGTAAGACTGATAGTGTAGTAGTAATGGTAGTATTGGTGGTAGTTGTGTTTGTTGTAGCGGTTGTGATAATGTTGGAAGTGGTGTTGTAGTAAGATCTGTGTGGGTGGTAGTTGTGGTAAGACTGATAGTGTAGTAGTAATGGTAGTATTGGTGGTAGTTGTGTTTGTTGTAGCGGTTGTGATAATGTTGGCAGTGGTGTTGTAGTAAGATCTGTGTGGGTGGTAGTTGTGGTAAGACTGATAGTGTTTTTGTAATGGTAGTATTGGTGGTAGTTGTGTTAGTTGCAGTAAGACTATTGTGTTCTTGTGGCATTGTAGTAATAGTGGTTTTGGTGTTGTAGTTGTGGTATGACTGGTAATATTAGTAGTGGTATTGTAGTAATGGTGGTATTATTTGATGTAGTTATGGTAAGACTGATGGCATTGGTAGTTGTGTTGTAGTAATGGTGGTAGTTGTGGTAGTTGTGGCGGTTGTGGTGTTGGTGATAGTTGTGGTAATTATAGTAGTATTTGTGGTAGTTGTGATGGTTGTGGTGTTGGAGGTAATTGTGGTAGTAATGGTAGTATTTGTGGTAGTTGTGGTAGTTGTGGTGGTTGTGGTGTTGGTGGTAGTTGTGGTAGTTATGGTAGTATTTGCGGTAGTTGTGATGGTTGTGGTGTTGGTGATAGTTGTGGTAGTTATAGTAGTATTTGTGGTAGTTGTGGTAGTTGTGGTGTTGGAGGTAGTTGTGGTAGTAATGGTAGTATTTGTGGTAGTTGTGGTAGTTGTGGCGGTTGTGGGGTTGGTGGTAGTTGTGGTAGTTATGGTAGTATTTGTGGTAGTTGTGATGGTTGTGGTGTTGGAGGTAGTTGTGGTAGTAATGGTAGTATTTGTGGTAGTTGTGGTAGTTGTGGCGGTTGTGGGGTTGGTGGTAGTTGTGGTAGTTATGGTAGTATTTGTGGTAGTTGTGATGGTTGTGGTGTTGGAGGTAGTTGTGGTAGTAATGGTAGTATTTGTGGTAGTTGTGGTAGTTGTAGTGGTTCTGGTATTGGTGGTAGTTGTGGTAGTAATGGTAGTATTTGTGGTAGTTGTGGTAGTTGTGGCGGTTGTGGGGTTGGTGGTAGTTGTGGTAATTATAGTAGTATTTGTGGTAGTTGTGATGGTTGTGATGGTTGTGGTGTTGGAGGTAATTGTGGTAGTAATGGTAGTATTTTTGGTAGTAGTGATGGTTGTGGTGTTGGAGGTAGTTGTGGTAGTAATGGTAGTATTTTTGGTAGTAGTGATGGTTGTGGTGTTGGAGGTAGTTGTGGTAGTAATGGTAGTATTTTTGGTAGTAGTGATGGTTGTGGTGTTGGAGGTAGTTGTGGTAGTAATGGTAGTATTTGTGGTAGTTGTGGTAATTGTGGCGGTTGTGGGGTTGGTGGTAGTTGTGGTAGTTATGATAGTATTTGTGGTAGTAGTGATGGTTGTGGTGTTGGAGGTAGTTGTGGTAGTAATGGTAGTATTTGTGGTAGTTGTGGTAGTTGTGGTGGTTGTGGTGTTGGAGGTAGTTGTGGTAGTTATAGTAGTATTTGTGGTAGTTGTGATGGTTGTGGTGTTGGAGGTAGTTGTGGTAGTAATGGTAGTATTTGTGGTAGTTGTGGTAGTTGTAGTGGTTCTGGTATTGGTGGTAGTTGTGGTAGTTGTGTCGGTTGTGATGTTGGAGGTAGTTGTGGTAGTTATAGTAGTATTTGTAGTAGTTGTGGTGGTTGTGGTATTGGAGGTAGTTGTGGTAAGACTGATACTATTGGTAGTTGTGTTGTAGTAATGGTAGTATTTGTAGTAGTTGTAGTAGTTGTGACGCTGGTGGTAGTTGAAGTAAGACTGATAATATTGGTAGTTGCGTTGTAGAAATGGTGGTATTTGTAGTAGTTGTGGTGGTTGTGGTGTTGGTGGTAGTTGTGTTGTAGTAATAGTTGTATTTGTGGTAAGACTGATGATGGAGGCGTTGCTGTTCATGCCTGGTGGCTGGTAGCTGATGAGAATTATTATTAATTGGTAATACAGGTGCCGAGTCCTTCAGAGTGGGTAGTTTGGTTTTGTGAACCAGATAAGAGAGCGAGAGAGGTAGGGAGGTAAGGCAAGGAATTATTTTCTAAAAGACAATCTACAGATATAATCGAGCATTCATTCAGTTTTCGAGTCAGTCAAATTCACAGCCACTCAATTAATTCCATTTAAGAACAAATCTCTCCCTCAAGCTCCTAGACATTCACTATTAACACTCGCTCTATTGAAGCTCTATCTCATCCACATTGATCCCCCATTCCACTTAATTATATTCTCATATATGGAAACACTTCACTCAATGCCTCATTCTATTACCCTTTATTTTCTTATTTAGATTGTACTTTTTCTATCTTCTGCCAAGAACGCACCTTGTTTAAGTATGTATATGCACACATACGCACACACACAAACACAAATACACACACGTGTATATATATATATATATATATATATATATATATATAATAGAGTATATGTTTCTACACGCACAAGGCGCTAAGGGACACATGTATTGTCCAACCATATGCCAGTGTGGTTCAATGGCAGGTTAATAAATTAACGAGCCAGAACATATATAATCAAGGTTTAGCAAATAAGGAAAAGTTTCAAAATAAATTAAAAAAAATTAACTTTACTTACTATGGTTACCTTTACCGAATCGGTTTCGAGTCTCAAAAATAAACGGAGTCCATACGGCATCCGTTGCAAAGATAAACTCTCGTCAGAAGGCAACCATAATAAGTAAAGTTAATTTAAAAAAATTTATTTTGAAACTTTTTCTTATTTGCTAAACCTTGATTATATATATATATATATATATATATATATATATACTGTAGACGCGTTCTTGAGACTAGTAAAATGAGGTATCCTCTTGATAAGTCGGCAGACCTCGCAAGGACTCTATATCTTCATGATATATTGTTTTTGTTTATGCCACGAAACTACGTAGTCGAGGAATTTAGGAGCAGTTTAGGTATGATACATTTTATTACTAATTATATCTAAATGTTTCTTCTCTCTTCATAATGTATTTTTAACTCTGATACTGGTTCAGTCTAGTTCAACTGAATTGGTCTGTCCCAGTCATTCATTGAGCAACATCGGTGAAGTTGGCACCCTTAACTCACAGTTGGGTGCGGATGCATTCATGTATATATGTGTGTGTGTCCGCATGTATCTGTGTGTTTCTAATTATATTGTTAATAACTCCCTCTGGTCGAGCAATCTTTGAGGTGTGGGGACAGCTGGAAGGCTTCCATTACTCATACTTCTTGCCTTCTTCACCACCTCTTCTACGGCCTCGATATAAATACCCCCTCCGCCTCCGTGGTATTTTCTTCGGGGTTATAAGAGGCTTAGCTCTGTTTCTCGACCGTTATATCGCGTGACTATCTCCCCCTCCGCCTTTTGGGATTCTTTCTCACGTCGTGTAGACGCGTTCTTGAGACTAGTAAAATGAGGTATCCTCTTGATAAGTCGGCAGACCTCGCAAGGACTCTATATCTTCATGATATATTGTTTTTGTTTATGCCACGAAACTACGTAGTCGAGGAATTTAGGAGCAGTTTATGTATGATACATTTTATTACTAATTATATCTAAATGTTTCTTCTCTCTTCATAATGTATATATATATATATATATATATACATATATATATGTATGTATATATATATATATATATATATATATATATATATATATATATATATATATATATATATATATATATATATATATATATATGTAGGAGGTGAGTTTTATTGTAGTACAATAAAGCAATGCAGATATCGGATAAGAAGCACTCTACAGTTTGTAGGACTGGAGTATACATAATATATAAGATCAATTATATATATATATATATATATATATATAATATAAGATCAAAAGATGGTTAAAAGAGTTCCATGTATTTTATTATGCGCATTTCAAAAACAAATATCATCATGGGATGATATTTGCGTTCTCATCAGATAAAATAGGGAGACATGATATGAAGCTTAACAAACACTTGCGAGCAGTGAAGTGTTAAATCAACATACTATAAATATATATATATAGTTAGGAAAGCAGAAAATTGCTTATTGTAATCCAATTCGTGGTTAAGATAACCCGTTTCTTGGACGGTTTCCAACGTACGGTTAGGGGGTAACTCCACAAGTTTGCAAGAATCTGGTTAGTAAATCCCGTTCAATCTTGGAGTATAAACAATAACAGAGAAAACACAGGTAAGTATTAAAAAAAAGGATTTTATCCAGGTATTTACGACCGTTTCATTGGTAAGCGCAACCTTATATCGCTATACTGCAAATAGCAGCCACTCGATAATAACTGTTATTCACCTCCAAATTATCAAAATAATGAATAAGTTACTTGTAAAAGGTTCTTAATATATAAAAAAACATTTTTTGGAATCGTATTTACTAGTACAGAGAGAGAGGAAGGGGAGAATAATTAGGAAGTAGAGGGACAAACGGAGATGGAGGGAGGGGTAAAGATGGAATGATTCTTCGAACAGTTTTGATTCGTAGACTTGATTTACAGTGTAGGGAGTTAAAGAGAATTAAATTGTTTATAGTGGGAGGAAGAGAGAGAGAGAAAGAGAGAGAATGAGAGAGAGTGAGAGAGAGAGAGAGATAGGGGGGGGGAGATAGAGAGATAAATATATACATATATAAAAAGAGGGAAGAGAAAAAAGAAGAAAAGAAAAAAGAACAAAAACAGGGAGAGGAGAAAACGAAAAAAGAAAAAAGGAATGAAGGAGGAGAGAGGGACGTAAGTATTGGTTACTGTGGGTAATTAAAGTGGTTAGATTCAATAAGTGGGCAGAAAGTCTAAGTATATGCAGTTTGTCAGGCGGTAGTAGGAGGTTAAGGGTTCGATTTGCACTTGTAGTGCGAACATTTTTCTTTAAGTCTATGGTTGCAATAAATTGATCGATTTTATTGTTGAGTAACTTATTCTTCGAACTCAAAATGTGGAACAGTTCAAGGTCACAAAATCGATAAGTGCAAATCGAACCTTTAACCTCCTATATATATATATATATATATATGTAGAAGATGATGTGGTTGAGAGGAAGAGCAAGGCCTGGGCGGCGTGCCACAGCTTGAGATCGGTGTGGAAGTCGGACCTTCGTAGAGACCTGAAAATCCGCCTCTTCATTGCTGTAGTGGAGTCTGTGCTGCTGTATGGGTCTGAGACTTGGACACTGACCAAGAAACTCACTCAGATGGTGGATGGGTGCTACACGAGAATGCTGAGGATGGCTCTGAACATTAATCAGTATACACTGAGGATGAAAAACTCAGAGCTGTATGGGAGCATCCCAAAAGTCAGCTCAAAAGTGACACAGAGGAGACTGAGGTTGGCTGGACATGCTCACCGACATCCAGAGTTGACATTGCACTCAGTGCTCCTTTGGGAGCCCCTACATGGACACACTAGAAGCGGAAGACCAAGGTTAACGTATGTTGATGCCCTAAGGACAGACACTGGTCTGTTTGAGATGCTGGACATGGCAGCGATAATGAGGGACAGAGACCGCTGGAGAGAACTCGTCCATGGATCTCGGGAATTTTACCCGCCTTAGATAGATATGTATATATATATATATATATATATATATATATATATATATATATATATATATATTTACTTGACCACAAAAAAATACTTTTTAAAAAATCATGTTCACTTAAAAATAATTTTTAAATAATGCAAAATGAAATTGAAAGGCCCATATATATATATAGTTCTACTTGTGGGGGGGGGGGGGGGGGGTCATATTGTGGTAATAATATTCCCAGAATTAATAACAGAACACGCTCACTGTTTGGTTGGTTTTCGCTTTATATCAGTTAATTCATTCACTCCTCAATGTTTACCATTGACTGACCAACGGTAAAAAATACAGATATAATATAGATATAAACACATATATATAGTCTAACAAAGTTCTTTCGTTGCACATCTGCAACATCGTCAGTGGTGCTATTATGTTCTTCCTGTTGTATTGTATATCTACGCCATCTTTATTTTATCTGTTTATTTATTTATTTATTTATTTATTTATTTTTGTCTTCTCTGCGTATGCGTTTGCGAGTGTGTATAGTGTTTGGTGTGTGTTCGCGTTTGGGTGACTGTGTTTTGGTTATTGTATTCTATCTTAGTTTATTAGTGTGTGTTTATATGTGTTTGTTGTTATTGTGCTTGTGTATATATATATATTTATTTATTCATATTTCTCTTAAGTTAGTACTGTTTGTTTGGGTGTTGTTGTTATTCCATTTATTTTTTCTGTTTAGCTTTGGCTTTCTAAGTTCTATTTCACTTGCCTCCCTGATTTGCCTATCTGCTAGGTCATTTTTATGTTTAGATATTATTTTAATTTCTATGTTGTCTATGTTACCGTCATGTTGTTGTCTGGCGTGTTCGTATAGTACTGAACCGCTTTTCGTCCTTTTAGTTCCCCCCAGTGTTGGTCTATCCTTTCACCTATGCTACGAGCTGTCTCCTCTATATATGTTGTTGTCATGTTTCTGCATGTACTCTCTGTACATCTTATGCTATAGACTACGTTTCTAGTTTTACAGTTTATCCGGGGGTTTACTTTAAATATAATACATTTAGTATTAGTTCAGTGGATTTTCTTAAAAGGGTATGTTTTGATGATCAGGGATTTTATGGTAGTTCGTGGCTTTTCTACCACTTTAATCTTTAAGTGGGTCTTTCTCAGGGCCTTTCTACACTGGTTAGCTAATTTCCCTCCAGGTAAAAAATCTCGCAAAACAAATATATATATATATATATATATATATATATGTGTGTGTGTGTGGTTATACATATATATATGTGGGTGTCTGTGACCTATATACACTGGCCACACACACACACACACACACACACACACACACACACACACACACACACACACACACACACACACACACACACACACACACACATATATATATATAAACACTCACACACATATACTCACAAACTTAGAAACCCTTCCTATTTAGCAGGAAATATTTACTACACATAACCTGTTTTAACACAAGTTATATGATACATATGACTTAATATTCAGTCCCCAAATTTTATCTAGATACAGTAATGCTATATTCGGTTCTTTGAAGTCACCTGTTATAATTTCATTCAACAACACCAACATCTCTCTCTCGCTGAATCTACTCACTCACAACCATCATCTCTTTCTCTCTCTATTTTTTTTTTATATCTCGTGAACCCGTGCTCTGATTTACGCGAAACTTATTTCATTCCATTTGCATTCCAATTTCAGGGCCAACTTCCTTTCAAAGTATTTCCCCATTATGCACCCTTTTGGCCGTATTAAATTACAGACAAGCACATGATCACAGAGTATTAATAGTATATAGATACATATATTCAAAATAAACAACAACTCCCTCTACACCACCACTACTACCACCACCACCACCCTCCACCACCACATATTTTAAAATCCTGTCAAATAATTCAACAAAAGCATACCACACAAAAAAGATCTACCCCACACCCCAGAGGTTTACAGAAGATGAAAACATTTGTTGTTTCAAAATAAACAAATATTGTAGTAGGATATATATTTCTATTTATTTGCCACCAGGGCATGAAAGATTGGGACAAATACAAAGGGGGAGTTTACATACATTTAAAAAGACGTGTAAAAAACATATAACACATTAAATTTAACAATCGATGTCCTCAATAGGGAGGGGCGTTGACATGGGTCGCACACACCCCCGAAAAAAATGTGCAACCCTCCTCTTCAGAAGCACAAAGAGCGGGTGCTTCCTTCCTCTACTCATTCTTCTCCTCTCTCCCCTACAGGCTGATATAGAGAGAAGGCCCATTCACTCGGGCCATTCTCGCTACTTTCACCCATCTTTCATAAAACTTGCTGGGGTAGAGCACCTCTCTCTCCATTCTGATCCTTCTTCTAAAGTGGTACTTGAAAACAAAGACCAGTTGTTGGCCGGAGAGAAAGGTGTCTGACCTCAGCCCTTTCAACCTTGTCCACCATACAACTTCTTTCACCATGGCTATCACACAGAGGAAAACCGCCTCTCCTTCGTTTTTGAAAGGGGGAGGCGGTTTGATCGTAGTATGTATACAGATTGTTATTTAGTGTAGATACGATGTGTTCAATTTTTTTATGCGTGGATAAGTAACAGAGAGAAATAGTATCATGGAGGATTTAGAAGATGTTGTGAGAGGGCATCTTGTGGTGTGAACTTCCAGTTGGATAATCGGTGAGCCTTCTTATGCAGACAATGTATAAAAACTTCCGTCGTGGAGCTTCTAGCTTCTAGCTAGTTCTTTGGCTTCATTGTTAATAGAATTGTAAGTGTCAGTTTTAACCTTCTGGTAATTATTTGTTATATTGCTTATCATAAGTTGATCATATCTATCTGCATTTTCCTTAGTCTTGTCAGAGCAAACAAAAATATTATTTGACGATCTAAATTTGTTATTATCTTTTATGAGGGTTTTTTGGAAGGAACTATGGTACTTACAGAACATTATGCTAGCTATTAAATCTAAGAGGTCGGCATCGAAGTCTGCTAAATCTTTAATTTGGGTGGGTACTTGTTTGACTTGAGGTTGAAACTTTCTGTGGTGGTAGTTGCCATATCTCCGCCAAAAAGCAGAGCCTTCCATCCTACCATCTCAATCTTTGTACCACAACCTTTCTCAAGTAGTATATTGGAGTAGGAGTAGTTAGTAGGTTTCGGTATGTTCTTGGAGGAGTAGTCTATCTCGTATATGCCCATTATATTGATATGTTTAGAATAATCCTTTAGTCTAAAGATTGCTCAACTATTCTGACTACTAAACCAATCTTTCTTACTGGTATATGACAGACTTTGACACAAAAATCCACACTACGAGCAATATTCAACAGGTTTTCACTTAAAGGAGATGGCACACATTGTCCTATATAAAATAAACGCATTTTCCGGCTTATTGGACGTACTAAAAAAACATAAAAATATGTTCCCTGCGTCCAATACGGCCGTATCACCGATGGGAGGCCGAACGGAGCATAAGGAAAATAATGATTTAAAAAATAGTTTGTATTACTATTAGTATAACTAATACAACTTATATAAGCAAAATTATGCCCCAAAATTTAATAAATTTATGAAGAAACGTATTAAAATTCTTTCTTCTCAAAATGAGGAGGCATTCAGTAGGGAAGGACGTCAAATAGGCCAGCAAATACGGTAACTCGGAGGATTGTTCGGCTCGTCTAATGATGCAGAGCACGATTGTTAACGTGAACTGTTGCAAACTGCAGGGTTCAATAAAATAATGACACCTAGATCTCAAACCCCCACCCACACAAAAGTAGCACCAATGAAGGTGTCTCAGAATAGCCAGAACCCCGGTACTGCAACAGTTAAGAGTTTAAAAAATCCTATGAAAAAAAAAAAATGTGGTTGTGTGAAATCTATTGTATATGTGCAGTATGTTAAATTTCGCAGAGCTGGTGATAAAGTGTTAGAATTTGAGTGTATGGACCCGATATTGTTACATGGTGTTATGGTGAGGAATATTTATGTAACCGATATTTGAAATAAAATCTGTTAATGTGAACTTATTCACAGTGCTATCTGGAGACCTGGAGGGCTTTGTTTCCAAAAAGAGAGTAAATACTTTTTGAAATGCAAGCAAATTGTTCGAATAATTAGAAACCTCAACGTCGAAACTGACGGAGGTCCAATACACACACACACACACACACACACACACACACACACACACACACACACACACACACACACACACACACACACACACACAGAGAAACACAATTAAACATACAAGCATATATATATATATATGTCTATAAACATACACGCAAATATATGTATATATATGTATGTATGTGTGTGTATATATATATATATATATATATATATATATATATATATATATATATATATATATATATACACACACACACACATATATATATATATATATATATATATATATATATGCACACAAACACACATATATATATTTATATATATGTATATATGCGTGTATGTTTGATTGTGAGGAAGAGAGAAATAAATCGATACACACACACACACACTTATATAATTGAATACACGTAAGTTAGGACGTACACGTACATAAATACACCAATTACAATGTGCGAAAATCAATGTTCCAATCAGTACTGTCAAAGTTATTCACATCAACCTCATCTTCCACCACCACCACCACCACCACCACCACCACCACCACCACCACCATCATCACCACCACCACCAGCACCACTACAAGCAACAGCAACATAACCCACATCAATACTGCTACCCCTGCCGCCGCCATCACCACCATCACAATTACCACCATCTTCACAACAACCCACCATCACCTACATCAACAACAACAACAGCAATAACAGCACTAACCCCAAACCCACAAAATCCTTCCACTGCTATTAAATCACAGATATTTCTCCTTCATTAAGACCACCACCATCACCACCATCACCACCATCACCACCATCACCACCAACACAATCACCACTTAACTACCATGACCCCAGCTACCATCACCACCAACACAATACCACCACTAACACAATCAACGCCATCACTACCGCAACCACCATCACCACTTAACTACCATGATCCCAGCCACCATCATCACCATCACCACTAACACAATCAGCACCATCACCACCATCACCACTATAACTACCATCACCACCAACGCAATCACCACTATAACTACCATCACCACCAACACAATCACCACTATAACTACCATCACCACCATCACCACCAACACAATCACCACTATAACTACCATCACCACCATCACCACCATCACCACCACCAAACACCATCACCACCATCGCCACCATCACCACCACCACCACCACCAACAACACCATCACCACCATCGCCACCATCACCACCACCACCACCAACAACACCATCACCACCATCGCCACCATCACCACCATCACCACCACCACCAACACCATCACCACCATCACCACCATCGCCACCATCACCACCATCACCATCACTACCATCACAATCACCACCACCATTAAGGTACGACCACAGTAATCACCACAACAATCATCGCCGAGAGTACTACCATTGCTACCACCAGTACTAGCACTAATGCCATCACTGTTACCACGAGTACCCTCAATACCACTACCAATACCATCCTCGCCTGGATGACTCCGATCACCACCATTGCCAACACCAATTATAAGAATAACTGAAAGGAACTAAAATCCTTCTTCTTCTTCTTCTTCTTCTTCTTCTTCTTCTTCTTCTTCTTCTTCTTCTTCTTCTTCTCCTCCTCCTCCTCCTCCTCTCCCCTCTTCTTCTTCTTCTTCTTCTTCTTCTTCTTCTTCTTCTTCTTCTTCTTCTTCTTCTTCTTCTTCTTCTTCTTCTTCTTCTTCTACTACCCCCCTCCTTCCTCCCTCACCACCATCTCCTCCTCCCCCACCTTCCCTCCTCATACTGCCCTTCCCCTCTAATCCTTACAAACACCCACGCCTATCATTTACATCTACTATTGCTTAATTTCGCCCCCTCTCCCTCCCCCTTTACCCATTCCCCAGAAACAATCACTGTCAAAAAGCCAGAACCAATATTACCAATTACCATTTACCAATCACCAATGCCATCACCACCACCAACAACCCTACCAACAGCAATAGCAACACCAGCATCACCAGCATCCCCACCACCATCACCACCGCCAGCACCACAATTGCTATAATAACCACTAGTAAAATTTACCAGTTATCACACAACCACCATCATCATCCCCATCACCAACAACACCAATAACAACATCACCACCACCACAATCACCACGAACACCAATAACAACACCACCACCACCAACACCAATAACAACATCACCACCACCACTACCATCACCACCAACAACAATAACAACATCACCACCACCACCACCACCAACACCAATAATAACATCACCACCACCACCACCATCACCATCAACACCAATAACAACATCACCACCACCACCACCATCACCACCAACACCAATAACAACATCACCACCACCACCACTACCACCAACACCAATAACAACATCACCACCACCTCAACCACCATCACCACCAACACCAATAACAACACCACCACTACCTCAACCACCACCACCACCAACACCAATAACAACATCACCACCACCACCATCACCACCAACACCAATAACAACACCACCACCACCTCAACCACCACCACCACCAACACCAATAACAACATCACCACCACCACCATCACCACCAACACCAATAACAACACCACCACCACCTCAACCACCACCACCACCAACACCAATAACAACATCACCACCACCACCACCACCACCACCACCAACACCAATAACAACATCACCACCACCTCAACCACCACCACCACCAACACCAATAACAACATCACCACTACCACCACCATCACAACCAACACCAATAACATCACCACCACCACCACCACCACCACCACTACCACCAACACCAATAACAACATCACCACCACCTCCACCAACACAACCATCACCTACACCACCACCACCACCACCACCATCACCACCAACACCAATAACAACATCACCAGCACCTCCACCAACACAACCACCACCTACACCACCACCACCACCACCACCACCAACAACACCAATAACAACATCACCACCACCTCCACCAACACAACCATCACCTACACCACCACCACCACCAATAACAACATCACCACCACCTCCACCAACACAACCATCACCTACACCACCACCACCACCACCACCATCACCACCAACACCAATAACAACATCACCACCACCTCCACCAACACAACCACCACCTACACCACCACCACCACCATCACCACCACCACCACCAACACCAATAACAACATCACCACCACCTCCACCAACACAACCATCACCTACACCACCACCACCACCACCAACACCAATAACAACATCACCAGCACTACCACCAACACAACCACCACCAACACAACCACCACCTACACCACCTACACCACCACCACAATTGCTATAATAACCACTAGCAACATTACCAGTTTTCATACCACCGCCATCTACCACTCATCCCCCACCATCACCACCACCAACACCACCACAACTACCACTACCACTACCACTACCACCACCACCACCACCACTAATGCTCCCACACCTCTACCTCTACTACCTCTACCGCCATTAACGCCACCACCATTACCACCACCAACACCGCCGTCCCCACCGTCCCCACCTCCGCCAACAACACAACCACCACCAACACAACCACCACCTACACCACCACCACAATTGCTATAATAACCACTAGCAACATTACCAGTTTTCATACCACCGCCATCTACCACTCATCCCCCACCATCACCACCACCAACACCACCACAACTACCACTACCACTACCACCACCACCACCACCACCACCACTAATGCTCCCACACCACTACCTCTACTACCTCTACCGCCATTAACGCCACCACCATTACCACCACCAACACCGCCGTCCCCACCGTCCCCACCTCCGCCAACAACACCACCACCACTACCACTACCACCACCTCTACCATAACCACCATAAAACCAGCTCCATCACAACTAACACCACCACCACCACCACAACCAACAACAACAACAAAAACAGCAACAACACCAGTACAGGCAACATCTCCAACATCAATACCAGTTCCACTACCATCACCACCACCACCACCAACACTAACACCATCCCCACCACCACCGCCGCCACCAACACCACCACCACCAACAACAACACTAACACCATCCTCACCACCACCGCCGCCACCACCAACACCACCACCAACACTAACACCATCCCCACCACCGCCGCCACCAACACCACCACCACCACCAACAACACTAACACCATCCTCACAACCACCGCCGCCACCACCACCACCACCACCAACACTAACACCATCCCCACCACCACCGCCGCCACCACCACCATCACCACCAACATCACCATCACCAGCACCACCACCAC
>OZ024741.1:342874124-342891624 GCA_964016885.1 Eledone cirrhosa
TTTAATTACTTTAACCTTAAAATAGAAATTGAGAACAACCATAGAATAGTCAATTTCCTAGATATAACATTAAATCTCAACACATGTCTCCACTATCCTTTTCACAAGTTGAATGAAAACTTAAACTATGTCAACTTTAACTCTAACCACCCCAGATCTGTCAAAAACACTATAGTAAACTCAGTCCAAAAACGTAACTCTAGGATCTCGTCGAATAGAAAGATTTTTAACGAAAAGGCCCAGTACTATAATGATGCACTAGCTAGGGCAGGATATGCTGATAAGATTGTGTACATAGATAATGATAGACAAACTAAACAAAGTAACAACTTTTTTAATTACGGCAACAACATTAACAACTATAATAGAAAGCATTACAATAATTCCAAAGGACAAAAAAGAAATAGAACTAGGAACATAATTTGGTTTGCCCCCCCTTTCTCACTAAACATTAAAACCCACATCGCTAAATTATTTTTCAAAGCTCTTGATAATCGCTTCCCTAGAACACATAGGTATCACTCAATCTTCAATAGGCATACAATTAAATTAACCTACTCATCCACCAAAAATTTAGCACAAAATATTAATAGAATAAATAATAGGAACTTAAAACCTACTGATAATAGCATAAATAATATACAAGTTAACAAATGTAACTGTAGAGATAGATCTAAATGTCCGTTAAATAACAACTGCTTAGTTAAAAATATAGTATACAATTGTAATGTTAATACTGACTCTAATTCTTTTAACTACGTCGGTTCCACATCGACGGAATTTAAACTTCGCTATAATAACCACAAGAATTCTTTCACAGATCCAAGTAAAAAATCTTCAACGGCACTATCAGGCGTACTCTGGCAACTTAAGCTAGATAACGTTAGATATTCGACGGCTTGGAATATAGTCTCAAGAGGGATTCCTTTTAATTCATCCTCTGAGACATGTGACCTCTGCGCAGAGGAGATATTCTTTATACTAAAATCTAAAAATTCCCTTAACCTACGAACAAATTTATTCAGTTGTTGCAAACATAGATTAAACTCAACGTTTAAATATAAATTTAAATTTAAAATGTAGTATATTTAGTTTGATTTATATTTATATGAGAACTAGCCGATAAATTTTTTGATTCCTAAATCTTTGATTCCCTCTTTTTACTCTTTTTTTATTGTTTATTTTTATTTTATTTTTATCTAAACATTCCTCATGAAAAATTAAGCTACCCTAAAAGCTGATGCTCCAAATTTTTTGAATTAACCTTACACTAGATAAACTTCTATATTAAATATAAGAACATATGTAGACCTAATTGGACATCATAATCTTTTTGAAATGTTTTTTGCTAGATGTGATTTGATAGATAATTTTTGGCTTTGTCTTGTAATGAACTTGGCAATATATTGTCAATTAACTTTGAAGGGTTGTTCTTTGTGGTTTATTTTTATTTTTATTTTTATTTTTATTTTTATTTTTTATTTTTTAGTATTGTAGTATTCTATAATATTTTTTTATTTTTTATTTTATTTTTAATATCTTTAATATGTAAATTCATAATACGTAATATTTTTTAATACGTAGTATTTTTAATATGTAATATTTTTATTATGTAATATTCTTTCGTAATATTTTTTTTTTTAGTTTTCTATTCTATATTTTTTACCTATTATTATTATTGTTATCTTTTTATTTTTAGTTTTGTTTATAATATAATATATATTTTTATTAGTATATTGAAATCTGCTCTCTATTTCTGCTTGATAGATAATCTTGTAGAGTAATGACAGGAATAATAATACGCTCAAATTTTTATACCACATTGAGAATGTTTTCCGGTAACCTAGAGTTTGCAGAGTGAATCAGTTGGATTCGCATGGATGTTTGTAGCTGTCACATAAACATATGAATTTTTTAAAACTAAACATAAGATAATTAATTCTCACACATTATGGATACTTGTTTCATTCAGGAATACTGATATTTACAATATAGTGTAAGTTTTATAAATACTAATACATTAAAACATAGGGTTTTTTACGCCTCGAATATGTCTGGCTATTTTTAAATTTTTTCTCTCGCTATTTTTTCCTCTCTCTCTATTTTTTTCTCTCTATATATATCTCCCTTACATTAATACTTGAGCTAAATAAATAAATAAATAAATAAATGTATCATTGATACACTTACTCAAAATGACCTCCCACTACCTAATTTTCTATATATATATGTATCTATCTCTATTTCCTCTCTCTCTCTATATATATATCTCTTTCTGTTTCTTTACATGAAGCTCTTCGCTTTATCTATCTTTCCATCTCTCTATTTTGTTCCATGCATTTCTTCTTTTTCTTTTTCTTCTTTTGCTTCCTTTTCTTCGTTTTGTCTTTCTTTCTTTTTTCTCTCTTTCTTTCTCTCTGTATAAATTTTCACTGCTAGCGTAAACCTCTTCAAATGAAGTCGGTGTTTATTACGGTATGTCGAATCTATTTATCTATAAAACTGTTTATATTGTATTTTGTCTGATGAAGGCATAGCATATTGTTAATATGATATCCCCGAAATATATATAATGAAATAAATATGGTTTTATAAATATAGTTTTCCATTTATTTAATATTGTAAATATACTCCAAGTATTTGTCGAGTGCTTTTATATCAGTTATAAATATTTACTAGTTGTAACCCAACAATTTTAAATATAACTTTACATGTATATATATATATATATATATATATATATATATATATATATATATATATATATATATATATATATATATATATATATATATATATAATATAAGATCAAAAGATGGTTAAAGGAGTTCCATGTATTTTATTATGCGCATTTCAAAAACAAACATCATCATGCAATAATATTTGTGTTTTCATCAGATAAAACAGGAGAACATGATATGAAGGCTAAAAAACACTTGTGGATAGTGCAGTTTTAAATCAACATATGTTGATTTAAAACTGCACTATCCACAAGTGTTTTTTAGCCTTCATATCATGTTCTCCTGTTTTATCTGATGAAAACACAAATATTATTGCATGATGATGTTTGTTTTTGAAATGCGCATAATAAAATACATGGAACTCCTTTAACCATCTTTTGATCTTATATTATGTATACTCCAGTCCTACAAACTGTAGAGTGCTTCTTATCCGATATCTGCATTGCTTTATTGTACTACAATAAAACTCACCTCCTACATATATATATATATATATATATATATATATGTGTGTGTGTGGTACAATCATTTCTATACTTTTCATTTATATATATATAAACATAAATTATCGAGATTCGCATTTCGGCCCACGAAATAACGAAAAACAACCTCCGAGATGTGCGGCAAGTGCTCAATGATTCAGATGAACCAGAGCTATAACAAACGTTAAAGGCCAAACACACTGAAACAATCATTCGCATAGCCAAAAAAAAAAACGATCAAGTAATTCGGGTATTGAAAATTTACCCGGACCCCTGGAAGGTTGGTAAAATCCAGTATATGGGTTTCTGCGGCTCCTAAATCAAGTACCGTCCGCTTGCATAAATAATTGTTTCTACTTTAGGCACAAGGCCAGCAATTACCCAGTGCATTACTGGTACTTTATTTTATCGACCCCGTAAGAATGAAAGGCAAAGTCAACCTCGGCGGGATTTGAACTCAGATCGTAAAGGGACGTAACTATGCTGGAAAGCATGGCGTCCGATCCTCTACCGATACTGCCAATCCACCGTCCGCTTGCATAAATAATGTCAGGCTTCTGGTAAGATTATTGAACAAGGAAGCCACTTTCTCAACAGGTTTTAGTTCAATGTTAATACAAGGACTGACTATTGCTGACCCCACGTGGGGATCGGCAAGGGAGGCAACCCCTATATCAGGCGAATGAATTCAGTTGTGTATATTTTTGCAAGAATGCAAAAAACATCACAAATCGAATAGAGTTCTCAATATATATATATATAACAAAGAAAGTGTAGTAAGAAACCAGGTGAACCTTAATGCACCAGCGTACTCGATACTTAAGGCAGTAAGTAATAGAAAAAGAGTCGGGACCCCGACGGCTGAGCGACGGGTCCTGACTCTCTCTCTCTCTCTCTCTCTCTCTCTCTCTCTCTCTCTCTCTGTCTCTCTCTCTCTCTCTCTCTCTCTCTCTCTCTCTCTCTCTCTCTCTCTCTCTCTCTCTCTCTCTCTCTCTCTCTCTCTCTCTCTCTCTATATATATATATATATATATATGAAAGACGTAAAATAAGAAAATTTAAAAAAAATTAAAAATTAACTTACTAAAATGTTCACTCCAACTAATTAGTTTCTGTAATGGGATAAAGATAGTTACGTAATGTAACCATCGAGAATTCATTACGTCATCAGGGAGTCTATTCTCAGCTAAGTCTCCAGGCAATGCGCGGACACTAGGGACTCATATAAAAATAATAATAATTCGGTGGATGGAACAGCTAGCGGGGACTGAATTCCATGCACTGAAAAAGTTTTTATATGAGTCCCTAGTGTCCGCGCATTGCCTGGAGACTTAGCTGAGAATAGACTCCCTGATGACGTAATGAATTATCGATGGTTACATTACGTAACTATCTTTATCCCATTACAGAAACTAATTAGTTGGAGTGAAAATTTTAGTAAGTAAGTTAATTTTTAATTTTTTTAAAATTTTCTTATTTTAGGTCTTTCATATAATTGTTCTGCATCCTCCTGCATTGAACCACCTAGGTACTATGACATAACTTATGTATTTGCTAGCATTAGTGTACATCTGTACGCATATGTTGGTAGATATACTAATTCTCTCTCTCTCTCTCTCTCTCTCTCTCTCTCTCTCTCTATATATATATATATATATATTATTCAAAATATTAACAAATGAAAAATATTCTCATAATCAAAATATATTCTTTATTATATATATTTCAAAGGTACTGTGTTGTTTTTTCAGTACGTCCTCATCAGACAAAATATATGATTTGATATATGACATACCGCTACGGTCTTGATTATTCAATTCCAGTATTGGCAGTCATATATATATATATATATACTAGTCCACCAGTGACCCGTTGGGTGACGTTTATTTAGAGATAATTTTTATATAATTAAAATATTCACAGACATATATTTAATCTAAAATAAAATTGGAAGACGCATATGTATGGGTATGTGTATGTGTGTGGGTGTGTGTGAGTGTGTGTGTGTGTGTGTGTGTGTGTGTGTGTGTGTGTGTGTGTGTGTGTGTGTGTGTGCGCCCGTGTATACATATATATATGTGCGTGTATATATTTATATATATGGGTGTCTGTGACCTATATACACTGGTCACACACAGACACACACAGAGACACACACACATACACAGACAATGTATATATATATATGCATACACAGACACACACACATATATACACACACACAATAACACACAAACTTAGAAATCCTTCCTAATATTCGCTACACACATCCTTTTCTAACACAAGTTATATGATACATATGAGAGGTGGGAATTGTGAAAGAGAGTGAGGTATGTAGTGGAATCTAGAGAGCGGGAGAGAATTTGTTGGTTTAGTGACAGAGGGGGAATTGTGAGAGAGAGAGAGAGAGAGTGAGGTATGTAGTGGAATATAGAGAGCGGGAGAGAATTTGGTGGTTTAGTAAGAGAGGGGAAATTCTGAGAGTGTGAGGTATGTAGTGGATTATAGAGAGGAGGAGAAAGTTTATTGGCCTAGTGAGAGAGGGGATATTGTGACAGTGAGAGAGTGTGAGGGTATGTAGTGGTATATAGAGAGGGGGAGAATTTGTTGATCTAGTGAGAGAGAGTGTGGTATGTAGTGGAATATAGAGAGCGGGAGAGAATTTGGTGGCCAGTGAGAGAGGGGGAATTGGGAGAGTGAGTGAGGTATGTACTGGAATATAGAGAGGAGAGAGAATTTTGTGAGAGAGGGGAAATTCTGAGAATATGAGGTATGTAGAGGGTTATAGAGAGGGGGAGAAAGTTTATTGGCCTAGTGAGAGAGGGGACATTGTGACAGTGAGAGAGAGTGAGGCTATGTAGTGGAATATAGAGAGGGGGGGAATTTGTTGGACTAGTGAGGGAGAGGGAATTATGAGAGATAATTTGGTATGTTGTGGAATATAGAGAGAGGGAGAGAATTTGGTGGTTCAGTGAGGGAGAGAACACTGTGAGAGTGAGTGAGAATGAGGTATGAAGTAGGATATAGTGAGGGGGAGAGTGAGGGGGAGAGTGTTTGGTGGGCTAGTGAGAGAGTGGGAATTACGATATTGATAGAGAGTGAGGTATGTACTGGTGTATAGAGAGCGGGAGAGAATTTGGTGAGCTCGTGTGAGAGGGGGAATTGTGAGAGAGTGAGATATGTAGTGGGATATAGAGGATGGCAGAGAGTTTGGTGATTTTGTGAGAGAGGGGGAATTGTGACAATGATAGAGAGTGAGGTATGTTTCTATATATGTGTGTTTGTGTTTATATGTATGTGTGTGTGTTTATATATGTGTGTGCGTGTTTATATATATATTTTGTGTGTGTATATATATATGTGTGTGTGTGTATGTATATATATGTGTGTGTGTATATGCATGTGTGTGTGTTTTATATATATATTTGTGTGTGTGTGTATAGATATATGTGTGTGTGTATGTATATATATATGAGTGTGTGTATGCATATGTATGTGTGTTTTATATATATGTGTGTGTTTATTTATAATTTATATATATGTATGTTTATTATTCATATATATGTGTGTGTGTCTGTGTGTTTATTAATATATATGTGAGTATGTGTGTGTCCGTGTGTTTGTATGTGTGCGTGTGTGTGTGTGTGTGTGTGTGTGTGTGTTTGTTTGTCTCTATATATATGTGAGCGTGTTTGTGTTTCTATATATATGTGTGTGTTTTTATATGTGTATTTATGTGTGTGAAAGCGTGTGTTTAGTGTATTTGGCTCACAATCGTAAGGTCGTGAGTTCGATTCCCGGCGACGCGTTGTGTCCTTGAGCAAGACACTTTATTTCACGTTGCCCCAGTCCACTCAGCTGGCAAAAATGTGTTGTAATTCGAAGCACAGCCTTGTCACACACTATGTCACACTGAATCTCCCTGAGAACTACGTAAAAGGTATGTGTGTCTGTGGAATGCTCAGCCACTTGCACGTTAGTTTCACAGGTAGGCTGTTCCGTTGGTAGTATCAACTGGAACACTTGTAGTCGTAACCGACGGAGTGACACCGTTTATATGTTATATATATATATATATATATATATATATATATATATATATATATTATAATTAAATCTTTCAATTTTAAACCTAAATTTTACATTTTTAATCTTTTATCTTATTTTAAATTATATCTTTCTTCTAAACCTAAATTTCACATTTCTAATCTTTAATCGTAATTTAAAACTCTACCTTAAAACCTTTTCCGTTCTTGTTCTGACTGTACACTCGTACCCTATAAATTTTAGTACTTTTGACTAATGCCAACGCAAACATTTTTTCACACCACTATATATGAATAACTAATAATCGATTGATCGCTGGATGATCAGCTGGCTGTGACGGCCTTCCTGCTTGCACCCACAGCGCCTGAGTCTGTCCACTTTCCTGGAGTGCTTGGGAAATAAATAAATTTCCCTTTCTTTCGGTAGATGAAAATACTCGGAACGGTTGGTACGCCATTGGGCCCTGGATGAAACGGGAATCCGTCGCGTCACTGGGCATTGGCCGCCGAGCAGCACTCTTAAATTTGAAACTTAAATTTTTACATTTTCAATCTTTAATCTTAACTTTAAATTCTACCTTAAAACTTGCACTCCACCAATCCCACTCTTTGAGCATCGAAAATACTACTCGAAAAGGAGAACCGGTCAACATCATCGGATGCTTTCGAAGCCGCAGGTTTTTTGTCCAGAGATTCCCTCTCTTAGAAAGGTATTGTGACAACAACTGGGGGCTTTCACTCCCAGGTGAAAAAAAAGTACTATTTGGATGGCCGTTGACTCTGCCGAGTTCCTCTGCCCTTTGACGGGTCTTGTATTTCAACCAGCAGGGTGTCCAAATATTACCCTCCTCATCAAGCTAGCTTGGTGGGGTTGCTGGTTTAGTCACCGACGACCCAACGGTGAGACAGGTTGTACTGGGTTTCATGTTACCAGTAGCACTTATGAGTGACCTGACATATATATATATATATATATATATATATATATATATATATATATATATTATGAAGAGAGAAGAAACATTTAGATATAATTAGTAATAAAATGTATCATACCTAAACTGTTCCTAGATTCCTCGAATACGTAGTTTCGTGGCATAAACAAAAACAATACATCATAAAGATATAGAGTCCTTGCGAGGTCTGCCGACTTATCAAGAGGATACCTCATTTTACTAGCTTCAAGAACGCGTCTACACGACGTGAGAAAGAATCCCAAAAGGCGGAGGGGGAGATAGTCACACGATATAACGGTCGAGAAACAGAGCTAAGCCTCTTATAACCCCGAAGAAAATACCACGGAGGCGGAGGGGGTATTTATATCGAAGCCGTAGAAGAGGTGGTGAAGGAGGCGAGAAGTATGAGTAATGGGAGCTTTCCATCAGTCACCACACTTCAAAGATTACTCGACCAGAGGGAGTTATGAACAATATATTTAGAAACACACAGATACATGCGGACACACACATATACATGAATGCATCCACACCTAACCGTGAGTTAATGGTGCCAACCTTACCGATGTTGCTCAATGAATGACTGGGACAGACCAATCCGGTTGAATTAGACTGAACCAGTATCAGAGTTAAAAATACATTATGAAGAGAGAAGAAACATTTAGATATAATTAGTAATAAAATGTATCATACCTAAACTATTCCTAGATTCCTCGACTACGTAGTTTCGTGGCATAAACAAAAACAATACATCATAAAGATATAGAGTCCTTGCGAGGTCTGCCGACTTATCAAGAGGATACCTCATTTTACTAGCTTCAAGAACGCGTCTACACGACGTAAGAAAGAATCCCAAAAGGCGGAAGGGGAGATAGTCACGCGATATAACGGTCGAGAAACAGAGCTAAGCCTCTTATAACCCCTAAGAAAATACCACGGAGGCGGAGGGGGTATTTATATCGAAGCCGTAGAAGGGGTGGTGAAGGAGGCGAGAAGTATGAGTAATGGGAGCTTTCCATCAGTCACCACACTTCAAAGATTACTCGACCAGAAGGAGTTATGAACAATATATTTAGAAACACACAGATACATGCGGACACACACATAATGTATTTTTAACTCTGATACTGGTTCAGTCTAATTCAACCGGATTGGTCTGTCCCAGTCATTCATTGAGCAACATCGGTAAGGTTGGCACCATTAACTCACGGTTGGGTGTGGATGCATTATATATATATATATGTAGATAAATCTACCAAAATAAACGGTAGTGTCCAATCCGTATGAAGAACTCAATGTAATCTAAATATAGAAGATATCATGAAAAGAGAAAATGCATTCAAAATTTAACGATAAAAATCATAGGAAAATAGAATCAAGATAAATTAATAAAAACAATGAAATAAAAACAAAGAACAGGTTCCTTATATTAAAAAATCATCATTTTACGATCGTTTCTGGGATATATATGTGTATGTTGGTAGTATATCATATTAAAGATCTATGTAAAAAAATATTACAAATTATAAGAGGAGATATACATACCTTCACTTATATATGCACTTATATCTTCAGAAATGATGAAGTATGTTTATTGAAAGAAACATAATATTAATACAAAAAGTCTGTTTGGGAACAGGTTTTGAATTGACCAATAGAAAAGTTAGAGGTCAAGTTGATAGAATAACCGTAGTAGAAACTTTATGTTAGGAGTAGAGGAATGTAAATTTATGCTTTGAATGAAAAGAAAGGGGAAGAGAAAGGTAGGGGTTAAAATGAGGTCAAGTTAATGAGATAGTGATATTAATAAATGGAAACTATATTTATAAAACCATATTTATTCTATTATATATATTTCAAGGGTACCAAAACTTTGGTGCGCTCTAATCAGATAAAATACAAAGTTTGTTTTATAAATATTAACATATCCAGGAAGGAGATCTTAACGGTTCAAGTTTTTCCTGGATAAGGAAAGAGGGGAAAGAGAGGAAAAGTAAAATATTTCAAATTATTAAGATGAATATGCAAATGAGGTTGAGATATAGGGCTGAAAAAAGACGTTATTTTTAGACGCTAGTTAGATTTAAATAATTATTAGGATATATATATATATGTAGGAAGAAGAAAGAACCGTTAAGATCTCCTTCCTGGATATGTCAATATCTATAAAACAACTTTGTATTGTATCTGATGAGAGCGCACCAAAGTTTTGGTACCCTTGAAATATATATAATAGAATAAATATGGTTTTATAAATATAGTTTCCATTTATTAATATCACTGATATTATACTCCAGAAAACTTGTCGACTGCTTCGAATCAGTTATAAATATATATATATATATATATATATATATATATATATATATATATATATATATATATATATATATATATATATACATACATACATATATACATACACGCATACATACATACATATATATATATGTTTGTATGCATAGTGGGTTGTGTAGTCGTTGTCGTTGCGTGCAGTCCTGGACAGTGTTATGTAAGTGGACTGAGAGAGAAGAAATAGTCATGACGTAAGAGGAATGAACTATAGGGAGCTGAAAGAAAGAAATTAGAACAAATAAACGAGCTAAAATTTGTTTAAGACTGTAAACGTGTTTTTGTTTTATTGTTCATTTCGGTAAACATAGAAGTGTAGCTGGTGTGTGTATGAGAGTTACTGTTAGAATTAAAAATAGAATTTAGATTGGAATTAAAATTAGGATTAATACAATTACCATGAACGGGATGCAGTTACTATCTACGAGTCTTTTTACTATTTTAGTATGGGTTGGTTGATAGCGAGCGCTTTCAGGTTTAAAATCCTTCTTTAGACTCGGTCGTTCATGTTCGGCAAATCCATTATCCGTCGGTATTTCCATGAGTTCAGGTTACACCAACGGTTTAAGGTAGGCTCCGTTTCTTAATGAAATGTGCCCCCACTATTCTGAAGCTTATCACGTCTGTTTGTTCCGCAAGTACCCTCGTTGTAATATTTCTTCCACATTCTTGTCTGTGCTGGAACACTGCGCTCGGGGGTGTAACTTTTTGAAAGTGTTTTTGCACTGTGGGATAGTTGGCGTTTCGTGGAACCGATGTATTTGGCTCCGTATGCGCAGTACCGCTCATAAACTACATGCTCCCTCAAGGATATCGGCTTTGTGTTGTTTATTATTGTGGTAGTGTTTTCTTTGACAGGGCATCGTCGAAGGGAGCAGGCGCCTTCATGGCTCTGTGAGAGGTATTGTCTCAACGTCTGCCCACAATTTTTACTGACACTGGGAGACCTGATCGTTTGATACAATTTCTAAGGCTTTTTGCTGATATCACGAGGTTATGGTTTCGTTTTATAATTATCATTCAGGTAATACAACGGAAACATATGTTATTCAGTTTCTATTTACTGGGAAAATAGCTGTTAAAATGCGATGAATTGGCAGATTCGTTAGAACGTTGGATAGAATGATATGAGGTATTCGTTCGGGCTCTTCGCCCTCTTGGTTTAAATACACACAAGGTCAACTTTGCTTTTCATCCTTTCGAGATCAATAATTAAAAGTACTAGTTTAATACTGGGATCGATTCTTCTTTTGTATACCTTTCTCACTTCATCTCGCTCACTCTTTATCTTTCAAACCTGGAAAAATGGACTTCGCTATGCTTAAACATGTCCAATATACATCATATATCACTACGGTGCTCCTACGACCCCACTGTTAATACGTATTACAATACATAATTAAAGAAAGCACTAGAAACATGTGAATTCTCTAATTAATCTATGAGGCAAATTATGTCTTCATTGGATCATAAACCAATATTGAACATATTCACAGAATCTTGTACAAGGAACATATGATAATCTCGCCTTAAAAGCAGTTGATCCGGCATTGAAATCTTAAACGTCTGGACAGAACAGAAATTACATTTCAACTCACTACATCAATAGTATTAATAACTGTTTCTACTTTTGGCACAAGTCCAGCGATTACCCAGTACATTACTGGTACTTTATTTTATAGACCCCGTAAGGATGAAAGGCAAAGATAACCTCAGCCGGATTTGAACTCAGTCCGTAAAGGGACGAAACTCTATGCTGGAAAGCATGGCGTCCGACCCTCTACCGATACTGCCGATCTACTATTAATAATAGACGAAATTAAGTCATACACTGCTTTTGATTTGTAAAAAGACCATATTGATTCTGCGAAGGTTTTGCTGAGCTTTTACTTTCTTTTTGAAAATAGTGTAGACGCGAGTAATAGTGTTACAGGCACACACACACACACATACACGCATATACACACACTTGAATGCACATACACACGCACATGAACATACACACACGCACACACACACGCACGCACACACGCACACATGCGGGCGCGCACACACACACACACACACACACACACACGTACACATGCACGCACACACGCACACACATGCACACACACACACACACACACACACACACACACACACACACACACACACACACACACACACACAAACACACACACACACTCACACACATGTATATATAGATCGGAACACATTATTTATGTGCATGCAGTTCATTGTGTTCGTGAACCCGTATATTTTGACATATATATGAATGTATGTATATACATATATATATATAAATGTATATACGTATGTATAGATCTTTTTATCTATATGTAAGCGTTTTCTTTTACATTTTATACAATATAATACATTTCGGATCGATAAACCTCAGTTCTGATGAACCAACATTGGAACGGGGTGGGGCGTAGGGGTGGGGGAGAAGGGAAGAGTCGTATTGAAATTTGAAAAATCAACAGTTAATGTTGAAATTAGAACGTGTATATAAATTCAGCAAAAAATCAAAAAAAATCACGTGAAATTTTAATTCGAATCGATAGAAATTGTATTTATATATTTGTTTATTTTTCATTCATTCATACATCTTCTCTATTATTATCATCACCATCACCACCATCACCATCACTACCGCCATCACTATCAACACCACCACAACCACCACCACCACCACCACCACCAACACCACCATCACCATCACTACCACCATCACTACCAACACCACCACCACCATCACCACCACCACTACTACTACTACCACCACCACCACCACCACCACCAGCACCACCATCGCCACCACCACCAACACCACAACCACCATCATCATCATCAAAATCATCATCATCACCATCATTATCTTCTTCTTCTTCTTCTTCTCACCAGAGTGTCCTATCAGAAGCAGCCGTCTCTAACTGGATCCCCAAGTGACACAGTTATTTATTTATTTATAATATGCAGCTTTGTATCGAATCTTCCTGCTGTGGAAGGTTCAAACGCCTCTATAACAACACACGTTGACAGAAACATGTTGAAAAGGAATTCAGTGTCCTACATTCAGAGAATTCGGTGTGAGTAATTTATAAACAAAAGCTAACTTTGCTAGCCACCAGTTGATGGGCAACCAGAAACAAACCAAATTCCAAGTGTTTACCAATGTGTCCGAACACAGAAGAGCCGAACTCCCACTGTCATCGGTCTCCATCTCTCTCGCTCTCCCCATCTCTCTGTATTATGAGTAAATGGGGTCCCATGTGCTGGCCGCCCTTCAGCTCCGGCGGACAGAATGAGAAGGCGTTTCCCCGGAGGATGGTAAGGGAGATGTGCTGGAAGAGCCATTCCATCTCGCGAGGCTTACACCTGCAGCTGGTCAGCTCAGCGCCTATGGTGGTAAGTAGGGAGGTAGCCCTAGGGCCAAGGACACCAGAAGTCTCCACTTTCATGTTGAATTTCAGGATTTAACACTGGATTTTACTTCGATAATCCACTCTCTAACTCTTTCTCTCTCTTCCCCTCTCTCCCCCTCTCTTCCTCTCTCTTTAACACCATGATTCTACAGATATACTTACATATTACTAACACTTGTACAAAAACACTATTACATAACTATGTACATCCGAAGTCAAACAATCCTTCATCGCTAATCACTTA
Source organism: Eledone cirrhosa (assembly GCA_964016885.1). NCBI lineage: Eukaryota > Metazoa > Mollusca > Cephalopoda > Octopoda > Eledonidae > Eledone > Eledone cirrhosa. The sequence goes on from OZ024741.1 coordinate 342,888,373, forward strand.
TAAGCAGGATTATGATTCGTACTACTGTAGCGGTGGATTGGCAGTATCGGTAGAGCGTCGGACCTAATGCTTTGCAGCATAGAGTTGCGTCCTTTACGGTCTGAGTTCAAATCCCGCCGAGGTTAACTTTGCCTTTCATCCTTACGGGGTCGATAAAATAAAGTACCAGTAATGTATTGGTTAATTGCTGGCCTTGTGTTAAAAGTAGAAACAATTATTTACCTATATAGGTAAAGGGCGGTGGATTGGCAGTATCAGTAGAGGGTCGGACGCCATGCTTTGACACATAGAGTTACGGCTCTTGCCATTCTGAGTTCAAATCTCGAGGTTAACTTTGCCTTTCATCCTTACGGGGTCGATAAAATAAAGTACCAGTAATGCACTGAGAATTTCTGGCCTTGTGCCAAAAGTAGAAACAATTATTTACCTATATACATGACAATGTGATAAATCAACCTCTTCTTTCCAACTCCTGATGACATGTATTTGAATTATTAATGGTAACAGCTTGGTTCATTGTTTACATGTATTAACACAAATTGTATAGAAACAATTGTTGAGATTAAAGATGGATTTAATTTATAAACCTTAGTTCATTCAGTATTAAATAATTATGCTCTGCGGCTCTCAGTCTCATCAACTGCAAGTATCTTAACCTTTCGAAATACACCTTTAATTAGACTTGGATTCCCGTTTACTGTCGATCTCAAGTGCGTATTGAGCTTTACACACCTTATCAAATATAATAGTGGATTCCTCCGCCATAATTACTTATATATATATATATATATATATATATATATATATATATATATATTTATTAAAATAACAGATTAAAGTTTAAGCAAAGAATCGCTGCTTTCACCCTTAACGGGATCTTCTGAAACTAACAAAGTCAATTTTTGGATTTTAGTCTTCAATTTTATTATTATTATTACTATATATATATATATATATATATATATATATATATAATATAATACCTATATATGTTGATATATAATTCGTATATTTTACGTTTTTCCTTATATATATATATATATATATATATATATATATATATATATATATATATATATATATATATGTATATGTGTGTGAAACAAGGAAAAGGATGATTTCACTTGTAGTTCTAAACAATTTAATTTTATAATTTTACAACTTTACAATTTTGCTATACATACATACATACATACATATATATATATATATATATATATATTTACAGTACATACAACGGGCGAGGGCTTCAAAAACATCATCTTTGTCCGTTCTCTTGTCGTTTTAGTTTGGATTGCCTCAAGTACTTAAACTTAATATGTAATGAAGCTGTCTGATGAGATCATGGCACTGGTTGCACAGAATCACGTGGCCACTGTCGCCATTGAAATATATATCACGGGCTTATTAATAAAAGACGTTAACATCTGCAACTACTTTGCATCTTCTTCTTTTCGTCTCCCCCCTCTCTCTCTATATATATATATGTATGCATATATATATATATATATATATATATATATATATATATATATATATATATATATATATATATATATATATATATATATATATATATAACAGTGTAGGTGGTACGGCGAAATACTGGTATATATATATATATAAACACTTTGCGTTCCAAAATCGCTACCAACACTACCTAGCGGTCTGTCTTGTTTACTCTCATTATTTTCATTTTCGGGTGGATTGGCAGTATCGGTAGAGGGTCGGATGCCATGCTTTGACACATAGAGTTAGGGCCCTTGCCATTCTGAGTTCAAATCCCGCCGAGGTTAACTTTGCCTTTCATCCTTGCGGGGTCGATGAAATAAAATACCAGTAATGTACTGGGTAATTGCTGGCCTTGTGCCAATAGTAGAAACAATTATTTTCGTTTTTTTTACTACGGTCTACCTTCAATTTTCTGTTTCCCTCCTCTGTGATCCTGTCTCTATTTCTGTACTCCTGAAGAAGGACTAAAGCCCGACACGTTGAAATTTATTTCGTCTTTTCCATATAAAGCGTGAAACTAATAAGACTTTTTGTAACTCAGTTTTGTCGCCTCCTTGAACTACACACACACACACACACACACACACACACACACACACACACACACACACACACATATATATATATATAAAACCAATATATATATAAAACCATATATATATATAAAAAAACCATATATATATATAAAACCAAAGAGAAGAAGGAGGAGGAGACTGAGACAGAGAGAGAGAGAGAGAGAGAGAGAGAGAGAGAGAGAGAGAGAGAGAGAGAGAGAGAGAGAGAGAGGTATTAATTATTTTAACTGTTTGGTGGATTGGCAGTATCGGTAGAGGGTCGGACGCCATGCTTTGACGCACAGTTACGGCCCTTGCCATTCTGTGTTCAAATCCTGCCGAGGTTAACTTTGCCTTTCATCCTTACGGGGTCGATAAAATAAAGTACCAGTAATGCACTGGGTAATTGCTGGCCTTGTATCAAAAGTAGAAACAATTAATTATTTTAACTGTGTAACAATTGTGATGAAGTGTTTTGATCAAAGAACAGAACACATCACCTAGCTCAGTGATTGAACCCAAGCCCATTCAATCCAGGGACCAACAATTTAATCACTACGTCACGCACCCTCTCTCTATATATATGCAGCTATATAAACACAACTAGTATCTGTGAAGAAATTACAGGGAGAAAATTGCAAGCCACGAAGAAAGGACGAAAAAGAGTATTTATAGTGTGATCGAGGGAGAGGATGAAAGACCGTGGCAGAGGGAGGGGATGAATAACTAGAGAGAGCTCAAGTGCGGGAGATAGACAGAGACAGAGAAGGTAGAGAGGAAGAGAGGGAGAGAAAGAAGACAGAGAGAGTCAGAGAGAGAGAGCGGGGGAGTGAAATGATGAGAGAGAGAGAGAGAGAGAGAGAAGGAGGCTGGGGAAAAGAAAGAAAGATAGAAAGAAAGAAAGAGAGAAAGAGGTTGAGGAGAAAGAAAGATAAAGAAAAAGAGGTTGAGGAAAAAGAAAGAAAGAAAGAAAGAAAGAGAGAGTGAGAAGTTGTGGAGAAAGAAAGATAGATAGATAAATAGATAGATAGAGAGAGAGAGAGAGAGAAGTTGTGGAGAAAGATAGATAGATAGAGAGAGAGAGAGAGAAAGAGGCTGGGGGAAAGAAAGAAAGAGAGAAAGAAAGAAAGAGAGAGAGAGGAAGAGAGAGAGAGAGAGAGAGAGAGAGAGAGAGAGAGAGAGAGAG
>OZ024741.1:342896624-342914124 GCA_964016885.1 Eledone cirrhosa
TGACATACATACATACATACGTACGTACATACATACATACATACATACATACATACATACATACATACATACGTGCGTACATACATACATAAGTACGTACATACATACATACATACATATATACGTACTTTCATACATACATACATACATACGTACGTACATACATACGTACGCACATACATACATACGTACGTACATACATACATACATACGTACGTACGTACATACATACATATGTACGTACATACATACATACATACGTACGTACATACATACATACGTACGTACATACATACATACATACGTACGTACATACATACAGACTGATCGACCGACACACAAACAAACACACATACACATACACATTTATATATACAGGGTGGCCCCCGCAAAAAAATGTATACACACTTTTATTAGAATGCTGTTGAAGTGTGTATACATTATTTGGGACAGCTTGTATATACGTTTATGTATTTGTTTTGATTTGAAATCGTGTGTTGAAACGATTTCACATTAAGATCCTTGCAAAATAAATACATAAATCTAACGACGTGAGCCTCTGGTAGGCGAAACAAGACGCTGAAATATATATATACCATCTTGTTTTTGTGCGTGTTTTGTGTGTGTGTGTGTGTGTGTGTGTGTATATATATATATATATATATATATGTATATATACATATATATATATATATATATATATATATATATATATATATATATATATATATATATATATATATATATATATATCAAGGAAGAATATTTTCGAAACAGCGAGTTGATTTGAAATTATTAGAAATATTAGCTATCGCCGTATTTTGACTAAAGCAATTAAAGAAATTATTTAGCCTGATAGTGGGGTTAAGAACCCTCGGAGAAATGGAAAAAGATGAGTATTGATGTACATGTACGTCAATACTCATCTTTTTCCATTTCTCCGAGGATTCTTAACCCCACTATCAGGCTAAATAATTTCTTTAATTGCTTTAGTCAAAATACGGCGATAGCTAACATTTCTAATAATAATATATATATATATATATATATATATATATATATACTGCACCAGAGTACTCAATACTTAGGGTAGTAGAGTTGGTAATAGGAAAATGTTCAAGACCCCGGCGGCAGAACTCAAGCCGTTTCGACGGCTATGTCTGATTCCAGAAAATTCGGGGTCTTGAACATTTTCCTATATATATATATATTAGAGTAGTCCTTAGCAATAGGTCATTTTCTGAAAGTTTTGCTGTTCCAACCAACAAAAACACGGGTTGTGCAAAATTTCAGCTCAATTGGCTAACTGTTAGCCGACCCCCAAACTCCTTGAATTTGGAATATAGTATACGCAACGATTAATTCTGTTCAAAAGCGGTATAATCTTCTTAGAGAAATTTATGTGGACACATCCAGGCAACTCCATCAAATGTTTAAAAACGTTCTGAATCAAATTTACCAATGGTTAATTTGAAAAATTCCTGAAATAACATGAAAAATTAAGAAATACTAGGTCTTCTTAATAAAACACACAACTTCTATAAGTGTAACGCATTTTTATTTACAACAATAATTTTTATAGAATCAAAACCATAATGTGAACACTAAACACTGAATATTGAACATTGCTTTGACGCATAAAGTTGCGGCCCTTGCCATTCTGAGTTCAAATCCCGTCGAGGTTAACTTTGCCTTTCATCCTTACGGGGTCGATAAAATAAAGTACCAGTAATGTACTGGTGAATTGCTGGCCTTGTGCCAAAAGTAGAAACAATTATTTTTGTATAAGAGACGATTTAGTGGCAGTTGGGAATGTTTACGGTTTTCGGTAGCGATCTGTAAAACAAATTGTTTCTCAGTTTCACCTTTTGTGAGAATGTTATTGTTATACTGAATGAGTTTGACACCTCTTTCTGCAACATCATTCACACAACTGTCTTCTCAAGTTTTTCAAGTCAACTTTTTTAATCAGGATCATACTTCCACGTTGAAGGATATTTGTCGAGGAAATCGGTGCCGATAGAAAATCTCTCGAAGAAAATTTTCTAGCAGGAGTTACAAAACTCGATGAAAAAAAGTCATTTTGGTGCAGAATATACCTCTTCAGTAGATTTTTTCTTCCTCTTCCTCTTCTTCACCTTTGTCTGCTTCCAGCATAACCTCTTCTTGCTCTCCTTGCTCTCCTTTTCTTATTACGCTCCTTGCTCTCCTTGCTCTCCCTTTCTCCTTGCTCTTCTTTTCTACTTGCTCTCCTTGTTCTCCTTTTCTCCTTCCTCTCCTCGCTCTCCTTTTCTCCAGGCTCTCTGATCTTTTCTCTTCCCACTTCTCGCTCTCCTTTTATCCTTGTTCTCCTTGCTCTCATTTTCTCATTACTATCCTTGCTCTTCCTTTCTCCTTGCTCTGCTTGCTCTCCTTGATCTCCTAGCTCTCCTTGCTCTCACTTTCTCCTTGTATCTATGTACTTGGTTATATAAATAATACAATGAGAAAAGGGGAGCAAGGAGAAATACGAAAGCAAGGATAGTAAGGAGCGTATATATATATATATATATATATATATGTGTGTGTGTGTGTGTATGTATTACTCAATACCGAGTACTAATTTTTCTCAGCTGTCAACCAGATATATGTATATTAGGGTGGCCTTGTTAAGGGCCAAGTTAAAATTTTGCTCTTCCCACGGCGAAAAATATGTGTTTGCCCTATACCTGCCCTCTGTCCCCAGCTTTGCAAGTTGCCTTCTCCATTATATTTATTGTTACTTTTCCTTCTAATACCAAGAATAAGTCTGAACAACTTTTTAATTTAAGAGAAAATTATATAAGAGATAAACATTTTTTATCTGAAAAATGACTTTCCGGGCGAAAACTTAAAAATTTCATGGTCATTGAGGGCCGCCTTGCAGTTGTCCGCTTGAGCTAAAGTTTTGCATACATTGGTTTTTTGCTGATTGAAACAAGACAAGGGGGTGGGAGCTAAACCGTTAGAAAGTTAAAAAATAAGGTCCACCCTAATATATATATATATATATATTGGTGGTTTTTCCTGTTTTAGTGATGGCACACTATCTCTCTCTAGTGTGTTACCTTTTCAACAGATTGTATTTTAAAGAGCTCAGGATTCCTTTTCCTTTGAGCACATTATTGACAGGGAATAACGGGAGTCTATGTCTCCGTTAATTTATCGTGATATATATATATATATATATATATATATCAAGTAAGTATGTTTTGAAACAGTGAGCAGGTTTGAAATTAGAAAATAGAATAGCTTTCACCGTATTTTTGACTAAAGGAATTTTAGCCTAATAATGGGGTTTAGAACCCTCAGATAAATGGAAAAAGATGAGTGTTGACGTACATGGGAGTCGAACCCAGATCTTTGGTTATCGCGACTACTGTGCTACCATTACACCAACACATCACCCATCTCCTTCCATTCAAATTAGAAGCTACATTCTTAGTGAGTTTAAATGGCAAGTAAGTATGTTTTGAAACAGTGAGCAGGTTTGAAATTAGAAAATAGAATAGCTTTCACCGTATTTTTTATGTGGGTTCGACTCCCATGTAGGTCAATACTCATCTTTTTCCATTTATCTGAGGGTTCTAAACCCCATTATCAGAGGGTTCTAAACCCCATTACAGGCTAAAATTCCTTTAGTCAAAAATACGGTGAAAGCTATTCTATTTTCTAATTTGAAACCTGCTCACTGTTTCAAAACATACTTACTTGCCATTTAAACTCGCTAAGAATGTAGCTTCTAATTTGAATGGAAGGAGATGGGTGATGTGTTGGTGTAATGGTAGCACAGTGGTCGCGATAACCAAAGATGTGGGTTCGACTCCCATGTACGTCAATACTCATCTTTTTCCATTTATCTGAGGGTTCTAAACCCCATTATCAGGCTAATATATATATATATATATATGCAAAAGTTCTATTTAAAATTGTTGGGTTACAACAAGTCAATATTTTTATAACTGATATAAAGCACTCGACAAGTATTTGGAGTAGATATACGATATTAATAGATGGAACTATATTTATAAAACCATATTTATTTCATTATACATATTTCAGGGATACCAAATTAAATTATGGTATGTCTTCATCAGACAAAATACAATATATAATAGTTTTACAAATAAGCTTTGACGTACCCTTTTAAAATGCAACCATTATCTATCCAGATGGCTTCCAAAAATAATGGTTGCATTTTAAAAGGGTACGTCAAAGCTTATTTGTAAAACTGTTATATATTGTATTTTGTCTGATGAAGGCATACCAAAATTTAATTTGGTATCCCTGAAATATGTATAATGAAATAAATATGGTTTTATAAATATAGTTTCCATATATTAATATCGTATATATATATATATATATATATATATATATATATATATATATATATATATATATATATATATATATATAAATATACATACACACACACATATATATATATATATATATATATATATATATATATATATATATATATATATGTACGAGGTCTGTCAGTAAAGTTCCAGGACTGATGTCACAAAACATCACGTCAGGCAGATGGTGCGTAGCGATCGTCGGCTGACTGTTCGACTGATGCCAAATGAGCTGGGCATGAATCGGGACAGCGTCTGGAAGATTCTTACTGAAGATTTGGGCATGCGGAAAGTCTGCGCGAAGATGGTGCCAAAACAGCTGAACGATGACCAGAAGGGTCGACGCATTCAAGTGTGCCAGGACATCCTCGAGCGCCATGAAACCGAACCAGACTTGCTAGGGACAGTCATCACCGGAGATAAGTCATGGATCTTCGAGTACGACCCGGAGGGGACTCGTTTTGAAGACGTGGACGACATCAAAAAGGCCGTGACGAAGGAACTGCGGAGGATCCCGGAAGAATCCTTCCAGGAATGCATGCAAGCGTGGCAGAAAAGGATGGAAAAGTGCATTAGACTCCAGGGGGATTACTTTGAAGGAGAAAACTCTTAGTGTGAAGTTTGGGTTTGAAATAAATCTTTTGTGACATCAGTCCTGGAACTTTTCTGACACACCTCGTATATATATATATATATATATATATATATATATATATACACACACACACACACGCAACACACAAAAACAAGATGGTATATGTATATATTTCCCAAACCTCTCGTAGATTATTTATATGTTTTTCATGGTAGTGGTCTTATAACTCCTGTAACTGAAAACACACTCTCGTCTGTTTTTCCTCTCTATATTGTCTTTTGGAGTGCCCAGGAAATTCTTTTCCTAAGAGCTCATTAAATTACAGGGTTATACGCGAGTATATATATATATATATATATATATATATATATATATATATATATATAAAATTATAAGTTTGAAGAACAGTCAGACAAAATATATCCAATTTTTCTCCGTCTTAGTCCTTAGAAATCAACCAGATAAATAATCATTTAAACGGAGCTAAGTTTAAAATGTAACTTTGAAGACATAACAGATAAATGTCACAGACCTTCTTCTGTGAGGAACAGTCAGATAAGATTTACCTAGTCTTTCCTCTTAGCCCGTAGAAATTAACTAGACAAATAATCACTTAAACGGAGCTAAGTTTAAAATGTAAATTTGAAGTAAAGTTCATATGCATTTTTTCTTCAAATTTACATTTAAAATTTCGCTCCGTTTAAGTGATTATTTGTCTAGTTAATTTCTACGGACTAAGAGGAAAGACTAGGTAAATCTTATCTGACTGTTCCTCACATATAGCTCTGATTAATAATTTTTTGCTTAATTAGTTTTTTCATAGAGTCACACGGTTGAAGGTGGCCACACTCATATATGTATCTGTGAGTATGTCTAAGTATATACATATATATCCTTATGAATTTATATATATATATATATATATATATATATATATATATCAAGTAAAGCAACGGAGTAAATTGAGTCACGTATAATCCTGTAATTCAATGAGCTCAAAGGAAAACATTTTCCTGGGCACTTCAAAATACAATACAGAAAGGAAAAACACAGGAGAGTGTGATTTCATTTACAGGGGGTATTAAGACCACTAGCATGAAAAACACATAAGCTACGAGAGGTTTGAGAAATACATTATAATTAAAAGGATGAATTAAAATGAAAAAAAACAACAACCTCATAACTAAATCCCTCATGTACAGACTTACTAGGAGAATGTTTCACCATAAATTAGTGGGAACTAATTCAGCCGTATGGATCGTCAGCATGTGTTCAACCTATATGGCCTTCACTACTAAGGAGACATAATATAACTGATCTGTAGCACGTGTAAACGGGAAAAGAATGTGTGCGTGAGGCAGGGACTAGTGGTAGGAATAGAACAAGAAGCCGCTAGAAATGGCAGCTTATAACCATTCAATTTATAGTGCTCGACAAGCAGAAACGCAAGGAACTAAACACACTCTTCTGTGCCTCCCTCCCCCTCTCTCTCTCTCTCTCTCTCTCTCTCTCACTCTCTCTCTCTCTCTCTCTCTCTCTCTCTCTCTCTCTCTCTCTATATATATATATATATATATATATATATATATATATAAATTACAGAATAATCAAAACTATGTTCAAAATATTTTATTGCTGACAATCGTTTCTTCCAAACTTTCGTTTGGAATCATCGGAGCACTAGCAAAGTTTAGACATATAATTAATCCCCTATTCCACAGAATATATATATATATATATATATATATATATATATATATATATATATATATATATATATAAAAGGCAAAGAAATTGAAAATGCAACTGGAGTCTTTTAAGAATATTTACTTTACCGGTTTCACAGTTCTTATGATATTCAAAAGTAAAAATTGAGATGGAGGGTTTGTATATCTGCTGTCGTTTGTCTCGCATATACATGTATGTATATATATATATGTGTGTGTGTGTGCCTAAAGGACAGCAAAATGCCAAAACAAGTATTGTATGGTGATCTGTGGCAAATCAAACGCATGTAGAGCAAGCCACACTAGCGCGTTAAAATCTGCCCAAAAATGCCTTGAAAAGGGCAACTTCAACACAGAGACATGGGAAAATCTTGCAACAGACGAAATATTGCCAGTGACGAAATCTAATTGTTACAGGAATTTGTATAGTGGCAGAGGGGCTATGCTGAAATGAAGCGTGCAGCTAAACATATGGGGGAAGTTAGTCTGCTCCCAGAACGAGGTTCGAAAGAAACTCTTACCTGCGAGGGATTTCAACACTTACCTATGTATGTATGTCAATGGTTGGGCTACTAAGCATAGCAGACGTCATACCCGTGGAAATAATACTTTTGAGAACCCCATATACGTTGATTTTGCATGATTTTGCATTGTTGTTGTTGGTGTTCTTGGTTGGTGTAGATGTTCTGGTTATTATAGATTGTTGTGGTAGTAGTTAGTGGTGTTGGTGGTGTTGGTGGTGTTGGTGGTGTAGGTAGTGTTGGTGGTGTTGGTGGTGTAGGTGGTGTTGCTGGTGTTTCTGGTGTAAATGGTGTTAGTGGTGTTAGTGGTGTTGGTGGTGTTGGTGGTGTTAATGGTTTTGGTGGTGTTGGTGGTGTAGGTGGTGTAGGTGGTGTTGGTGGTGTTGGTGGTGTAAATAGTGTTAGTGGTGTTGGTGGTGTTGGTGGTGTTGGTGGTGTCGGTTTTGTTGGTGGTGTAGGTGGCGGTGTTGGTGTTGATGGTGTAGGTGGTGCAGGTAGTGTTGGTTGTGTTAGTGGTGTTGGTGGTGTTGATGGTGTTGGTGGTATTGTTGGTGTAGCTGGTGTTGGTGGGGTTGGTGGCGTTAGTGGTGTTGGTAGAATTGGTGGTGTTGGTGGTGTTGGTGGTTCGTGGGGATGTTTGTATTAATAGATGGTGTTATTGGTTGATGGTATTAGTGGTTGGTGGTGTTGGTGGTGGTAGTAATGGTTATTGATGTTGTTGGTAGTGGTTTGTATAGGTTGCTGTTGTTGGTATTGTTGTTGTATAGGTAGTAGTTAGTGGTCTTGGTGGATTGTTAGTGGTGTTAGTGGTTGTTGTTGTTGTAATGGTGCTAGTGATAAAATCGATGTAACAATTCCACAATCTGAGAATCTGTAATCAAACAGGTAAACTAATTAATCATATAATCGAATTAATTTATTATGATTGTAGTGCAGGTGATTAGCATTTTTAAAACACAGTAAACACTGATGCTAGTGGAACATTTAACGATGGCAAGATGTCACCAACACCACCACCATCATCGCCACTAACAGCACCACCAACACCTTCTCCACCACCATCGCCACCACAACAACCGCCACCATCATCGCCACTAACAGCACCACCAACACCTTTTCCACCACTATCACCACCATCGCCACCACAACAATCGCCACCATCATCGCCACTAACAGCACCACCAACACCTTCTCCACCACTATCACCACCATCACCACCACCACAACCACCACCAACATCGCCACTAACAGCACTACCAACACCTTCTCCACCACTATCACCACCATCACCACCACCACCACAACCGCCAACATCATCGCCACTAACACCACCACGACGACCACCACCACCACAACAACCACCACCAACACCTTCTCCACCACTACCACCACCATCGCCACCACCACCACCACAACAACTACCAGAAGTAACAGAACCACTGCAAGCATCAACCCCACCACACCGCCCCCATCACCACCACCAATGTTTTTACCTGCTTACACCTGTTGATAAACGAAATGTCACAACACAATTCTTAAGGTTACACTAATTAGCTATATATATATATATATATATATATATATATATATATATATATATATATATATATATATATATATATATATATATATATAATGTAGGAGGTGAGTTTTATTGTAGTACAATAAAGCAATGCAGATATCGGATAAGAAGCACTCTACAGTTTGTGGGACTGGAGTATGCATAATATAAGGTCAAAAGATGATTAAAGGAGTTCCATATATTTTATTATGCGCATTTCAAAAACAAACATCATCAAGCAATAATATTTGTGTTTTCATCAGATAAAACAGGAGAACATGATATGAAGGCTAAAAAACACTTGTTGATAGTGCAGTTTTAAATCAACATATGAAAAGTGGTTTTAGATTGATGTGTGATATTGGGAAAAATATTTTATTTAGAGAGGGGGGGGGGGGAAAGGATGAGAAGGGAAGGAGATGACAGGGAGAGATGGGTGATAGAGAGAAAGAGATAGTTTTTATAACTGAGAGGAGATATATTTTTTATATAGAGGGGTTGAAAACCGTTGGAAGATACTGTATAAATTAAAAATTTTGAAAATTAACGAAGGGGGGATATGTGCGAGGAAAAAATATTTTATTTAGGGAGGGGGGGGGTGGAAAGGATGAAAAAAAGGGGGAGGAGATGAGAGTGAAGGTGGAGAGGGAGAGATGGGTGATAGAGAGAAAGAGATAGTTTTTATAACTGAGAAAAAGATATATTGTTTTAATATAGAGAGGTTGGGAACCGTTGGAAGATAATGTATAAATTAAAGGAATTTGAAAATTAACGAAGGGAAATTATGTATGAAGATAGAGAGAAAAAAATAATAATTGTGGGTGAATATTCTAACGTCAAAAGAAGAAATGTATGTATTGTGGCAATTTCAAAATTAGCAAAGAGAGAAATGTTAAGGTTTATGTGTAGAAGGATTTGAGAAAAATAATGTGAAGTTAAAGTTTGTATATTGAATTCATATGTATTAATAATGAGTTCCCTAAATAAAATATTTTTAAAGTTTGTATATTGAATTCATATGTATTAATAATGAGTTCCCTAAATAAAATATTTTTTCCTCGCACATATCCCCCTTTCGTTAATTTTCAAAATTTTTAATTTATACAGTATCTTCCAACGGTTTTCAACCCCTCTATATAAAAAATATATCTCCTCTCAGTTATAAAAACTATCTCTTTCTCTCTATCACCCATCTCTCCCTCTCATCTCCTTCCCTTCTCATCCTCCCCCCCCCTCTCTAAATAAAATATTTTTCCCAATATCACACATCAATCTAAAACCACTTTTCATATGTTGATTTAAAACTGCACTATCAACAAGTGTTTTTTAGCCTTCATATCATGTTCTCCTGTTTTATCTGATGAAAACACAAATATTATTGCTTGATGACGTTTGTTTTTGAAATGCGCATAATAAAATATATGGAACTCCTTTAACCATCTTTTGACCTTATATTATATATATATATATATATATATATATATATATATATATATATATATATTATTATTATTATGTAATAAACAACATAAGGCAATTATTCCATTTACCAGTGGTTTCTTAAAAGCAAAAGGTTTTGCTTTCAATCCTCAGAATGAAAAATCCTGGTTTGTTTATTGAATATGGATTCTAAAAAAAAAAATTTTTTTTTTTTTTTTTTTTTTTTGTTTTGTTTTTAGAATCCATATTCAATAAACAAACCAGGATTTTTCATTCTGAGGATTGAAAGCAAAACCTTTTGCTTTTAAGAAACCACTGGTAAATGGAATAATTGCCTTATGTTGTTTATTACATAATAATAATAATTAAGCTCTGTTGCATACATAGAGCACTCTTTTTTCCTGGACTTTTCCGATGGAATTACTTCATTCACACATATATATATATATATTTATATATATATATATATATATATATATATATATATATATATATATATATATATATATATATATATATATATATATATATATAAATATATATATATATATATATATTTAGAAACACACAGATACATGCGGACACACACATATATACATGAATGCATCCGCACCCAACTGTGAGTTAAGGGTGCCAACTTCACCGATGTTGCTCAATGAATGACTGGGACAGACCAATTCAGTTTGAACCAGACTGAACCAGTATCAGAGTTAAAAATACATTATGAAGAGAGAAGAAACATTTAGATATAATTAGTAATAAAATGTATCATACCTAAACTGTTCCTAAATTCCTCGACTACGTAGTTTCGTGGCATAAACAAAAACAATATATCAAAGATATAGAGTCCTTGCGAGGTCTGCCGACTTATCAAGAGGATACCTCATTTTACTAGTCTCAAGAACGCGTCTACACGACGTGAGAAAGAATCCCAAAAGGCGGAGGGGGAGACAGTCACGCGATATAACGGTCGAGAAACAGAGCTAAGCCTCTTATAACCACGAAGAAAATACCACGGAGGCGGAGGGGGTATTTATATCGAGGCCGTAGAAGAGGTAGTGAAGAAGGCGAGAAGTATGAGTAATGGAAGCTTTCCAGTTGTCCCCACACTTCAAAGATTGCTCGACCAGAGGGAGTTATTAATATATTTAGAAACACACAGATACATGCGGACACACACATATATACATGAATGCATCCGCACCCAACTGTGAGTTAAGGGTGCCAACTTCACCGATGTTGCTCAATGAATGACTGGGACAGACAAATTCAGTTTGAACCAGACTGAACCAGTATCAGAGTTAAAAATACATTATGAAGAGAGAAGAAACATTTAGATATAATTAGTAATAAAATGTATCATACCTAAACTGTTCCTAAATTCCTCGACTACGTAGTTTCGTGGCATAAACAAAAACAATATATCAAAGATTTCTTCACTACCTCTTCTACGGCCTCGATATGAATACCCCCTCCGCCTCCGTGGTATTTTCTTCGTGGTTATAAGAGGCTTAGCTCTGTTTCTCGACCGTTATATCGCGTGACTGTCTCCCCCTCCGCCTTTTGGGATTCTTTCTCACGTCGTGTAGACGCGTTCTTGAGACTAGTAAAATGAGGTATCCTCTTGATAAGTCGGCAGACCTCGCAAGGACTCTATATCTTTGATATATTGTTTTTTTTATGCCACGAAACTACGTAGTCGAGGAATTTAGGAACAGTTTAGGTATGATACATTTTATTACTAATTATATCTAAATGTTTCTTCTCTCTTCATAATGTATATATATATATATGTATATATATATATTTAAGTAAGTAAAAAATTTTTTTAAAATTTTTTAAAAAATATTTTCTTATTTTACGTCTTTTATATTATTGTTCTGCATCCTCCTGCATTGAACCACCTAGGTACTATGACATAACCTGTGTATTTGCTGGCATGGACGTGCATCTGTGCGCTTATGCTAGTTGATATATTAAATTATCTATATTTATCTCCAAATCACTGATTTGTCGAGCAAACCTGCCAAAACCACTTCTAAATTTTTTTTGGGGTGTTAGTAGGCGTCAGTCATCTTACCATCCCATTCCTTCTAACTAGCCTCTGTGTCACGTGATTGATTCTTTAGAATCGGCCATTTGACTAGAAGCAGTGAGAATTTCAGTACATGGAATCCAGTCCTCGCTAGCTGTTCTATCTACCGAATTATTATTATTTTTATATGAGCCGCCAGTGTCCGCGCATTGCCTGGAGACTCAGCTGAGAATAGACTCCCTGATGCTGCAATGAATTCTCGACAGTTGGATTACGTAACTGTCTTTATCCCATTGCAGAAACTAATTAGTTGGAGTGAAAATTTAAGTAAGTAAAAAATTTTTAAAAAATTAAAAAAAAAATATTTTCTTATTTTACGTCTTTTATATTATTGTTCTGCATCCTCCTGCATTGAACCACCTAGGTACTATGACATAACCTGTGTATTTGCTGGCATGGACGTGCATCTGTGCGCTTATGCTAGTTGATATATTAAATTATCTATATATGTATATATATATATATATATATATAAATATATATATATATATATGTATATATATATATATATATATATATATATATATATATATATATATATATATACGTGGAAAAGTAAGAAATCGGAGAATAGACCGTTAAAACATGTTTATTTAAAACAGCACCTACGTACGTTTCGCCCAGTTGGGCTTCTCAAGGGCATAAATAACCAAAAGTGTTCCTTACATTGCCCGGAAAGAGTTTTTTGGGTTAAATTCACGTCAAGGTTCATTGCTCGCAAAAATAGCTTGTTTTGATTTTGCAGCAGGTGAGGGGAGGTAAGTCCGGCCGGTGTTAGGGCCGTCTTTCCTGGACAAATCTTCATCCGTTACAAGATGAGGTTACAGCCTTACCATTGTCGATATGCACAGGGTCATGTAACCAACGCTTATTTTGAGACGTTTGTTTTTTCCGCATCTGTTTGTCTGGGTCGTTTGAGGCTGGGTCTGGTATGCATGGTTAGTTTCCTGGATGTTATTTTGCAGCGCCTGCCCGCCGGGTGTTAAAACTTGTTGCAGGGAGATCCGGTGCACGGTTTCACTCCTCATCCTTAACCCATCTGAAGAAGGATATTTTTAAGCGATGTGTACAACTTATCGCTGTTTCAGCTCTGCTGTTGATGAGCTCGTGGGGTGTAGTTATGATGTGGTAGAGCTCCATGAGGCAAAGATGGCACTTCCTCTTGAAGTTGTACGGTGCAGCCCTGCCGACAATATCCCAGTGCGTGGAGAAGCTGATGTTTGAGTCCTTTAGTGATGTGATGTAGTCCGCGAGCGAAGTGCAGTGTCTTAGTTTTTTATTTGTGAAAGAGTGGAGATGTGTTCGAAACCTAATTTTGAACGGGCCGGAGGTAGCCCCTATATAATGTTTAACGCTATTGTGGCTAGTTACAGTGCATCTATATATAACCCTATCAGTCAAGCAGTATCCTCTAAGGGGGCAGCGTCCTCTGCCGCGGCAGTTGCAATTTCTGTCGCGGTTCCGTCTATTTCCCACGGTAAGGCTATCATTGTTGCGGCCTACGTTGTTATATACGCTCCCGCAGCTGTCGTTAGCACCATTACAACCCACAGCACGCGGGGTGGTGCGATTGTTATTCCGCACGTCATGTCCTGCATGTTCCCCACTCATTTCGCGGTTATGCTTGTTGTGTCTGCAGTATTGGATGCTGCTAGGGAGTTGTTAAGGCCGATATAGTTATTGTCAGGTGTAGGTGCGTCTGTGTCGAGGTGCTGTGTCTTGGTGATCTTACTGTGGTTCGTTGTTCCTATGATATCTGCTAGGTTAGGAGTAGTAGAGAAGGATATTTTTATATTGTTCCTATTAAGAATTTTCCTATACCTATGGTTGGGCGAGACGTTATTCTCTAAGCCTTCGAAGAATATCCGGGGTATGTTGGAGGCCACAGTCCGAGAGTAGGGGGGTGGGGGTGGAACCATAGGACGTTACGGTGGCGATTACGTGTCCTTGTACGTTTGGTTCCATCTAGGTGACCGCTCTTATGTATGTTAATGCGCTGTAGCCCGTTAGGTGCCTCTTTCACTTTATGCTCGGGTGCACTCTTCTTCCCTCTTCCATGTTTATGTACAGGAAGATGTTGGTTGGAAGGCGTTGGTAGTAGGCCGTCGCCTTTGTTGGTTTTGTAGTAGGGGAATAGTTCGAGTAATCTACGGTGGTCACCGTCGCCGGGGTCGTGATCTTTAGTGCGATTATCTATTCTATTATATCCGACTTCAACGAGGTCACCGCGTGATCGGTTATAGGTATGGCTTACTATAACGTTCGTTTTATGAGGGGGGGGGTTCTAGAGCTAGCGTTAGGGATGTAGGAAATTCCTCGGTTAAAGCCGGCGCTTATCAAGGCCCTATTGTAGTAATCTGCCGCTTGGTTGAAGATATCCTCATTGTCAGATAGCCTCGAGATTCTATGTGAGAAACTATAGACTATGGAGTTGAGAGCCTGCTTAGGGTGGTTGGGGGCATAATTAATATAAGAGAGGCCCTCTCCAGGCTTATGGTATGGATTGGAGAAATGGGAGAGAGTGGTTTGTAGATATCTTAATCAAAATGTTGTAGTAGGGGTTTTATTATACTGGTTATTCTTAAAGCGACCACCTTAAGCGATGCGTTGATAGTTAAGGTTGGAATTATTTATTGCCCCAGAGGGAAGGTTCATAGATGTGGAGAGGCAGGGAGGTGGACCTAGGGCGAGAGAGAGAGAGAGTGGAATGGATAGAGAGGGAGAGATAGAGAGGGGACAGACGAAAGCTATGGGGTGGGTGTACATTGAGTTCATAGTAGTAACCTACGAATTGCACTAAGTTTCCATTTATAGTGATAAGCAGGGTATTGTCTTGTAGTGTGGGGGAAGAGAAAGTGGTTAGCTAGAAAGCAATGTGATAGTTACGGGTTCGAATGTTAAATTATTTTATAGTAAGAGAATTTAGCCTTCAGTTTGTGGTTGCAGTATAATGATCGTTCGATTCTATCATTTAGTAATTTATTTTTGGATTTTAAGATGTAAAAGAGTTCAAGGTTACATAACCTACAGTACTTGAATCCACTCCGATATGCACTAGCGCTGGAAAGTATATCCCATTTCAAGGTGAACTGTTGGTTGCGTTCACGGAGTTGCCAGGTCTTGTTGGCGAGCGTGGTTACAAAACGGTGATCAGGATGTTTAATTGAGAATCGATGACAGTACCAGCGAGATTTAAAGGAGGTAGTGGTAGACTCGATGTAATACCATTTCTGGTCGTTCGATTCAATATAAATATATATACATATGAATATATATATATATTGTGAAGGCGTGTGGCTGTGTGGTTAGAGAATTGGATTCGCAATCGTAAGGTTGTGAGTACGATTCCTGGACCAGGTGATGCGTTATGTCCTTGAGCAAGACACTTTATTTCACGTTGCTCCTTCTACCTGGAGTTGCGACCGATAGATAGTATTAGCAATTGGAAAGACAAACGGAAACATTGTTCCCTCGGTCCGATTTGACGAAAGTCGATCGTTCCTTTTTTTATACATATATATATATATATATATATATATATATATATATATATATATATATATATATACATATATATATACATATGTATATATATTTATATATGTATATATATATATATATATATAATGTAGTAGAGAAGTGACAGACAAGTTGATTTATATAATAGTAAAATAGAAATAAAACAGTAGAAAATGCTAAAGAGATTATCTCTCAGAATAGCAGAAAAATATTTATTTACAAAATAGGAATTTTTGCATTAATGGTGACACAGCTACGGTCAATACCAAGAGAGAAAGACAAACAGACAAACATGCGAACTTTTCTATATATATATATGTTTGTAAAAAATTTTTTTCCTCATATACTTATTAATATGTAATTTAATTGCATTATACACTCCGTCGCACGAAGAATCCTCTAAGCTGAAACCGGTACAAATAATGCAGAAATTCCTATTTTGTAAATATATATATATATATATATATATATATATATATATATAGTTCTGCACTCGCACAGACGTCGAGAGGTTCCTGCGCCGTACCAAACTACGGGTGGTGCACTTTCAAAGGATCCTACCTGCATCGAATGACCCGGACAGTTTCCTGGAACTGGGCCGACGATCATCACTAAGGACGCTGGCCACCGGACAGTTCAGCACATTGGCCACATTCGTGGACGCCTGCCACAGACGCCAGCTCTCCGGATATTACGCCACACGGTGACGCAACCCGCTAATCCCTACTCTACTTATAGCTCACACTAAGTCCTGTTTGCTCTGATCAGAGCAAACAACACGGACACTCTATCTCAAAATTATTTTTGAAAAGCATTTAGAAATGCGCAACCGGTAAAAACTTAAAAACTTATAACCACAACTGAATACTAACCGATACAATCACTAATACTCTTTTATTCCTAATTAAACCATTTTTCAACTGTGAACAATTTGTCAGCATTTTCTATTCCGTTTACCAATATATAATAACTTGTGTGTTACACCTCTATTCTTTTAACTATATATATATATATAACGAAGGAAGTGTGGTAAGGATACAGGTGAACCATAACGCACCAGAGTACTCGATACTTAGGACTTAGGGCAGTAGAGTGGGTAATAAGAAAAGAGTCAGGACCCCGACGGCTGAGTTCCAGCCGTTTCGACAGCTAGCTGTCGAAACGGCTGGAGCTCAGCCGTTGGGGTCCTGACTCTTTTCCTATATCTATATATATATATATATATATATATATATATATATATATATATATATACATATATATATATATATCATAAATCATGTCCTTAGAATTATTAGATAAAATATATACCATTTCCTCTCCCAATTAGCATAATTAACCATATAAAAGCAATTAGACCAGTCTATAAGAATAAAGGCTCCTATGAAGAAATTTTCGACAAATAACCGAAAGCGGCCTCTTCGCGGTGGCCCCTATAGAGTATTTATCCAACATTTCAACAGCATGTAGAAACTGACAAAATATACCGTCAACCATACACAATTAGATGTAAATTCAAACTTAGAAGAAATGTGTACATACCGTAATTATATCTCTACCATGGTTTCGTCCGTATTTTTAGACATCCTATTATCAGGATACATCCAGAGTAACAGACTCATCAGGAGAAAACTCAAGATTAGACAGTTCATTTTCCAAA
>OZ024741.1:342916624-342951624 GCA_964016885.1 Eledone cirrhosa
ATCGTTTTCGGTACACGCGGCCGACTATCTCACTCGATATGCAAATTAGGCTGCTCAGTCGTTAATATGCACAAGGAAAGTGTATACTTTCAAACGTTCAAGGAAAGTGTATACTTTCAAACGTTCAATCATCTGACAGGAAGTTATACGATGCTGACGATAGCTAATAAGCTTGAAACTAGTTCATCGCCTTTGTCAGTGTTGAACAAAAGGGCGGCGATGGTTGCCGAACACTGTACGGCTTAATTCGGGCTGTTTACAAACAAACCGAACATTATAATAAATGATCGGTAAACCCATACGTACATATATATATATGTGTGCATGCATGTATATACATACTACTGTACGTCCGTATACGTATGTACGTATACATATATCTATATATGTATATAATTATCATATTTATGTGTATGTATTAATTAGTCGCAATGTAGAAGCAAACTTATGTGACCTTTTTCTATCCTTCGTGACATTTAAGATCGACGCAGTTCATTTTCATTTTGAACTTCTGTACGTTTTTACCCGTAAGGAAAAAAAAGAAAGAAAAACAAAAACAAAAACAAAATCCCTTAAAAATCTTTATTAAAAGGATGGATTTAAGGTATTCAACATTTTCTTTGGACATGTAACTTCTGCCGGGGTCGTCGTGTGGGTGACGTAGTGGCATATAGTGTGTCTTGGACACTTTAAAACTGGCGGAGGGCATCACCTTTCCTGGTCTGAACACAGGAGAGAGAGAGAGAGAGAGAGAGAGAGAGAGAGAGAGAGAGAGAGAGAGAGAGAGAGAGAGAGAGAGAGAGAGAGCAAGTGAAAAAGAGATGAAGAAATGATCTCAGTACTGGGTGGTACATTTTTTTTATTATCAAACACGAAAGGATGAAAGTCAAAGTCGACTTCGGTGGGGTCGAAATGACACAGCAGCAAGCCGGAAAAAATGCAGCAAAATATTCTATCTGACGTTCTAACGACTCTGCCAATTCCCCGCATATTGAAGTCCTTATATATAGACAGACAAAATACTCATATTTTAAGAGGAGGGAGTAAGGAAATAGTTTAAATCGGAGCATGGAGGGTGTGAAACTTATCATTTATTATTATTGTTGTTAACTTCGAGGACATTAAAAAAAGATTGCTCAGTCGATCGCAGAAAAAATTGAGACTAAAGCGGTAAATCACATTCTTTTATGAAAATATATATTAATGGTAACTAATTTAGACACAATGCCTGCAATTTTAGGGGAAGGGGGAGTCAATTAAATCGATGAAGTATTTTACTAGTATTTTATTGCACCTCAACTCTGGACACCTCAATAAATCTCCTACTATCAATAAACTACTGGTTCATAAGTAGTGTTATTCTCTACTACAGATTATATCTCCAGATCCTGTCAGCCAACACTGTTTTTGTAGACAAATATAAACATATTACATTAATATATAACACCAGGTTGGTGGACTGGCAGAATTATTAGAGTGCCGGACAGTGCTTTTTTTTTTTTTTACAGAGCAGTATTTGTTCCGGCTTTTTACGTTCTGAGTTCAAATCCCGCCGAGGTCAATTTTGTCTTTTATCTTTCCGCGATCAATGAAATAAATTACTAGTCAATTACTGGCTTCAATTTAATCGACTAACCCATACCCCAAATTACTGTGTGTGTTTTTTTTGCCAAAATTAGAAACCAATATTAGTTAGGGAACTCATACACTCATCGGTTAGTTTAGTAAGCCTGTGGTTATTTAATTGTCACATTCTGTGACTTGCTCAATGACTATTTAGACCCTCCGTGTGTTTGGTTAATACATCACAGAAAAACAAGTTAGAGTCACTAGAATGAAATCAAAACGTCGAGTAGATACACAGCAGACTCAGCTCAATACAACATTAATCTCATAAGATCATATCAGTTATTAATGGACAGAATGTCAACAAATTTGTTACCAATAACCCAAGTAACAGAAGCAACAACAGTATGCTATAAAATGTATTGTATCTGAACTAAGAACATAGTATGGAAGATGTTGTAAGAGTCACACGTGTAGAAAAACTCCCAATAAAACTGGCACTCTGTTGGTCACGGTGACGAGTGTTCCAGTTGAGATGATCAACGGAACAGCCTGCCTGAGAAATTAAAGACCAAGTGACTGATCATTCCGCAAAATGCGTACTCTTAATGTAACTCCCAGGAAGATTCAACGTGACACAGAATGTGTCAAAGCTGGTCCTTTGAATTACAGGTACAGCTCATTTTTGCCAGTTAAGTAAACAAGAACAACGTGAAATAAAGTGCTTAGCTCCATGATACAACGCACTACCAGGAATCGAACTCACGACCTTACGATCGTAATCTGAATACCTCTAAACACTAAGTCACGCGCTTTCAAGCAAAAACTCTTAATATTCTGGTTAGGAACTAACATTATACGTCAGCATACATACGGAACAAACTTCCCAAATCTACGATCGGAAGTCTCTTAGCAGACAATAGACTAACTTTGAAACGCCGATGTACATACATTTCTTAATATATTGACGACATTGCAATGAACCATTGGTTGGCCTGTTTGACCTTTGTTCCAGATCAAAGCTACACTAGGGTCATTGCTCATGATCGCATGTAATTAAAGAAGACAGAATAAAAGAAAAAAATGTTATATAATGAATTGAGGCGTATAACCTAGAATAGCAGAACACAGAACACAGAACAGAAGAATGTGAAGAAAACTTGATTAAATTAATGTTACACGTGTTTGTGGAATACTCAGACATTTAAACACTAATTCAATGAGTAGATAGTACAGTTTATCGAATACTTGTCTAACAAAATAGTGTATGTATGTATGTATGGTCGCGTAACTCAGGCGGGAGTCGTAGGGGCACTATATTGACGACATACGGCGTTTCTAGGGCATTCTTAAACCTGACGGAGCCCATCTCCTCTTCAGGTCTGAATACAGCAGATTTCTTCCGGAAAAGGTTAGAGAATGTAAGAACGGAAGTAAGAAAGAGATAGTTGGAAAGAGTGGCGAGAGAGAAACAAATGAAGGGTTATCTGTCCTTGGTACTGTTTTCCGTCCATCATAGAAAACCAAAATATGTCATTATATAGATAATGAACACAACCACAAGGATATGATCCGAACGTGGAAGAGCCGAACTCCCACTGTCATCGCTTCCATCTCTCTGTATGGTTAGCAAATGGGGTCCCACGTGCTGGCCTCCCCACAGCCCCGGCCGACAGAATGGAGAAGGCGTTTCCCCGGAGGATGGTAAGGGAGATGCGCTGGAAGAGCCATTCTATCTCGCGAGGCTCACACCTGTGGCTGGCCAGCTCAGCGCCTATTGTGGTGAGAAGGGAGGTAGCTCTAGGGCCAAAGACACCAGAAGTCTCCATTGACAAGGGCATGATCGCAAACCTGTCGGAAATCGACCCTATTACTAGACTGGTACTTTTTTTTATCGATCTCGAATGGATGAAAGGTAAAGTTGATCTCGGCGGAATTTGAACTCAGAGAGCAGAGAGCCGAAACGAATATCGCAAAGCATTCTATCCGACATTCTAACAACTCTGCCAATTCGCCACCTTATATAGAGTATAGGATTCGGTTAAGGAAATATAGAAGCATAAAATATCAAGACTCATACTAAATTAAGCTGATATATTTAATGACTAGAGAATTACAAAGTGAAAATGATTTTGGTTGTTTAATAAAATGAAATATATTGTGGTAATGGCTCCTAATTTTGTTATAAGACCAGCAATATCCGTCTACTATATCGTCCCCAGTACTTGATGGGTACTTTATTTTATAGACCTTGGAAGAACGAGAGGCAATGCTAAACTCGGTGGGATTTTAACTCAGAACGGAAAGAACTGGAACAAATACCACGAAGCATTTCTACGATGCTAATGACTTTGCCAATACACCGCCTTCAGTGGCAATGTGATAATAAATGGAAATTGTTATAATATGCAGAATAATGCGGGTGGAAATATTGGTGAGTTTGAATAATAAAGGATGTTAGGAAAATGCAATTAGTCGTGAATAAACGAAACGAGAATAAAGTTAATTCATAACAGTTTTGAAATATTTAATTCCGCCTGTTTATATAATCCTATGGGAAACCAGAGTGTAAGCAACTCATATACCAGGATAGCTATTGAATTATAATATGTTTTAATTCAAATTTCAAATGAGCTATATATATTAGAATGTATTTGACTATACAATAATTGTTTCTACTTTTGGCACATAGTGCATTACTGGTACTTTATTTCATCGACCCCGAAAGGATGAAAGGCAAAGTTAACCTCAGCGGGATTTGAACCCAGACTGTAAAGGGCCGTAACTCTATGCTGCAAAGCATAGAGTCCGACCATCTACTGATTGAGTGAGTGGAAAACGGCGATCCTAGACGATATCAAATAATAATAATAATTGTTTCTACTTTAGGCACAAGGCCAATAATTGTTTCTACTTTTGGCACAAGGCCAGTAATTATCTCAGTATGTTACTGGTACTTTATTTTATCGACCCCGTAAGGATGAAAGGCAAAGTTAATCTCGGCGGGATTCGAACTCAGATCATAAAGGGACGTAACTTTATGCTTCAAAGCATAATAATGATAACTTTCTATATATATATATATAAATAAAAGGCAGAGTTAATAACTCATATTGATACCCTGTAATTAACAAGCCCAAAGTATAAATACTGAGCATTATATAATAATATATGTAGTAATAGACACAGTAAATTGTATGTCTAACATTACGAGGGTTGAAATACCACGTTGGTTTGACAAATTTAACCTGAAGCAGACGGAAATACAGAAAATATACTGACCGTCTCAATAACTATTACAACACCCGGACAGATTAGAGATCTAATCTGTTTCGCCCTGAGTTATTAACTCTGTCTTTTATTTGTATTTCGGCTCCCTACTAGGTGAGCTTATAAGTTGGGTGTATTAAGGCTATTGTTTCTAGCCTATCCACTCACACCACTTTTGACTTCTGGCGCACGAAATGAAATGTTCATTCTTGTGGCTTTTAGCTTTAGGTGTTTGTCACATTTAATCTAATTCTCTCGCTGATGATGCCCACGAATTATCTATCTGTTACAAACACAATTCTCATGGTGAAACAGATTAGATCTCCAATCTGTCCGGGAGATGTAATAGTTATTGAGACGGTCAGTATATTTTCTGTATTTCCGTCTGTTTCAGGTTAAATTTGTCAAACCAACGTGTTATTTCAACCCTCGTAATTTTAGACACACGATTTACTGTGTTTATTACTATATATATATATATATGTGGGAGCCCCTACATAGACACACTGGAACAGGAAGACCAAGGTTAACGTATGTTTATGCCCTAAGGACAGACACTGGTCTGTTGGAGACGCAGGACATGGCAGCGATAATGAGGGACAGAAACCGCTGGAGAGAACTTGTCCATGAATCTGGGGAATTTTACCCGCCCTATATATATATATATATATATAGACAAATAGCCCCCTCCAGATCAGACCTAGGGATCGTCAGTAAAAACATACTGGATAGGATTTTTCCCAAGCTTCGGAAAAAAAAATAGATTACAGCAATGGTCGTGCACGGGAGAGGTAATAGAATGGTTTAAGATACTACCTGAGAAAAGTAGGACCAGCTTTATCCAACTGGATATTGCAGGGTACTACTCCTCAATCTCGCCCATAGTACTCAATAAGGCCCTTGTTTTAGCGATGTCCAATACGGACCTACCACGCGAGGAGGTGGGCATCATCCACGCCGCCCGAAAGACCCTGATAAGTTTCAGTGGAGACCTTTGGACCAGAAGTGATTGGCCAAATAACTTTGACATTACGATGGGCTCCAGCGACTCCGCACAGGTAACGGACCTGGTCGGCCTATTCCTGCTGAAGCAGATAAAAGATGAAATCTCCTGCCTGGGCGGCGGATTGTATCGTGACGATGCACTCTTCACAGTCTATGACCACAGCACCACTATGGTGGAGAGAATGAAGAGGCGTATTCGGCATTTCTTTAAGAAACATGGGCTCAATATCGAACTAGACCCAAATAGAAAGGTAGTTAACTTCCTAGACACCACCCTAAACCTGAACACCGAGCAATACTACCCCTATCACAAGCCCAACGAGAAACTGGTATATGTTAACGTCAAGTCAAACCACCCTAGATCCATAATTAAGGCCGTAGTGAAGAGTGTCTCGGACAGGATCTCCAGCCTGTTCGGAAATAAGGAGATCTTCGATAGCAACGCGAAATATTACAACGCAGCTCTAAATAAGGCGGCGCATGGCCAAAATATATCATATAATCCGAGGCGCCATAACGGGGATAGCCCAACGGATACCCCGACCCACAGGATCTGGGAGGCGGAGGGACCCTAACAATACAAGCAGAGTAAAAACAACTAAACACCATGAACCCGACACCATCACATTGGCGAGGGGCACGCGTACACATAACCATGGAAGGAAACCCGGTACGAGTAGCGGTCTCAGGGGTGATATCAACTACCCCGTGCCCGACGCCCCAATTGCAAGACACGAAGCGGGACCGATGGAAGACCATCCCACCGTAGAACTCCCAGCGTGGGTAACAACCACCTCAGAGATACGGGCCGGGAAGTTAGCAGAACACATAGCGCCCAAAGGGGAAGCAGCAATGCGGGAACCACTAGCAACCCAACAACTCCCCAACAGCTCACGACACGCTCAACCCACCCACATAGGAGTAGACACAGAAAAAATCACGTGGTACAACCCACCATACTCAGCGGCCGTAAAGAACAGCATGGCCCGCTCATTCTTTAGAGCACTAGATAAATGCTTTCCGAAGGACCATAGATACCGCAAGATCTTCAACAGACACACTGTAAAGCTCTCCTATTCTACCACGCGAAATGTGGCCCAGCACATAGCTAGCATTAATAGGGGTAGACTTAAAAACCACACACAACCGGAAGCTGGCAATATAGGCACCCGGCAGAACCATGTGGAGGGAAAGAAGGGTTGACCCAGTAACCCAAACAGATCCAGGAAGCCCCCACACGGCCCGGGGGAGGACCACCATATAATACGCAACGGGAACCCCACATTAGGCACGCGGAGGTCGACCACGCCCTGCAACTGCAGAAACCCAGCATTATGCCCCCTTAGTAATGAATGCCTAAGGAAGAACTTAATATACGGATGTAGAGTAAAATACCCCAACTTTGAACACCTTTACATAGGAGCCACATCAACGAGCTTTAAGGACCGATGGTATAACCATCGCCATTCCTTTAACAGGGAGGACAAAAGGAAAAGTACGGCTCTTTCCGAACTGATCTGGAAGCTCAAGCTGGACAGGACCCCGTACTCTCTGGCCTGGTCCAAAATCAGGAAAGTACCACCTGATAAAGGGGGATCTGGCATCTGCAAACTATGTCTGAGCGAGACCCTCGAGATACTCAGCAATGGAAGCAGCCTGATAAACCACAGGACTGACTTCTTTGGGACCTTCCTCAAGCTATATGAACAATAACAACACTTTGGGATGGGAACTTCCCTCAAGCTATAGGGACTTCCCCGGGACATGTAGACACCTCAGGGCCGGGACCTTCCTCTAGCTATATGGGCAACAACAACGTATTGGGAAGGGAACTTCCCTCAAGCTATAGGGACAGTAGCCCCGCCACACCGAGCCCACGGTAAACCACCCCCTACACTTTCACCACCCCTACCCCTGCCTCGATCGACTCCTATGGCAGCACAGACTTATGCATATGTCCATACATAGATCCTGTTATTTAAGATTGTACATGC
Source organism: Eledone cirrhosa (assembly GCA_964016885.1). NCBI lineage: Eukaryota > Metazoa > Mollusca > Cephalopoda > Octopoda > Eledonidae > Eledone > Eledone cirrhosa. The sequence continues at coordinate 342,924,460 of OZ024741.1, forward strand.
ACTGATACTTACATATGTGTGTGTGTGTGTGTGTGTGTGTGTGTGTGTGTATGTGTGTGTGTGCGAGTATATATATATATATATATATATATATATATATATATATATGGGTGTGTGTGTGTTTGTATAATCTGTGTGGGTGTGTGTGAATATGGGATGCACCTGGGCCCGTGTTTGTGCGTGTGGGCTTGCAACGATGTGGGTTGACATACACGCATATGTACTCTATGCCGAATTAAAAACTGTATTCCTCTGCATTTCCGGATTTTGACACTCAGGTTATGGTGTTTTACACTCCACTCTTGCCTCATTTGCTCCTAAAACGCACCACCCCATGATAGTGTAAAGATCGTAATCCTTTGGATTTCCCGATTCTGACACATAAACTTTATACTTCAGTCAATATTTTCCAAATCTTTCAAACTTTAATATTGGCTATAACACACACGCACTTTATTCTTCTTTGATATTTGATATTGGCTATAACAAACACGCATTTTATTCTATTTTATTCATTTATTTATTTTTTTTTTTACTTCTTCATTTTATTGTATCGTATCTTATTATTTTATTATTTATTTTATCTTATATTTTTATATTTTATTTCTTCATTTTACCTTATCTGATTCTATTATCTGTTTGCCCCCCCCCCCCCCACGTGAAAGGATGGTAGGATTGATGCCAACCCACAAACACTCATTCTTCAAAAGACAGCAGCAGTAGAACTAACGTTAACCTGCCAGCTGACCCCCTAACACCAATAAACACAAGGGAGGAGGTCAGCTGTACTTAACAAAAACAACCACAACAGATTGTCTTGCCTCGGAAAAGAATTTCTATAGACTTTTGACTGAGGAATGTTCTCCCAACTGACCAATGGGAGGAGAGAGTGTCCTATGATGCAGAAATTCGTTTGTTCGAATTCATATGATCCCAGTTCCTCAGAGAAATCACAACCCAACCAAGAGCTGGACATATCGGAATATTGACGGAGTAAAACACTTTAACAACATGTGTACCTGTCTCTACCACACCAATCCGAACTGCCTGAAGAGGTCACAGCCAATGATGGCTGTCACCGAAATATATATAGCAGTACATCTTTAATAAATGAAGCCAAATCTTAAATATTTGACTTAATTACTTTATTATATATATATATACACACCGAGCATTATAATAAATGTTCGGTGAATCCATACGTACATATATATATGTGTGCATGTATGTATATATATATACATACTACTGTACGTCTGTATACATATATGTATGTACGTGTACATACTTATATTTAAGTAACAGCCGTACTAAGAGTGGGAAATGAAATTTCGTTTCATTTTTTCCGTTTATCGTTTTCGGTGCACCCGGCCGATTAACCCACTCGATATGCAAATTGGGCTACTCAGCCGTTAATATGCATAAGGTAAGTATATACTTTCAACAATCTGGCAGGAAGGTATAAGTTGCTGACGATAGCTAATAAGCTTGAAACTAGTACAGCGTTCCTTTGTCAGTGTTGAACAAACGAGTAACGATGGTTGCTAGACACTACGGCTTAATACGGGATGTTTGTCTACAAACACACCGAGCATTATAATAAATGTTCGGTGAATCCATACGTACATATATATATGTGTGCATGTATGTATATATATACACATACTACTGTACGTCTGTATACATATATGTATGTACGCGTACATACTTATATTTAAGTAACAGCCGTACTAAGAGTGGGAAATGAAATTTCGTTTCATTTTTCCGTTTATATATATATATATATATATATATATATATATATATATATATATATATATATACATATATATATATATATCACCTCCGTTCCATCCATATTTCATCCGAAATTATTTTTCAGATAAACATATCATTTAAGCCTCTAAATATTATAAGCTCTGTTTTCCCTCATTAACTAATAGCAAATGGAACCTCTATAACATTTACATACACAGATAAATGTATGTACGTATATATCTGTCTGTTTCTCTCTCTCTCTCTCTCTCTCTCTCTCTCTCTCTCTCTCTCTCTCTCTCTCTCTCTCTCTCTCTCTCTCTCTCTCTCTACACACACATATATATATATATATACTAGACCTGAAAAATGCGCAAGCTCAAAAGAGCCACAGAATGTTATAATAAACCTTCAAAAGTGTGGGACTAGAGTTGTTGCTCAAAAATATTGTAATCATTTTCTATCGTATACTCTGTGGCATACTTTTATAAAAAAGAGACTCATAACGAACTCAAGACGACATGATAATTATTTAAGCTAATGTTCAATATCTCATATTAGATGTTTAGTAATGATTAATACGAAATGCACTTAAACCGAATTCTATATTATAAATTCACTCTAGTCCCACACTTTTGAAGGTTTATTATAACATTCTGTGGCTCTTTTGAGCTTGCGCATTTTTCAGGTCTAGTTTAATATTTTTTTAAGGCAACGCTTGTAATAACTCTAGTTAAACATGATATATATTAATAATAAATTATCGTTGTAATATAATTAGATTATATAATTGTTATTTTATAAATGATCTTATGAATATTATTGTAAGATGTATAACAATATTTTCAGACTTTTAATATAAACTACTACAAAAATCAATCAATATTAAATAAATATATTTTACATAATAATTGTTATAGTTGAATTAATAAAAATTAAATATTACATATAAATTGTCTAACATAATAATAAAAGAATAATCTAACATAATAATAAAATAATCTACCATAAAACGAACAATAATATGGACAAATATACAAATAAATAGGATACAACAAATATTATAAGCATGTTATAACGAACTGAAAAAAAATAGTTAATATAAGTTTAAAAAATCATATATAAATTATAAATATAACTTACTAAAACGAGAAAAATATTTTGATGATAAAACGACGAAATACAGGAGGAAGATTCAAAAGCGAAACGATAAATAAACGTGCAAACAAAGTGGCGGATGCTTTTGAGCAACAATTATTCTCATTGGTTGATTAGCCAATAAAACGATGAAATTAGCCAATAAGACGATACATTACAAAATATGTTTGGTAGTGATCACCACGGCCAGTGAAACCCCTTGAATTTTTTTATTCACAAGCTGCGCATATATGTCAGACACGCAGACATAACACATTCTGTTGCTAGTCACTGCGTGTCTAACAGATATGACATATATAACAAAGAAGAAGGTGTGGTAAGATAGCAGGTGGACCAAACGCACCAGTTCAGATCTAGCTGTCGAAACGGCAGGAGCTCAGCCGTATATATATATATATATATATATATATATATATATATATTTGATATAGAAAAGCTTCTACAGGAATAGAACTGTTTCAGTCGTGCGAAATCATCCACGAATGAAACAGTTCTAGTCTTGTAGAAACTTTTCTATATTAAACATTTATACTCTGCTATGTATTGAGTACCTTACTTACTGTGGTTACCTCCGATTGAACCCGAAATAACTTATATGTATATATATACGTTTAAATTTGGTGGTTTACCACTGGGTAGAATTGGTCATTCTACAATGTTAACCTTCACGTAATTTGAGAAAAGCACTCGACGTTATGCAACTCATTCATCTTCAATATTAAATCATGTTGATAGTGCGGGAAGTAAATGTATTATGAAGTGAAATGGCAGGAGGCCAAATATGTTGAATTTCCTTAATTTCTTTTTATTACTGAAAACACTATGCATATTTCAGTGGCCAGGTTGCGTAAGAACCCGGTGACCTCATCAGGTGTAAACTGCGTAATAGATATATACCAACGGAATGATCGTAAGCTTTAAGGAAACAAGCAAAGTAAAACAAAGAGGAAAAAGTGTGTGCTATGTTTTGACCTAGTAGTAGCATGCTGCCACACTACTCGCTCGCCTATATATATATATATATATATATATATATATATATATATATATATATATATATACACACAAAACGGCTCATTGAATACGTTCGTGTGTTTTTTTCTCACTTTTTCACATTCCTTCCTCTTCTCACTCTTTATCTTTTTACCTTATCTTTTATTTCTAATTCTATCTTCTGATGAAGGACTAGTGTTCGAAACGTCAACCTTCTTCTGTTATTTCAAGTGGTAAACTAATATATTTCATCAATGTACTGTGTCGTTTGCTTTGTTATTTTACATACATCCCCAAACATACCCCCTCCCATATCTATCTATCTATAGATATATCTATCTATCTAAAGATCTATCTATCTATCTTGCACGCAATTGTACACTGCCCGGGCGTAACCGACCTGTGGAGCTACGCAGAACAACTGCTGTCACGTACGGGACAAATCCAGTTGACTGCCGAGTCCATAGTAAGGATCAAACCGTCAACTTCTTTCAAAAACGAAAGAGAGGCGGTTTTTCTCTGTATAGTGGCTATGGTAAAAGAGATTATATGGTGGACGAGATTGAGAGGACTGAGGACAGATGCCTTTCTCTCCGGACAATTCTTCTTTCCCTTCTTTAGGTACCACTTTAGAAGGAGAATGAGAGTGGAGAGAGAGGCACCGCACCCCAGTAAATTTACTGAAAGGTGGGTGAGTGATTGGGCCTTCTCTGTATATAAACCTGTAAGTTGAAGATGAGAGCAAAAGAGGAAGGGACCACTTAAACAACACGCTCCTGGAGTTGAGGGTTGTTCTATCTACGGGGTATTAAATAACCCATTTGTAACGCCTCGCCCCCTATTGGTGATTCCGATTGTTGAATTTGTTTGTTTAAAAATATTTTTTACACGATTGTATGTAAAATCCCCGGCATATATCCTTGTATTGTCCCCTTTTCTTGTGCACCCTTGTGGCAAATAAAGTAATCTATCTATCTATCTATCTATCTATCTATCTATCTATCTATCTATCTATACGGTTTAGCCTAGACGACCAACAAAATGTCTCTCGTTTTATGCTAATTTTCAATTTTGAAATATCGCCTTATTGCCTCACGTTGCTTTAAACAACATATAACTACAAAGCTACAACACACACACAAGCACACACACACACACACACATATATATATATAACAAATGTTATATTAATGATCAAATGTTAATCTACAGAGACACCTGTTCTTTCTAAGCACACACAGACAATTACAATGAATGATGTAGGAAATACTACAAGAATACATTACCCATAGGAAGAAAAGGAAGTTACACAAAGTTACCTTTTAATTATTAATGTATATTATATGATACAATCTTTAAAATTGACATTTTTAGAAATATCCTCGATTCGTAACTAAGAAAATCTGGCCAAAACTCAATAAATATTTAAGTATATCAAAACAGCAACCAGTTTTAAATATGACACGGGAATTTTAGTTTGAAGATTTTCTTATCAATATGAGATGATTCTTCCCGAATGAAACAGTTTTAGTCCTATATAAGCCTAGAATTTCTATATTTTATATATATATAATTTCTATATTTTATATATATATTTCCATATTTTATATATATATATATATATATATATTTCAATATTTTATATAAATATATATATATTTATATATGAGTATATGTATAGTATATTTGGGAATATACTGTATGCTTAATTGAAAATAATTTGAAGACCTTGCGCTATTATTTTAAAGTAGTGACTATGTCACTTACTTCTTTTTTTCAACAAACGATGGGAGATAAGCTGACAGATCTGTTTCACACTTAGCACTCGCCGACCTTTGTTGAAAATTATAGAGGCTGGATTCTTATAGAATTCCAGTAATTATCAGGAACTGATTATACAGAGCGATTGCCGGTCCAGCAAAAATTGAAAATATATATATATATTTATATATGTGCGTGTGTGTGCGTGTATACATATAATTAAATAAACGTATATAAATAAATAAATGCGTATATAACAATAATAATGGCTTGCATTACCCGCATAGAAAGCCGAATGATACGCTTAATTACATAAGTAAGCATTCTAACCATCCTGCCAGCATAACCAAGAACCTGGTAAGAAACGTTTCTTTGAGCATATTTTCAACGACCATTCCACATATTACAATGAAGCTCTTGCTCGGAGTGGATTTGTCGATAAGGTAGCTTATACAGAGTACGAGAATAGACCTAGAAGAAATAGATCCCGACGCATTATATGGTATAACCCACCATATAATAAGGAGGTGGCCACACCATTAGCTAAGATCTTTCTCTCCCTTATTGCGAAGCATTTTCCTCCTACACATAAATATAGCAACATTTTTAATAGAAATACTATTAAAATTTCTTACTCTACGACTCCTAACCTTGCACATAACATTACAGCTTCAAATTTAGCTAAACTACCTAGCCGTAGGAACACGTGCAACCCTGTAGTTAGGACTAACTGTAATTGTAGGAATCGGGTTGACTGCCCCCTATCCGGGAAATGCCTCTCTAGTAACATTGTCTACAAATGTAAGGTTGAAACACCCACGTCCCGTAGGGCCTACATAAGGTTAACCGCCAATAGATTCAAGCAGCGTCTTTACATGCATACCCATTCTTTTCGTTACCCCTTAAGAAGGAATATGACGTCACTTTCAGCTTATATCTGGAGTCTAAAAGACAACCACAACCAATATAAGTTACACTGGGAGATCCTGGCTAGGGCTAGATCATATAACGGAAATAAAAGACCATGTGACCTCTGCGCCGCTGAGGCCCTGGAAATGTCTACGCTAAAGACCACATCTTAAACAAAAAATCTGAGGCAATTTCGGCTTGTAAACATAAATTGCACACAACTTTCCTGTATTACAGCCCCACATTATACCCTAACGGATAGTATGATCTATATGCGGATATTTTACGTCTTGATGTGGTAGCTAAGTATATCTTATGTTTATACCATTACTTATTTGTATAGGTAAGTATATATTACCTGTATGTTTTGTGTTGGTACGTATACTTTCTCGTACGTATATTTTATTGTATATGTTATGGCGCATATATTATATATTCTTGTACATATGCTTTGGTTATGTGTATACTGGAGTTTAGTGTATGCGGGTTCGTACGTATGTAGGGTATGTGTATATGTGTACTTTGTGTTTTGGTTGACGTACGTCTCCGAACATATGTGTATTTATATGTAGGTATGTGTGTGCGCTTGTTATATACGTATTTATTTATTTATATACGTTGATTTAATTATATGTATACACGCACACACACACACACATATATATATATATATATTTATATATATATTTATGTGTATTTGGTGTATACATTCGTATGCGTGCGGGTACAGGCATTGCGTGGGTTCTCTATGTGCGTGCGGTTTTTTTTTGTGTACGTGCGTGTATTTGTATACCTAGGGCGAGTGTTTTCGCGTATGCTTGTGTATGTACGTATATGAAGGCGTGTATGTATTTATTTAATTTCAATTACCTCTGTAATTTATTTACTTTATTCTTAACTCTGAAGCCGAAAATCATTCGGTTTCCTAGTTAGAATTTTAGTCTACGACTTCAGTTATACCATTTACGTGATTTTGTCTTTGCGTGCAATTGTTCTCCCCGGTCAACATATGACGTATTATCTGCGTTTTTCCGTTCATTGCCAGAGAACGTCTCTATGAACCACCTAATAGAATATTAGTCTACGACTTCTTTTATACCATAAACGTGGTTTTGTCTTTGAGTGCAATTGTTTTTCACCGCTCCAAATAATGACGTATTATATTCGTTTTTTCCCGTTCTTTGCCAGGGAACGTTTCCACGAACCAAAATATCGTCTTCCTGTCTTCCTCCGGTTGCAACGCTTTCTGAAATATTCACGTCTGCGTTCACAGATTGACTTTGTTAGTTTCAGAAGATCCCGTTAAGGGTGAAAGCAGCGATTCTTTGCTTAAACTTTAATCTGTTATTTTAATAAATATTTGCTCTACGGTTCTTATATATTTGATATATATTTATCCTTATCGAGCCCTCTTTGGATTTTAGTCTTCAAATTTTATTATTATTATTATTATATATATATATATATGAAAACAGGGAGAAAGAGACGATTATTAGGAAGACAAATATATTTATTTCCTTTTTTATTTCTCTCTCTCTTTTTTTCTGGGTTAGAAAATGATTAAAACAAAATGTTTTACTTTGTGTGAAGTGTTAAGGTATTAGTTGATTTATTTATTATTTAACAATGGCATTTATTTATCTATTTATATATTTAATAATTGTCTATTACCGGTTTCAGCATTTTTATGCATTATCAAATGATAGTGATATGTATTAGTGTGGTGTCGCACATGTTAAAGAGAAGGTGCAGAAAGAATAATGTTATTTACAAACAAGGTTTATGAAGTGAAAATAAAAAATAAAAGAAAAAGAAAAAAAAAACGGGCGTAATGTAGAGCATAAAAAAGTCAATGTGAAAGAAAAAATAATGTTATTTACAGGCATAGTTCTTGAAGTTAAGCAGATCAAAATGTGTTAATATAACAAGAGTGCTTAGTTGATCCATGATTCCATGATGGAGGCAAATGGTGAACTGAGGTTTGATATGATTTCCCTTTTTAGAGAGTTAATATGCAGGGGGAAGCAATTCTTGCTGGATGATATTTAATTTATTTAAGAAAAACGATTAGGTAGGATGTGAGGGAGGTAACTCTTGTAAATGTTTGATTGTTTGTTGCAGTTTTAGTTTGGTCCGATAATTAGTGCATTAAGTCGAGGTTGGAATTTGTTAATGAAATATGTTTCCTTATTGGTACATTGGATGAAAGTAGCGTTGTCTATGAATTTGTAAATGAGGAAAATTTTAAAGTTTGGATGTTGGTTGTGTGCACAATTGGCGATATGTTCACTAAATGCAATCTTTCTGTATTCCTGTATTTTAATTTGTGATTTATGGACGGTCATATGTTGACGGAGGCTGTTTTTTGTCTGTCCTATGTAGTGCTCTTGACAACCTGAGCAGGTCAAAACATAGATTAGGTTTTCAGATGCACATGTAAAGTTGTGTTTAACTGTGAAATGTTGTCCTTGTTTAAAATGGAATGTTGAACCTTCTATTAGATTTATGCATATGCCACAGTTGGGCCTTCCGCATTTTGTTACTGTAGGGTTCATTGTGAGGGTTTGTTGGATTTTGGCTTGTGTGAGGATGATTTTTATGGACTTAGGTTGTCTTTTGCTCTTTATGATGTTGTGTGTTTGGAGGATTTTGTTCATTCTTGGGTCTCTTTTTAGTAAAGGAATATTCTGGAGGATGGTGCCGAATGCCTCATTGTTGAGGGGATTGTGTGTGGAGATGTATGGTAGAGTTTTTTGTTGCGGTTCATTCCTGGGTTTGGGGTGTCTGAGTTCCTAGTTGTCTAGTTTTAGGGCACGTTGGAATCCATTGTTGATTAGGGATGGTGGGTAGTTTCTGCTGATAAGTGTGTTTTTTAATTCTTCTAGTCGTGTGTAGCATGTGTATTTATCTGAAACTATTGTGCAGATCCTTCTGGCTAGGTTATAAGGAATTACCATTTTGGTATGTCTAGGGTGGCACGAGTTGAATGGGAGGTATTGTTTGGAGTCTGTGGGTTTGTAGTATATGTGTGTTTCTATTTTGTTGCTTGTTTTCTTGATGATGATGTCGAGGAAAGGGAGTTGATATATATGTATATATGCACACACACACACACATATATATATATGCATACGCACACACACACACACACACACACACACACACACACACACACACACACACACACACACACACACCTATATATATATATGGAGAGAGAGAGAGAGAGAGAGAGTATGGAGTTAACCGAATAACTATTTTTCACTGGGAAACATTTGTCAGCATTTTCTTTTCCTTTTTACTAATATATATATATATATAAATATATATACACCATATATATATATATATATATATATATATATATATATATATATAAATATATATACACCATATATATATATATATATATACAGTAATAATAAATGTGAAGACTAAAATCCGAAGGGTGAAAGCAGCTATTTTTTTTTACAAGATGTACGATAAATTAAGCAAGATATGCCCTCTTTAAAATAAGTTTTCAATCTTCAATCAGTGTATACTATATGCATATGGTGTAGAAGCATACCTGGATGCTTCATGCAGCTTCTTCGCGAGGCATCCATAATCTCTGCGGAATCTGCAAAAATGATAAATAGATTAGTTCAGACTATATATGTAGGTGCTGTGTTACAAATAACTACATGATTTAAGTTTAAATATACAAATTAGCATATATATGTTCTGGTGAAATATATTGATCTGTGATTTAATTTGATCTTGTCGACTGAAATATCGAACATAAACTACGGTTGCACTGGCATGGCTGACACAAAACTACTTAGGAATAGTATCATTTACCGATTAATATATTTGTATAAGAGAGAAATAGCGGTGAATTGAGTCGTGAGAACGTCGGATAGAATGCTTTTTGGTATTCGTTCCTGCTCTTCGCTCTCTGAGATCATAACTCACCGAAGTCAACTTTGCTTTTCACCCTTTCGAGGTCGATAAAAAAACTACCAGTCTAGTATTGAGATCAGTTCTTCCTCTATATCTCTTTCTCACTTACCCTCTCTAACTTTCTATCTTTCTCTGGAAGAAATTTGCTGTAGTCAGGACTCGAGAGAATTGGGCTCTGCCAGGCTTAAAATGCTCAAAATGTCACTACGGCGTCCCTACGACTCCATCAGGAGTCACAGGAGCCTAACATACCATAGTTGTATAAGAGAACAGTTAACCGAAATTATCTTTCATTTTATGCAATTAAATTCCTTCGATTGACAATACGAAAATAATGACAAATTATCTGGAACAAAGTACAAATATTTACTTAAAATTCAATTTCTTAATCGGTTTTAAATAAATTTTTGTCACCTCAGCTAAAAATACAATAATATTTAAAAGAAAAGCAAACATATTCTCCATTTTGGTGAAAGATTCAAATGTTATTATATGACAAACTTCTATTCATTTATGAAATATATTTACTAAAAGCAAAAGTAATATTAGATACATGGCTTTAGAAATTGCTAAATGAAAGCAATGTAATATTATTATCATTATCGGTAGAGCGTCGGACAATATGCTTTACGGTATATAGTTACGGCTCTTTACATTCTGAGTTCAAATTCCGCCAAGGTTAGCTTTGCTATTCATCTTTACTGGGTCGATAACATAAAGCTCCAGTAAGTACTGGGGCCGATTTACTCGATTTTCCCCTCCCCTTCAAGTTGCTGGCTTTGTGTCTAAAGTAGAAACAATTATTATACAGTATCGATAGAGCGTCGGGCAACATACTTTGAGACATACAGTTGCGTCTCTTTACGTTCTGAGTTCAAATCTAGCAAAAGTTATCTTTGATTTTCATCCTTAGTAGGTCGATAAAATAGAGTACTACTCAAGTACTGGGGTTGATATAATCGACTTTCCTTTCCCCACAATAGCTGTCCTTATGCCTAGATAAGAAATAATTACTATACAGAAATGAGAAAGTTTCATTTGAAGAATCTCCCTGGATTAATATGAGATGGCATCAAATGAGAAGTCCCTCAAACTGTAGAGCTAGGTGCGACTGGGATAGCTAATTCCAACACACAAGTGGATACACAATATTATAAAAGGATCAGATGTATCTTTATTTCTAAGAGGCGATAGAGCAAAATTAAAGATATATTAGGAATCAGAGCTCTAACATTGCACAAGAATATGTCTAAGTTTAAAGACAGCAATATTTGGGTTTCTTTGTTGCCTTATTTAAACTTTTTTTCAGATAACCGTTACTCCCAGTTCAGTCGCAGGGGCATGTTACCTGGGATGTTTAAATCTGACGTAGCCCATCCGCTCCTCAAGAACTGAATACAGACGATTTCTTCCACAGTGAGGGAGATTGAGTGAGAGACACAGAGATAGATAGATAGATATACAGATAGATAGAGAGATAGATAGATAGATATACAGATAGATAGAGAGATAGATAGATAGAGAGAGAGAGAGAGAGAGAGAGTGGGATATATATATATATATATATATATATATATATAGAGAGAGAGAGAGAGAGAGAGAGATGGCTAGGAAGTGAGGAAGAAATATAGAGGAAGAATCGACTCAGTACTAGACAGGTAAACTATTTTTCAACATCGAAACGATGAAAGACAGAGCTGACCTCGGCAGTATTTAAACACAGTGTGCAGAGAGCCGGGAAAAATACCGCAAAGCATTCTATCTGACGCTTTAAACACTCTGCCAATAAGCAACCCCTATATAATCAACCCCACATTCACAAAATATCTTTGATTTCCTTAAGAGGTATTATATGTATATTATCTCTCTCTCTCTCTCAGTCTCTTTCTTGATTGAGAAGTTCCCTGAAGAGCTGAGACTTCTCACAATGCTCTAAAACTGCTATTACTCAACAAAACTGCAGTCGGGACATCACATTTTTTTCTTATTTTGTTTAATTTTCTCAAATATAATTATATATATATATATATTATAGAAACACACATGTGCACGCTCCCTCTCCCCACACATATATACATATAATCATACCTACATACATATAATGTATATGTATATATATATATATATATATATATATATATATATACAAACAAATATCTTATGCAAATCTCGAACTTCAAACTTACGAAGCGGTGAAAGAATAAACTTTATAGATAATTGTTTCAACTTTTGGCACAAGGCCAGCAATTTCTCCATTGCATTACTGGTACTTCATTTTATCGACCCCGTAAGGATGAAAGGCAAAGTTATGTATTTGAACTCTATAATGTAGTATGCTCAGCCGCAGAAAATAATTGTAAATATAGTGAGTTACCATAAAATCTATATATATTACTATAAGTCTGTGATTGCTTGCTTGTTTGTATGTAATGTAATACAGCCAAAAGGGCTCATAATGGGAAAATACTTAGAAAGGAAGTTGCCCCTGAAATGGGAATACAAATGGAATGAAACAAGTTTTGCGTAAATCGAAATTCGGGTTTCCGAGATATGGGGTTTTGCTGGGTATTTGCATAAACAAAGAGAGAAAAAGATAGAGAGGAAGAGATAGTGGTTGTGACAGAGTAGATTGAAAGAGTCAGAGAGAGAGGGATAGGAGACAGAGAAGGAGAATAGAAGAGAGCTAGTGGTGTTGTTGTGTATATATATATATGTGTGTGTGTCTATGACCAGTGTGTATAGATCACAGACACCCACATATATACACACACACACAAACGTATATATATGTATACAAAAACACACATTTATATATATATACATACACACACGTATATATATGGGCCTTCCAGTCTTATTTCACATTATATACATGTCTGTGTATATTTTGATTATTTAAAAATTATTTTTAAGTGAACATGATTTTTAAAAAGATATTTTGAGTGTGAACGTGACCCAGCGGGTCACGGGTGGTCTCGTATTTTATAAAATAGGGTAAAGAAAAGGTAGTGATCATTGTGTCACTACGTTTCGCTACTCTATCTGGGAACTCAACCTCTCATACGTTGATCTAATTTAACTTAATTGTATACCCACCTCTATCTATCTATCTATCTATCTATCTATTTATCTATCTATCTATCTATCTATCTATAAATCTAGTTGTCGTCTGTTCTACAGTGTGGATGTAATTCACTTCGCGCAGAAGTTTTGTTCAAATTTATTGAGGAAATTTTGTGAGTTCAAACTTAATTTTGATACAATTGTGTAGCTTGACCCCCCGTCTGAACTGTCAGGCGGTGGGTCAGCTCATCTTTACCCCTCCTAGAGGTGAAAAACCTGTTTTAAAAAATTTTGTGGCAAAAAAATTTCAATCGTCTAACAGAAATGTTAAACGCAGCGAACGAAAATAGTGGTGGGGGGACAGCGGTAAGAGTTGTAAGCTCGCACGCTTTAGTCCCCCCTTCCTTCCCAACTAACGTCATAGAGAAGGAAGGAAAAATTAAAATAAAAACAGACGAATCTGCGGAGAAAAAAAAAATGACGAAAACACAAATCTGAACATGGATTCCATCAACGAAAAAAAAAAATTTGAAAAATTGCATGACAATACTAATAACACAAACAAAGACACAACAAACACAAAAATAACATTTGAAAATAACACCATAACAGAAAGCAAAGCAGACGACAAGATTTCATTTGCACAGAAAACAAAGAAATCTTTGACTTATATACCGGAAAATATTTCAGATGTGGCACGAAGGATCACAGACGCCAAACAATACATAAGTGAAGGAGAGAATGGTATTTTATCGGTAAAAATGCCTCAAGAATTCACCAAAGACATTGAAAGCCGAACGGTCAAGTTTCGGACCATCAACAACAGTACAAAAAAACCTGAACAGCCTTCTCAAGCAGATATCAAAACAGTACTCACAGAAGTACTTAATGAAACCACTTTCATAAGAAAAGACAGACTGTATGGAAGCCTAGCAATTATCATGAAGAACGAATCGGCGGCAAAAAAATGTGCTTTGTCACCGATTCGTTCGAAAAATTTTACCTTTTATCCATCTTATATGGGGAAAAGAACTCAACGCACATGGCTGGATGCAATGATGCCAGATGTGGACTACTGCTGGCTCATAGCTGGCTTCATCGATCCAGTGAATGACAACGTGATTTCCATTGGGAAAACCACAGGCAATGCGTTCAGTGGAACAGGTATAGAGCTGGTAGTGCAAATGAAGCCTGAACGCATCGCCCAAATACCCGACAGAATCCTATTAGAGGACCACGGGTATATAAACATTAGCGTGGAGGGGAGAAGGCCGTCCTGCCATATCTGTGCAGGCAGAGGGCACCTGAAGGCCGCTTGTCCCCAACTCAACAAAAAGAAAACCCTGCTACCAACACCAGCTCCACCACCACCACCACAACAGATAAACAAACAACAAAACTCAGTCCCACCCAACCCGTCCCTCAGTAAAACCACACCACCACCACAACACAAACAGTCACAACACATTACCCAAAAACAAAATACAGGCCCACCCAACCCCTCACTCAATAAAACAACACAACCACCGCAGACACAACACACAACACAGTCTAACATAGTGACATCCATCTCCCCCACAAAGAAAACCAACACGGAAACATTACCAGCAAACATACCTCTTCCCTCCAACACTGAAGATAACCCAACGAATTCGGAGGAAGAAACGGAGTCCTTCAGACAGATTAAAAGGAAAAAAAGAAAACATGTGCAAAACACACAAGGCCAAACAACCCCCACCCAAATGTCAACACAATCCAACAAAACAGAAAACACCCCTCCAGCAACAAACAAAACCAAACCTGCCCCTCCCCTCTTCGAAACACTCACACCATCCGAAAAAAGACATTACACTATACTTACATCAACATAAACAATAATAAATTAAATGAACTCATATACAATAATCCTTCGGTACAAACCGAAGGTGTAAACTTTGTTTCTTCAGAAAACTACCCACATTTAAAATTAATAAAGATCCCAATGAACCTCTACCAAAAACTAAAAAAGGATTTTAAGGAGGACGTAGGACCACCCTCTGTCAAACCCATAAACCGCGTCCTACTAAAAAGCTTTCCCCCTCCCCTTCCCCTCCCCAACACAACTCCAAACACCCCAACCCCACCACACACTGACGACCCCACACCACCACAAGACACCCCTTCACCCAACACCCCCGACCCCATGGAAGTCGTGCAACCCGAACCCCGGGAAGCGGAAAGGTAGGTCTCTACACTCTCCTTTGGCTCTGCCGCCCACATGGATGTGTTAAGAGTAGGATGTTTGAATGCACGTGGCCTGGGCTCAACTTGGAAGCAAGCAAAGCTTCTAAATGACCTCAGGTCATGTAGTATAAATGTAATGGTTATCTGTGAGACTCGAATCAACGTCGTGCGGCAGCTGGCCCCCACCTTCGATGACTTTGAGGTGCATGCATCTCTCTGTCAACCTGGAGGTGGAGGTGGGGTTGTCGTACTGCTGCAAAAACACCTGGGTCTTGCCGTACAGGTTGTGCACTCGGACCCGGAGGGTCGTTTGTTGGTGCTAGACGTTGGCAGTAGTGAAAGTGCGGCCTTGAGACTGGTCGCCGTCTACTCCCCTTTCGGAGCTGAACGGCCCGACTTCTTCCAGCGTTTGGAGACTTTTCTGGGAACGTCGCCTTCCCTGCTTCTAGCGGGGGATTGGAATGACATCCTAGATGCACGTTGGGACTATGCAGGAGCATGTCCTAATAGAGGGGGGTGTAACAGCCTCAAGGGGTTACTCGACCGTTTTAACTTGGTCGATAGATATCGACTAGATTTTCCAACTGTGCCTACCTGGACTTGGAGAAACCACAGTGGTCAATCTAAATCGTACCTAGATAGATTCTTAGTTAGAAGTAAGGATAGGGACATATTAAGCTGTCCAGAAATGCGCACGGTTGGCTACACGGACCACAAATTAGTGACCTGCGTAGTCAATCTCGAGAAAACACATAAACAGGGTCCCGGTTACTGGAAACTTAATTTGTCTTTACCGGCAAAAGAGACTTACAGAAACCGGATTAGCAGATTAATTAAGGAGAGGTTGACGGGTGCAATCGTCAACAACCGATGGTGGGCATCTCTCAAAAGAGAGATTAGAACAGAATCAATAAGTTATAGCAAGATGTTAGCTGCCGATAGGAATAGAAACGAGAAAGAATTAACAGGTAAATTAGAAGAGGCAATCAAGAGCGAAGATGTGGACAGAGTGCTGGCATCGAGGACGGCCTTGAACCAGTTTTTCGATGCAAAGCACGAAGGCTGCGTCATTCGAAGTAAAATACGTGCTCTAGGTAATGAGGGGGCCAAAGCCGTTGGCTGGGCCCGCGTGACAGAAGCTAAGAGTGGAAATCGATCCACCATCCGGTCGTTGCAAGACGAAGATGGACGGGTGATCCGGGAGCCTAAGCAGATGTGCGAGGCCTTTCAAAGGCACTTGTTCGGGGGAGGAGAGGGTCCGGGCGGGGGCGTGGATTTCGGTCCATACCTCGACGGCCTGCCGCGTCTCTCGAGCGAAGAGGCAGAGTCCTGCGAGGGACCAATCTCGGCTGATGAGTTCGGAGATGCGCTGAGCCAATGCAGCAGACGCAAATCTCCAGGTCTCGATGGTATACCTTACGAACTTTATTTAGCAATGCCGGTCTTCTCCGAACTCCTCGAAGCGGTCTACTGCAATTGGCAGCAGAACGGGAGAATTCCTTGTTCTGTAGCCAAGGGCGTAGTCACGCTGGTGAGGAAGGACGAGAACAAGGGGGATAGTATTAATAATTTTCGGCCCATAACACTGCTAAACACAGATTTAAAGATTTTGGCCAAGGTGTTAGCAAAGAGGTTGGCGCTTGTCGTGGGTGGCCTGGTGGGAGACGCGCAGACATGTGCTATCCCATCCAGGTCCATTCACGATAACCTCCACCTCATGCGATACATCATAGAGAGGGTTGGCAACAAACCCGGTTTCGGTGGGGCCCTGATCAACTTGGATCAGTCTAAGGCCTTCGATAGGGTCGACCATGGTTACCTGGATGCGGTGCTAGTGGCGGCTGGGTTCGGTCCTGTTTTCAGAGGCTGGATAACTGCCTTACATAGCAACCACATCTGTTCTAGGATCAAGGTGAACGGCTACCTTTCGAAGCCGTTCGAAATCACACGATCCATTCGACAGGGGTGCCCTCTCTCCTCCCTTCTGTACGTATTGACTCTCGAGCCTTTACTGAGGAAGTTGGAGTTGTTGCAGGGTATCCCCCTGGAACCAGGATTGAGCAAAGCGGTGTCGGCCTACGCCGATGACGTAACAGTAATGGTATCGACCGACTCGGAGATCGAGGCGATCGGTACCTTACTGGAGGAGTACGAAAGGTTGTCAGGAGCGAAACTGAACCGGGAAAAATCCATCGGGCTGCAACTCGGAACGTGGAGAGGCAGACCGATGCCTCCCGACGGTGTCGTCGGACACTGGACGGAGGGCCCGGTAAAGTTGCTTGGGGTCTGGTTTGGACCGGACCTCCAGGTGGAAAAGAACTGGAACGAGGTTACGAACAAGGTGTTTGCACTAACCCAGAAGTGGGCCAAGTGTAAGCTGTCCCTAAAAGGCCGGGCGGAGGTGGCGAACATTTACATAGCGTCCGTCACTTACTACCGCCTGACTGTCGTGCCTTGCCCTAAGGAAACACTCACCACCATGGAACGCATGCTCTTCCAATTTCTTTGGAAGAAGCGCCCTCCTATGGTGAGAAGATCCATCTGCTGCCAACAACCTTCGAAAGGAGGGCTGGGGATGCCGTGGTTGATGATGCGTAGGCACGCATTAAGGCTACGGCACCTACAGGTATTCCTCACTGGTCAAGCGGTGTGGGCTCCGTTCGTGAAACGAGCCTTTCCGAGACTCGTCTCGCTCACCGAGCTACAGTCCTGGGTCAAGCAAAGATCCGGAAAACTGGGAGACTGGCACACTGAGTGTGCTCAGGCGCTCAGGGCTCTCTGGCAAGCGGGCCAGGCCATCGGTGGAGAATCCACCTCATCATTCTATAGAGGGCTGGTGGCTAGCAGGGGCGATGACACCCTTGGAGAGTCGCTGGACATGGAAGAGGACGAACTGGCCAGCCTGTTCGGTAGGACTTTCGGCCCAGGACCAATGGACAACTTCCAGAAGTCACTGGCCTGGCAGTGCTACCGGGGGGCTCTACCCGTTCGAGAGAGGCTCTACAGACACGGGCGCCCGGGCAGGGATCCCTCAAAAAAGATTTGCCCTAGATGCGTGCGTCACGAAGAAACCGTTGCGCACGCATTGGTGCAATGTCCGGGCGTGGCTGATCTGTGGGGCTACGCCGAACGACTGCTGTCGCGGGTGGCGCCGATTAAATTGACCGCCGAGTCCGTGATGACAATCAAACCGCCTCCACTCTTCACAAAGGAAGCAAAGGCGGTTTTTCTGTGCGTAATAGCCATGTTGAAAGAGGTTGTTTGGTGGACACGATTGAAAGGTCTGAGGTCAGGCAACTTCCTCTCTGGCCATAGTCTGGTCTACTTCTTCCGATATCACTTCGGAAGAAGGATAAGAATGGAGAGAGAGGTGCTTGGTCACAGGCAGTTTTATGAAAGGTGGGTGATAGTGGCGAGAATGGCTCGTGTAAATGGGCCTTCTCTGTATACCATCCTGTAGGTAAAGAAGTAAAGGAGAGGGGAGCACCTTCTCAATGTGCTCCCCGGGCAAAGGATTGCACACTTTTTCGGGGGGGGGGGGGTGCAACCCCCATCACGTCCCCTCCCTTTTGAGGTTATTTTCGATTATTTTCATGTTACACCCTTTTTACTCGATTATATGTAAACTCCCCCTTTGTATTTGTCCCTTCTTTTTATGCCTTTATGGTAAATAAAGAAATCTATCTATCTATCTGTCCCCTTCTTTAGTGCCCTCGTGCCAAATAAATAGAAGTTTATCTATCTATCTATCTATCTATCTATCTATCTATCTATCTATCTTCGACATTCTATAGAGGGTTGGTCCGCAGCAAGTGCGACGACAAGCTCGGAGAAACTCTAGGCGTAGAGGAGGACGAACTGGCCAGTCTGTTCGGTAGGACCTTCCGCCCTGGACCAATGGACAACTTCCAAAAGTCCCTGGCCTGGCAGTGCTACTGAGGAGCTCTACCAGTTCGAGACAAGCTCTATAGACACGGGCGCACGGGTAGGGACCCTTCGAAAAAGATCTGTCCGAGATGCGTGCGCGACGAGGAAACCGTCGCACACGCATTTGTACACTGCCAGGGCGTTACCGACCTGTGGGGCTATGTAGAACGACTATTGTCGCGGGTGGGACCAATCCAGTTGACCACCGAGTCCATTGTCATGATCAAACCGCCACCCTCCTTCAAAAACGAGGGAGAGGCGGTTTTCCTAAGTGTTATGGCTATGGTGAAAGAGGTTATATGGTGGACGAGGTTAAAAGGGCTGAGATCAGACACCCTTCTCTCCGCAACTGATTCGTTTTTTCAAATATCATTTTGGAAGAAGAATCAGGATGGAGAGAGAGGTGCTATACCCCAGCAAATTTTATAAAAGGTGTGTGAATGTTGTAAAGATCGCCCGAGTGGTTGGGCCTTCTCTCTATATAAGCCTGTAGGTTGAGGAAAAAGAGGAAGAGAGGAAGGGAGCACTCACTCTTGGTGCTCCTGGAGATGAGGGTTGTACATATTTTCGGGGTGTGTACAACCCCTGTGTAACCCCTCCCCCCTATTGGGGATTTCAATTGTTATTTGCTATTGTATTAATAGTTTTATTTTCATATACCTGTATGTCAACCCTCCATTTATATTTGTCCCCTTCTTTTGTGCCCTTGTGGCTAATAAAGAAATTTATCTATCTATCAATCTATCTAGAAATTTATCTATCTATCTATCCATCTATCTATCTGATATAAACCTGTAGGTTGAGGAAGACAAAAGGAGGGAAGACAGGTACATCTACAAAATGTGCTCCAGGTGTTGAGGGTTGTTCTATCTACAGGGTGTAAAACAACGACGCAGTAATGTTCCCCCTATTGGGGATTTCGATTGTTAATTTTTGAATATATAGTTTATTGTTATATATTAATGTTAAAGTTTATAAGATTTTTATGTAAAACCCCCGCCATCATGTCTTGTAATGTCCCATTTCTTGTACGCCCTTGTGGCAAATAAAGAAAGATATCTATCTATCTATCTATCTTGATAGAGTAAGACACGCTTCACATCGGCTCCGCTATTCCATCGGGATTTACCCTTACTATTGTAAGTACCGGATACATTTTTCAGTGCAACACATTTGGAACACTAACCCCTGTTATTTAGGGAAACATTTTTGCATTTACCCCCTTTTTAGGGGGTAAAATAAATATCTAATTTTGCCGAAAAATTTCGTTCTTGGCAGCATGGCGGAAAAGATGGCAGACATGTCTGCCATTAGCTCTGCCACGCCCCCCAAGTCTGAAGAACAAAAAATAATTACAACAAAATTAGACAACGAAACAAACAAAGAAAATGAAAAAACAAATGTTAAGGAAAATGAGCAAACGGAAAACAAACAAACAGAAAATAATACAAATAACAACAGGGCAACTTTCGCCCAGAAAACAAAACAATCCATTACATACACACCAATTGACCTAACGGCCGCCAGAGAAAAACTGGCCGAAGCAAAGAAACACATTGTTTTGGGGGAGAATGGAATGTTTTCCATTAACTCCCCCCCCAGAATTCAAGAAAGCGAGAACAGAGAACACAGTTCTCTTCAGAACAATCCTAAACCAAACAAGAAAGCCAGCACAGCCCAGCCAAATGGAGATAGAGTTGGTTCTAAAAGACTATATGAAGAATATTCTCTTCATACGAAAGGACCGACTCTATGGCAGCATTTCGGTCCTAACAAAAGACAAGGAAACGGCGGAGAAGCTTTCCATAAGCCCACTCTCATCGACAACATACAGCTTCTATCCCTCCTACATGGGTAGAAGAACACAGAGAGTAAAAATACAAACAATGCTGCCCACAATGGACTTCAGGTGGGCTATTGCTGGCTTCATAGACATGGGCGAGGACACAGTGCTGTCATTGGGGAAGGCATCCGGAGATGCGTTCCTGGGAATAGGCCTCGACCTACTAGTCCAAATGAGGCCCGAAAGAATAGCACAAATCCCGGATCGCATCTGGCTGGATGAGCTCACCCCAATAGATATAATTGTAGAGGGGAGAAGACCAGCATGCTATTTATGCATGGAAAGGGGACACATTAAGGCTAACTGCCCGAAACGTGTCCCCCAAAAAGGACTATTGCCCACACCCACCACAAACAGTACACCAACACCACCCACCTCCAAAAATACACTAATACCACACACAGCAAACAAAATACAAACACCACCAAGCACATCACCACCACCAACAGCAAACACAAGCTCGACACAAAAATCACCACCACCATCACCAACACAAACACCATCACCACCATTACCAACCACAAGCACGACACAAACAGACCACCACCACCACAAAACGCATTCCAAACAAATAATAAAAAAAACAGCAACAAATCTACCCCTCCCGCAAAAAAAAACAACCAGACACGACGTCCCTCCCACCTAGCGCTGAAGAGTTTCCCCCAACTTCTGAAGAAGAAGGAGGAGAAGCCTTCAGACAAGTTAAAAGAAAAAAAAAGAAAGCACACACCCAGCACACCACAAATAACCCACACACAAACACCAACTCCAATAAAAAACACCCCACCCTCAACAAACAAAAATAAATCTGCGCCTCCCCTCTCCGAAACATTGACAGTATCACAAAAAAAAGACATTGCAATACACATATATAAATAAAGAAAACAAAAAACTGTTTAAATTAATAAACAATAGCCCTTTGGTGCAGACCGAAGGGCCAAACTTTATCTCAACAGAGAACTTCACCCATTTAAAAATGATAAAGGTCCCTCTGGACCTTTATCGTTCCTTAAAAGAACAATTTAGACAGGACGTGATCCCCCCCCCTGTTTAAAACCGTTAAATCGCGTCCTCTTGAAAGATTTCCCCATAACCTCCCCTCTCCCTGACACAACTCCAAACACCCCAACCCAACCACACTCGGGCACCCCCACACCACCACAAAACATCCCTCCACCCAACACACCTGACGCCATGGAAATTACACAACCCGGAGAGGTAAGTGCTTTTCTTTCTTCACTTTCAACACCAAAATAGATCAATTGAGAGTTGGCTGTTTGAACGCGCGTGGCCTGGGCTCAGCTTGGAAGCAAGCAAAGCTACTAAGTGACCTCAGGTCACGAAGTATAGATGTGATGGTTGTTTGCGAGAGTCGGATCAGCAGCGTGCGACAGCTGGCTCCCGCCTTCGATGACTTTGAGATGCACGCATCTCTCTGTCAACCCGGAGGCGTGGGGGGGGGGGGGGGGAGTTGCCGTACTGCTGGATAAACGTCTGGCTCTCGACGTACAGATTGTTCACTCGGACCCGGGGGGTCGAATACTGGTGCTGGACGTCGGAGGCAGTGAAGGCGGGGCTTTCAGACTGGTCGGTCTTTATGCCACCTTCGGGGCTGAAAGAGCCGACTTCTTCCAGCGTCTGGAGACTTTTCTAGGAACGTCGCGTTCCCTGCTTTTAGTGGGGGACTGGAATGGAATCCTAGATGCGCGTTGGGACTATGCAGGGGCATGTCCCGATAGAGGGGGGTGTAGCAGCCTCAAGGGGTTACTCGATCGATTCGACCTGGTCGATAGATTTCGACTAGATTGTCCAACTGCGCCAACCTGGACCTGGGAAAACCGCAGTGGACAATCTAGATCGTACCTAGATAGGTTTTTGGTTAGGAGTAAGGATAGGGACGTATTTAGTTGTCCAGAATTGATCATGGTTGGCTATTCAGATCACAAATTAGTGACCTGCGTGGTCAACCTTGATAGAACGCATAGACAGGGTCCCGGTTACTGGAAGATGAACTTGTCCTTGCCGGCAAAGAAAGATTACAGGAACCGGATTAGTAGCTTAGTTAAGATGCGGTTGACGGGAGCGATTGTCAACAGTAGGTGGTGGGTATCTCTAAAGAGAGAGATTAGAGTAAGTTCGATAGGTTACAGTAAGGAACTAGCGGCGAATAGAAATAGGAAGGAAAGGGAGTTAACAGATAAACTAGAAGAGGCGATTAGGAGCGGAGACGTATCCAGAGTGTTAGCGGCGAGAACGGCGTTGAGCCAGTTCTTTGACGCGAAGCACGAAGGCTGCGTTGTCCGAAGTAAAATACGTGCTTTAGGAAACGAGGGGACCAAAGCTGTTAGCTGGGCCCGCGTGACAGAAGCCAAGAGTGGGATTAAATCCACCATTCGGTCTTTGCGAGACCAGGATGGACGGGTGATCCTTGAACCTGAGCGGATGTGCGAGGCCTTTCAAAGGCACTTTGCTCGACTGTTCGGAGGGGGCGGGGGGCCGGACGGGGATGTGGACTTCGGTCCATACCTCGACGGTCTACCGCGTCTTTCGAGCGGCGAAGCGGAGTGCTGCGAAAGGCCAATCACAGCCACTGAAATCGGGGAAGCGCTCAGCCAATGCAGCAGACGCAAATCTCCGGGTCTCGATGGTCTCATACGAACTTTATTTAGCTATGCCGGTCTTGTTCTCCGAACTCCTCGAGGCTGTCTATTGCAACTGGCAACAGAACGGGAGAATTCCCTGATCTGTGACCAAGGGCGTGGTCACGCTAGTGAGGAAGGACGAGAGCAAGGGGGACGACTTAAGTAACTTTAGGCCCATAACTCTGCTGAATGCAGAGTTACAGATTTTGGCCAAGGTGTTGGCGAAGAGGTTGGCGCTTGTGGTGGGTGGTTTGGTGGGAGACGCGCAGACATGCACTATCCCGTCCAGGTCCATTCACGACAACCTCCACCTCATGCGATACATCATAGAGAGGGTTGGCAACGAACCCGGCTTTGGTGGGGCCCTGATCAACTTGGATCAATCTAAGGCGTTCGATAGGGTCGACCATGGTTACCTGGATGCGGTGCTAGCGGCGGCGGGCTTCGGACCCGTTTTCAGGGGCTGGATTTCTGCCATGCACAGTGGCAACATCTACTCTAGGATTAAAGTAAACGGCTACCTCTCGGAGCCGTTTCAAATCACCCGGTCCATCAGACAGGGGTGCCCCCTCTCCTCCCTTCTGTACGTATTGACTCTCGAGCCACTGCTGCGGAAGTTGGAGTTGCTGCGGGGCATACCCCTGGAACCGGGATTGCACAAAGCGGTCTCGGCCTATGCCGACGACGTAACAGTAATGGTGGCGGACGCCTCGGAAATCGGGGCGATCGCCACCCTACTGGAGGAATACGAAAGGCTGACGGGGGCTAGGCTGAACCGGGACAAGTCAGTCGGTTTGCAACTCGGAACGTGGAGGGGCAAACCGATGCCGTTAGACGGTGTCGTCGGGCGGTGGACGGAGGGCCCGGTGAAGCTGCTCGGGGTCTGGTTCGGACCGGACCTCCAGGTGGAGAAGAATTGGGGCGAGGTGACGAGCAGGGTGTTTGCGCTGACCCAGAAGTGGGCCAAGTGCAAACTATCACTGAAAGGTCGGGCGGAGGTGACGAACGCTTACATAGCGTCCGTCATCTGCTACCGCCTGACCGTCGTGCCTTGCCCCAAGGAAAAGATCACCATCATGGAACGCATGCTCTTCCAGTTCCTCTGGAAGAAGCGGCCTCCCATGGTGAGGAGATCCATCTGCTGCCAGCACCCTTCGAAAGGAGGGCTGGGTATGCCGTGGCTGTTGATGCGTAGGCACGCATTGAGGCTACGGCATCTACAGGTATTCCTCACCGGTCAGCCGGTGTGGGCCCCGTTTGTGAGGCGAGCCTTTCCACAGCTCGTCTCGCTCACCGAGCTGCAATCCTGGGTGAAGCAAAGACCGAGAAAACTGGGCAACTGGCACACCGAGTGTGCCCAGGCGCTCACGGCTATCTGGCAAGCGGACCCGACTGTCAGTGGAGAATCCACCTCGACATTCTATAGAGGGCTGGTGGCTAGCAGGGGCGACGACACCCTTGGAGAGTCGCTAGGCACGGAGGAGGACGAACTGGCCAGCCTGTTCGGTAGAACTTTCGGCCCGGGACCCATGGACAACTTCCAGAGGTCCCTAGCCTGGCAGTGTTACCGGGGGGCTCTGCCCGTTCGAGAAAAGCTCTACAGACACGGGCGCCCGGGCAGGGATCCAGCGAAAAAGATCTGTCCCAGATGCGTGCGCGACGAGGAAACCGTTGCGCACGCACTGGTACACTGCCCGGGCGTTGCCGATCTGTGGGGCTACGTCGAACGACTGCTGTCGCGTGTGGCGCCGATTCGATTAACCGCCGAGTCTGTGGTGAACATCAAGCCGCCGCCTCCCTTCAGAAACGAAGCAGAGGCGGTCTTTCTGTGCGTAATAGCCATGATGAAAGAGGTTGTGTGGTGGACGCGCCTGAAAGGTCTGAGGTCGGGTGACTTTCTCTCCGGCCATCACCTGGTTTACTTCTTCCGATACTACTTCGGAAGAAGGATCAGGATGGAGAGAGAAGTGCTTGGCCCCAGACAGTTTTATGAAAGGTGGGTGAAAGAAGCGAGAATGGCTCGTGTAAATGGGCCTTCTCTCTACATTGTTCTGTAGGTGAAGAAGTGAAGAGGAAAGGGGGAGCGCCTCCTCTCTGGGCTTCCCCCGCGAAAAGGGTTGCACACTTTTCGGGGGTATGTGCAATCCCGAACACGCCCCCTCCCTTTTGAGGACTTTTTATTATTATATTATTATTGTTATTCCTTTTTCTTTACTCGATTTATGTAAACTCCCCCACTGTGTATTTGTCCCCTTCTTTTGTGCCCTCGTGGCAAATAAATAGAAATTTATCTAGTTATCTATCTATACCATTCAGCATTAAAGCCTAGACGACCAACAAAATGTCTTTCGTTTCATTTTCTATTTTGCAATATCGTCATATTGCCTCACGTTGCTTTAAACAACATATAGCTACAAAGCTCTCTAGCACACACACACACACGCACACGCACACGCATACACACACACACACACACACACATACACACGCACGCACACACACACACATACACACAAACACACACATATACATATGCTGCTTGAGATAAACAAGCGCATTATATATGAGTTTACTTGCATGTGTATTTGTGTGTGCGCGTATATGTATGAGTGTGTGAGTGAGTGTATACTTGTATGTATATTTGTGTGTGCCTGTGTTTGTATGAGTGTGTGAGTGAGTGTATGTGTGTAAGTGTGCGTGTCAGATTTCATATATTCATTTTAACGTGGCTTCCTTATTGATTTACGAATATAATTTTTATAACGAAATCTACGTATTATGTTCCACATGCACACACACGCATACACGCACACATACACAAAAGCACACACACACATATATATATATATGTATATATATGCATATACATATATATATATGTCTGTGTATACACATATATGTTACATATAAATGTATACACACACACACACAGACAAACATATATACGTA
>OZ024741.1:342969124-342971624 GCA_964016885.1 Eledone cirrhosa
CCGAAATCTCATCACAGCAAACGAGAGAGATGACTTCATGAGCGTCATCCGACGCGAAACGAAATATGCTCAAAACGAATGCTGTAGGCATTTCAAGAAGAAATTAGAATGGATGAATAAGAAAAAACTACAAGAAAGGAAAATCGAATATTCTCAAAAATACCCAGATAACATCGACAACATCCGTATGAGTGATGTAAAACTACCGGAAGAATTTACCAATGACCACACAGTAAATATCTATGGGAACACTTTAATCAGTGAACAAGAACAACAAATCCTAAAGTTACCACCAAAATTTGCCATCTACAAAAAGATTAACCCTATGGAATGCAAAACGGAGCTGGAAAAGTGTTTCACAAAAATACGTTGGAATGCAAAGGTAAACAACAACAACAATAATAACGGTAGTAGTAATATAAACAATAACTCTGGGTATAGAAATAACAGCCATAACCATAACAATGGCAGGAAAGTGAGAAATAGTGATAATGGTAATAATACTAGCGATAGACAGAACAACAACAACCACAATAATAATAATAATAGAAACGTTAACCACAGACACAGCAACAGTGACCACAGTAGTAATAACGGTAACAATACGAACAACAACAACAACAATAACCACAGTGGTAATAATGGAAATAGTACATGTAGCAACATCAACAAAAACAAGAAACATAATAATAGTAACAACCACAATGGTAGAAATAGCAGTAACAACAACAACAATAACGGTGAAGTAAACAACAATACATCTAGCAATCATAACAATAATAATATTAATGCTAATGATAGAAACAACAACAACCACCATGATAACAATAATAGCAACACACACAACTATGACGATAGAAATAACGACAACCCCTTAGAGAAACTATTTTTCAACCCAGCTGACAAAACATATAAGATGGGTAATATCTATCCTACGAGGTTACCCTTTAATAAAAGAGTTTGCATACCACAGCAAATAGATGACGAGACGGAGGCACAGTTCACCATAGCTAGAAATAAGATTAGACAAGTAGTAGACAGGTACACTATGAGACAGAGCAGACCAGAGGCCCAACAACTTGGGATAAAACCTGTAGAAGGCTTGGTTAGCCTCAAGCAGCGCACAAGGGATGGTGAGGTAGTGTGTCTACCCACAGATAAGTCTGGTAGGATGTCAATAGATAGCATGCCGAACTACATCGAGGCAATGCAACCCCACATCACCAACACGAGCGAAGTTGCACAACTAACACACGATGGGAGAGAAAAAATCCTCAACGCTCACATGATGATGTGGACTGACATCCTAAAGCCAAGCAGACGCACTGCCAACAACTTCCAGGCGTCTAACAATGGCATACCACCCTTGTATGGGCTCCGCAAAGACCACAAGACAGTCGACGACCCGACAACAGGACCACCAACAAGACCCGTATGCGGAGCTAATATAGCTAGCAACTACAGGATCTCCTACTTCCTCTCAATGGTTATACGCCCCATAATCAAGATGTCCCCAGATGTATGTGAAAGTACAGAGGACCTTCTCAGCAGAATCAGTGAGTGCAACAAAAACAGGAGCCTATCCAACTGCATAATAGGCAGCATGGATGTGGTGTCACTGTACCCATCCATTAACATTGATTTTGCTGTGAAAAGATGTGTGGAGATGATCATTGAGAGTGAGGTGGAGTTCTGCGACGTCGACACAGACGAACTGGGCCTCCTACTTAGACTTACCTACGACACTGACTACCTAGACAGCCATGACCTTAGATGTTTCTGCCCTAGTAGACCTATAAGAGGTAGACCCCCCACCATAACCTCAATGGCTAAAAAGACTCCCATAGGAAGGTGGATTGGGTGGACCAAAGCTATACGGACCCCCCAAAACACTGATCAGGTAAGAAAAATGGTCGCACATGCAATAGGGGCTAGTATCAAAACTACCCTAAAGGGCCACATATTTAAGTTCAATGAGAAAATCTACACCCAAAATGAGGGAGCAGCCATCGGCGTCAGCATAGCTGGTGATGTTGCCAACCTTTTCATGGTATGGTGGGAAAGGAGACTTAAAGATCTCCTCCTTAATGAAAGCTCCATAGACCTCATCATGTACTCTCGTTATGTAGACGATATCAATATAGTTATAAGAACACCCCCACTAGAGAGCACTAACAAGTTTGATTTAGAACGTAGCACGATGGAAAGCATCCAGCAGATAGCTAATTCCATACACCAGAGTATAACTGTAACTATAGACTTCCCTTCCAAACACCCTAACAATAGACTACCTGTATTAGACACAGAACTCTGGATTAACACTATAGACGAGAGAGCCCAAATTCTCCACTCACACTATGTTAAACCCATGGCCTCCAAATACCTGATACTCAAAAACTCAGCAATGTCCAGTAGTGCTAAGTTTAATATTCTGATCGCAGATTTGGTACGAGTGATGAAGAATGTGTCCAGCATGTGCGACCCAACAGAAATGGAAGGA
>OZ024741.1:342981624-343006936 GCA_964016885.1 Eledone cirrhosa
AGCTCGCACGCTTTAGTCCCCCCCCCTTCCTTCCCAACTAACGTCACAGAGAAGGAAAGAAAAAATAAAATAAAAACAGACGAATGTGCGGAGAAAAATGACGAAAACACAAATCTGGACATTGATTCCAACAACAACAAAAAATTTGAAAAATTGCATGACAATATTAATACCACAAACAAAGACACAACAAACACAAAAATAACATTTGAAAACAACATCATAACAGAAAGCAAAGCAGACGACAAAGTCAACACCAATAATATTTCATTTGCACAAACAACAAAGAAATCTTTGACATATATACCTGAAAATATTTCAGATGTGGCACAAAGAATTAAAAACGCCAAACAATACATAACTCAAGGGGAAAATGGTATTTTATCGGTAAAAATGCCTCAAGAACTCACCAAAGACATTGAAAGTCGGACGGTCGTTTTCCGCACCATCAACAACATTTCTAAAAAACCTCAACAACCAACACAAACAGAAATCAAAGCAGTACTTACAGAAGTACTTAATGAAACCACTTTCATAAGAAGAGACAGGCTGTATGGAAGCCTAGCGATTATTATGAAGAACGAATTGGCGGCAAAAAAATATGCTTTGTCGCCGATTCGTTCGAAAATTTTGACCTTTTATCCATCTTATATGGGTAAAAGAACTCAGCGCATATGGCTGGATGCGATGATGCCAGATGTGGACTACTGCTGGCTCATAGCTGGCTTCATCGATCCAGCGAATGACAACGTGATTTCCATTGGGAAAACCACAGGCAATGCGTTCAGTGGAACAGGTATAGAACTTGTAGTGCAAATGAAGCCTGAACACATTGCCCAAATACCCGACAGAATCCTATTAGAGGGCCACGGGTATATAAACATTAGCGTGGAGGGGAGAAGGCCGTCCTGTCATATCTGTGCAGGCAGAGGGCACCTGAAGGCGGCTTGTCCCCAACTCAACAAGAAGAAAACCCTGCTACCAACACCAGCTCCACCACCACCACAACAGATAAACAAACAACAAAACTCAGTCCCACCCAACCCGTCCCTCAGTAAAACTACACAACCACCACAACACAAACAGTCACAACACATTACCCAAAAACAAAACACAGTCCCACCCAACCCCTCACTCAATAAAACAACACAACCACCGCAGCCACAACACACAACACAGTCTAACATAGTGACATCTATCTCCCCCAAAATAAAACCAACACGGAAACATTACCAGCAAACATACCTCTTCCCTCCAACACTGAAGATAACCAACGAATTCGGAGGAAGAAACGGAGTCCTTCAGACAGATTAAAAGGAAAAAAAGAAAACATGTGCAAAACACACAAGGCCAAACAAACCCTACCCAAATGTCAACACAATCCAACAAAACACAAAACACCCCTCCAGCAACAAACAAAACCAAACCTGCCCCTCCCCTCTTCGAAACACTCACACCATCCGAAAAAAAGACATTACACTATACTTACATCAACATAAACAATAATAAATTAAATGAACTCATAAACAATAATCCTTCGGTACAAACCGAAGGTGTAAACTTTGTTTCTTCAGAAAACTACCCACATTTAAAATTAATAAAGATCCCAATGAACCTCTACCAAAAACTAAAAAAGGATTTTAAGGAGGACGTAGGACCAACCTCTGTCAAACCCATAAACTGCGTCCTACTAAAAAGCTTTCCCCCTCCCCTTCCCCTCCCCAACACAACTCCAAACACCCCAACCCCACCACACACTGACGACCCCACACCACCACAAGACACCCCTTCACCCAACACCCCCGACCCCATGGGAGTCGTGCGACCCGAACCCCGGGAAGCAGAAAGGTAGGTCTCTACACTCTCCTTTGGCTTTGCCGCCCACATGGATGTGTTAAGAGTAGGATGTTTGAATGCACGTGGCCTGGGCTCAATTTGGAAGCAAGCAAAGCTTCTAAATGACCTCAGGTCACGGTATAAATGTAATAGTTATCTGTGAGACTCGGATCAGCGTCGTGCGGCAGCTGGCCCCTACCTTCGATGACTTTGAGGTGCACGCATCTCTCTGTCAACCTGGAGGTGGGGGTGGGGTTGTCGTACTGCTGGAAAAACACCTGGGTCTCGCCGTACAGGTTGTGCACTCGGACCCGGAGGGTCGTTTGTTGGTGCTAGATGTTGGCATTAGTGAAGGTGCGGCCCTTCGGAGTTGAACGGCCCGACTTCTTCCAGCGTTTGGAGACTTTTCTGGGAACGTCGCGTTCCCTGCTTCTAGCGGGAGATTGGAATGACATCCTAGATGCACGTTGGGACTATGCAGGAGCATGTCCTAGTAGAGGGGGTGTAACAGCCTCAAGGGGTTACTCGACCGTTTTAACTTGGTCGATAGATATCGACTAGATTTTCCAACTGTGCCAACCTGGACTTGGACGAACCACAGTGGTCAATCTAGATCGTACTTAGATAGATTCTTAGTTAGAAGTAAGGATAGGGACATATTAAGCTGTCCAGAAATGCTCACGGTTGGCTATACGGATCACAAATTAGTGACCTGCGTAGTCAATCTTGAGAAAACACATAAACAGGGTCCCGGTTACTGGAAACTTAATTTGTCTTTACCGGCAAAAGAGACTTACAGAAACCGGATTAGCAGATTAGTTAAGGAGAGGTTGACGGGTGCAATCGTCAACAACCGATGGTGGGCATCTCTCAAAAGAGAGATTAGAACAGAATCAATAAGTTATAGCAAGATGTTAGCTGCCGATAGGAATAGAAACGAGAAAGAATTAACAGGTAAATTAGAAGAGGCAATCAAGAGCGAAGATGTGGCCAGAGTGCTGGCATCGAGGACGGCAAAGCACGAAGGCTGCGTCATTCGAAGTAAAATACGTGCTCTCGGTAATGAGGGGGCCAAAGCCGTTGGCTGGGCCCGCGTGACAGAAGCTAAGAGTGGAAATCGATCCACCATCCGGTCTTTGCAAGACGAGGATGGACGGGTGATCCGGGAGCCTAAGCAGATGTGCGAGGCCTTTCAAAGGCACTTTGCCCGATTATACGGGGGAGGCGAGGGCCCGGGCGGGGAATGGATTTCGGTCCATACCTCGACGGCCTGCCGCGTCTCTCGAGCGAAGAGGGAGAGTCCTGCGAGGGACCAATCTCGGCTGATGAGATCAGGGATGCGCTGAGCCAATGCAGCAGACGCAAATCTCCAGGTCTCGATGGTATACCTTACGAACTTTATTTAGCAATGCCGGTCTTCTCCGAACTCCTCGAAGCGGTCTACTGCAATTGGCAGCAGAACGGGAGAATTCCTTGTTCTGTAGCCAAGGGCGTAGTCTCGCTGGTGAGGAAGGACGAGAACAAGGGGGATAGTATAAATAATTTTCGGCCCATAACCCTGCTAAACACAGAGTTAAAGATTTTGGCCAAGGTGTTAGCAAAGAGGTTGGCGCTTGTCGTGGGTGGCCTGGTGGGAGATGTGCAGACATGTGCTATCCCATCCAGGTCCATTCACGATAACCTCCACCTCATGCGATACATCACAGAGAGGGTTAGCAACAAACCTGGCTTCGGTGGGGCCCTGATCAACTTGGATCAGTCTAAGGCCTTCGATAGGGTCGACCATGATTACCTGGATGCGGTGCTAGTGGCGGCTGGGTTCGGTCCTGTTTTCAGAGGCTTGATCACTGCCTTACATAGCAACCACATCTGTTCTAGGATCAAGGTAAACGGCTACCTTTCGAAGCCGTTCGAAATCACACGATCCATTCGACAGGGGTGCCCTCTCTCCTCCCTTCTGTACGCATTGACTCTCGAGCCTTTACTGAGGAAGTTGGAGTTGTTGCAGGGTATCCCCCTGGAACCAGGATTGAGCAAAGCGGTGTCGGCCTACGCCGATGACGTAACAGTAATGGTATCGACCGACTCGGAGATCGAGGCGATCGGTACCTTACTGGAGGATTACGAAAGGTTGTCAGGAGCGAAACTGAACCGGGAAAAATCCATCGGGCTGCAACTCGGAACGTGGAGAGGCAGACCGATGCCTCCCGACGGTGTCGTCGGACACTGGACGGAGGGCCCGGTGAAGTTGCTTGGGGTCTGGTTTGGACCGGACCTCCAGGTGGAAAAGAACTGGGACGAGGTTACGAACAAGGTGTTTGCACTAACCCAGAAATGGGCCAAGTGTAAGCTGTCCCTAAAAGGTCGGGCGGAGGTGGCGAACATTTACATAGCGTCCGTCATTTACTACCGCCTGACTGTCGTGCCTTGCCCTAAGGAAACACTCACCACCATGGAACGCATGCTCTTCCAATTTCTTTGGAAGAAGCGCCCTCCTATGGTGAGAAGATCCATCTGCTGCCAACAACCTTCGAAAGGAGGGCTGGGGATGCCGTGGTTGATGATGCGTAGGCACGCATTAAGGCTACGGCACCTACAGGTATTCCTGACTGGTCAACCGGTGTGGGCTCCGTTCGTGAAACGAGCCTTTCCGAGACTCGTCTCGCTCACCGAGCTGCAGTCCTGGGTCAAGCAAAGATCCGGAAAACTGGGAGACTGGCACACTGAGTGTGCCCAGGCGCTCAGGGCTCTCTGGCAAGCGGGCCCGGCCATCGGTGGAGAATCCACCTCATCATTCTATAGAGGGCTGGTGGCTAGCAGGGGCGATGACACCCTTGGAGAGTCGCTGGACATGGAAGAGGACGAACTGGCCAGCCTGTTCGGTAGGACTTTCGGCCCGGGACCAATGGACAACTTCCAGAAGTCACTAGCCTGGCAGTGCTACCGGGGGGGCTCTACCCGTTCGAGAGAGGCTCTACAGACACGGGCGCCCGGGCAGGGATCCCTCGAAAAAGATTTGCCCTAGATGCGTGCGTCACGTAGAAACCGTTGCGCACGCATTGGTGCATTGTCCGGGCGTTGCTGATCTGTGGGGCTACGCCGAACGACTGCTGTCGCGGGTGGCGCCGATTCGATTGACCGTCGAGTCCGTGATGACAATCAAGCCGCCTCCCCTCTTCACAAAGGAAGCAAAGGCGGTTTTTCTGTGCGTAATAGCCATGTTGAAAGAGGTTGTTTGGTGGACACGATTGAAAGGTCTGAGGTCAGGCAACTTCCTCTCTGGCCATAGTCTGGTCTACTTCTTCCGATATCACTTCGGAAGAAGGATAAGAATGGAGAGAGAGTTGCTTGGCCACAGGCAGTTTTATGAAAGGTGGGTGATAGTGGCGAGAATGGCTCGTGTAAATGGGCCTTCTCTGTATACCATCCTGTAGGTAAAGAAGTGACGGAGAGGGGAGCACCTTCTCCATGTGCTCCCCGGGCAAAGGATTGCACACTTTATCGGGGGTGTGTGCAACCCCCACCACGTCCCCTCCCTTTTGAAGTTGTTTTCGATTATTTTCATTTTATACCCTTTTTACTCGGTTTTATGTAAACTCCCACTTTGTATTGTCCCTTCTTTTTATGCCTTTATGGTAAAAAAAGAAATCTATCTATCTATCTATCTATCTATATAAACTGCCCCGATTGTACTTGTCCCACTCTTTGATACCCTGGTGGCAAATAAAAAGAAAGTCATCTCTCTCTCTCTCTCTCTCTCTCTCTCTCTCTCTCTCTCTCTATATATATATATATATATATATATATATATATATATATATATATAATATATTTTATATATATATATATATATATACACACAGAAATATTAAAACAATGAAATTAAACACAGAACTGTTAATTCATAGTAAAACCTCATTATTTTATTATCGTTTCTGGGGGGTAGTTCTCTGTATATTCATTCAATTATTGATCTATGTAAAACATATTACAAAATATCATAGTAAGAATAAGATACATTCGTCTTCACTACCCGCCGTCTTCAGAAATAATTGTTTCTACTTTAGGCACAAGTCCAGCAATTAATCAGTGCATTACTGGTACTTTATTTTATCCACCCCATAAGGATGAAAGGCAAAGTCAACACCGCGGGATTTGAACTCAGAACGTAAAGGGACGTAACTATGCTGGAAAGCATGGCGTCTGACCCTCTACCGACTAAACCCAGACCATCTTCTCCTAAACGGTGTTCCTCTGAAATTTTCTCCATGTGTATTTATTTCCTTACAGGTGTCAACTCGACAAACAGCAATTTAAACAATCAACATCATTAATTTCATCGTTCTAGCAGGGCATGATTAGGTTAACAGCACTGCCCATGACCCCCCAGCATCTAACAAAACAACATCAACAACAACAAACAAAAAACAAACAAAAATCGACGAAAAAACAAGCAAACACAAAAAATAAATAATCAAAGAGCTTGGACCATTTTCGGTGTTGCCGTCTCATATTTTCGTTTTGAAAATACTGTAATTACCGTAATATTGATTGGCCTTTAAGCATTGTATTTTTTATAAATTTATATTTTACATTATATTTCTATAATGAAAGCCTGTTGAAGATTAGCGGCATTCTTTTATTTGCTTAATAGTCTTTTACTGATTTCAGTGATTAGACTGCGGCCATGCTGGATCACATACATTATATGGGCTTAATCAATTATATCGACCCTAATACTTGTTTCAGTCTGGTACATAATTTATCGATTTCTATTTTTTCTTTCTTAGCTTGTTAGAGTTAACATCACTCGGTTTCACACCAACAGCCAGTATGTGTGTTTGTTTGCTTGTGTGTGTATGTATGTATGTATGTGTGTGTGTATATGTGTGTGTGGACTATAGACGATTTCTCAAAAACTAGATTTGAAATAAAGCCACCAAAAACATACAATAAACATAAGGTTACACATTTCAGTGGTGGTGGTTGTAATGGTGGCGGTGATGTTGGGCTACAGTTGATTGTATCCACAATACTTAACTATTCTCAGGTCTTGAATAATTGCCCCGCCCACCGCCCATTAATTTTTCAGATTTTTTTCCAACCCCCTCACTTTTATTCCAACTTCCCTCCACTTATTAAATTTTACTGCTCTATCTCCGGCGAAATTTTATTGTAAGTGATTCATATTGATACAGCAGCTGGAGATTCTAATAATAATTTTATTTTACATAAAAAAAGGCACATTATATATGACAAAAATAGAACATTACAAGAAATCCCATATTTACGAACGTATACTATACAATTAACGATTTCCCAACTCACCCGTTTATCCTCCACCCCTGTCGCTTATAAGAATTTAAGGAAATGTCCAAACTCCCCGCTTATTCCACCACCCCTATCATTTCGGAGAGTAATTATTTTTTCGATCCCATAACGAAAAAAATCATAGTTAATATTAACAAGATTTGAACCCAGAAATTAAATGTTCAAAATTAAATACCGCAAGGTATTTCATCCAGAGGCAAAACCAGGGAAAATATTGCCTACAACAAGCAGTGAAATTGCGTCCCTGCCCAGCACTATTTCTAACTCGAAGACCCCCTTCGGTCACGAATGACCATAGGATTTGCTCCTAGAAAGTTTCCTTCCGAAGCACAAGTCCGGGCAAAGTTGTTTGAGGAAGACCAGCAGTCGCCCATGTATACCAGCGTCTCCTCTCCACGCCACCGATGATGTCCAGCGAAAAAGAAAAACAAAGCTATGGCCGATACAACTTGACACCAGTAACGTGAAATAAATTGTCTTGCTCAAGGACACAACGCATTTCCCGGTCCGAGAATCGAACTCACCACCTTTCGATTGCAAGCCCAATGATCTAACTACTAAGCCTTGCGCCTTCACATTTATAACTGTGGTCCTAATAATTCATATAAGTAGTTTAGTGATCCAGCCACCATAGTGCTTCTTACCCATGTTAATCAAAGACAGATTATACATCTCACTCTCCGACGATAGCTTATCTGGCTTGAACAGAAAGTGCACTTAGTTCAAGTGGCGCCCCCTTCATGTGGAGCCCATGACACGAGTCATGCTTGGTATATACACCCTAGTTACGCCTCTCATTTCATTCGACTACTCTATACTGATTCTGTCAATTTATTTCAGCAAAAATACATTGTTGGAAAATTCAAAAGACAGACAGTGTACACAAATAACAAAATGACATCAGATAGAATAGCAAAATTATAAGCCGATAGTGGAAGGAAACTTGACAACATGAACGGTGAAAGATGTATTCAAGTTCAGTGATAACGAATGATATACATAGACAAAATGATTCTCATGATTATTTCTATACAAACAGACAACAATAGCAGCTAACAACACTAAGATAATTAAATCCACAAGACTGGAGAAGATCTTTAAAATTGTGAAATAAGGACGTTTACCCATCCGTATATATATATATACACACACACACACACACACACACACACACACACACACACACACACATATATACACACACGCATATATATAAATATATACACACACACACTCTCATATATATATATACACACACACATACATATAAACACATACACACACACACATATATATATAAATATATATATATATATATACATATGTATATATATGTATATATATATATATATATATATATAAATGTGTGTGTGTATGAGTTTATATATATATATATATATATATATTAGACATTTTACGGACAAGATGGTTCCTTAACAGTCAGACTACCATTATAGAGGTTTATGAACTCATGATAGCTTTTGTGACTTCAAAGTGTTTTATGAACATTTTACTCCTGATATACACCGAATCACCAAAAAACCCGATATTTATGGAAACAGACAAAATATAGACAAGACGAATAAGTTCAATTTGTTTGGCAAATTTCATTGCATGAGTTCTCAAATTACGGAAATGAACATTAAAAATGGAATTAAAATTAATTCACAGAAATGGGATTTTAAAGTAGTTATTGAAATAAATATATTGTAGATACGTCAATAAATGTAAAACGGATGAGGTTTAGACCCCCCACCACATATATATACACACACACACACACACATGTATGTATGTATGTATGTATGTATGTATGTATGTATGTATGTATGTATGTATGTATGTATACATATACACACACATACATATATATACATACATATATATACATATATGTGGCTGAGTGGTTAGAGAATTAGATTCGCAATCGTGAGGTTGTGAGTGTGATTCCCGGACCAAGCGATGCGTTATATCCTTGTGCAAGATACTTTATTTCACGTTGCTCTTTCTGCCTGGATTTGCAATAGTATTAGCAAATGGAAAGACCAAGGGAAACATTGTTTCCTCGGTCCGATTTGACGAGGTCTGGGATCTTGTCGATCATCGACTGTCGATATATATATATATATATATATATATATATATATATATATATATATATATATATATATATATATATATAACGAAGGAAGTGTGGTAAGGAACCAGGTGGACCATAACGCACCTGAGTACTCAATACTTAGGGTAGTAGAGTGGGTAATAGGAAGATGTTCAAGACCCCGATGGCAGAGCTCAAGCTGTTTCGACGGCTATTTCTGGACAGAAATAGCCGTCGAAACGACTTGAGCTCTGCCGTCGGGGTCTTGAACATTTTCCTATATATATATATATATATTAAAAATTCTAAGAAAGTCAAGGATGAGAAATTATCATTTATTCATAAATTTCTACGAACGTTTTCAATTCGGCTAAAATACAACATCCATTTGCAGGGCAGCTGGAGATAATTATTGAATAATTATTTCCAGTTGCTCTTCAAATAGCTGTGATACTTTAGCTGCATTGAAACTTTCCTAGAAGTGTATGAATAAATGATTATTTCCTATCCTTGAATTTCTTACAATTTTAAACTTTAAATGCTTTGCTACCAGAACCGCCTTTAACAATAGGATATTTTAACGACCGATATCTTAAACGTCCAATATTTACTCTAGAGAGATAGAGGACGGTTAAGTGGATTGAGCTTATCTCATTTTACCAAAGAATATAGTGAAGTATTACATTATAACCACTTATATTAAATATATATATATATATATATAAATATATATATATACAAAATTAAATTAAGGGTGTCATGTCCGAGACAAGGGTTATATCCACCGTAGAATAAGCTCAAAGATTCCAATGAATAGATCAGAGAATTTTATATCAACTAGAATGTGTGTAGTTTTAAAAATGTGTAGGTTTAAAAATGAGAAAATATAAGCTTTCACCATATTTTTGACTAAAGAAAATTTTAGCCTGATAGTGGGGTTCAGAACCCTCAGAGAAATGGAAAAAGATGAGTATTGACGTACATAGGAGTCGAACCCACATGTTTGGTTATCCAGACCACTGTGCTACCATTACACCAACACATCAGACATCTCCTTCTATTCAAATTAGAAGCTACATTCTTAGCGAGTTTAAATGGCAAGTAAGTATGTTTTGAAACAGTGAGCAGGTTTGAAATTAGAAAATAGAATAGCTTTCACCGTATTTTTGACTAAAGGAATTTTAGCCTGATAATGGGGTTTAGAACCCTCAGAGAAATGGAAAAAGATGAGTATTGACGTACATGGGAGTCGAACCCACATCTTTGTTTAATCAGACCACTATGCTACACATCCCCCATCCCCCATCTCCTTCCTAAGCTACATTCTATATGTTTGCAAGGCTTTTCATATGAAATCGTGTGACGAAAAAAATATTGTTATACTTGTAAAAATGGCGTAAATTTTGCAATACAATGGGAGGAAACATAATAGTACCACTGATGAAATCACAGATGTGTGACGAAAGAACTTTGATAGACTATATATATATATAAACATTGATTTCCAAATAAATTAACTATGGCGATATAAATAACACAGAATCGAAAACCAACTAAACAGTGAGTGTGTTCTGTTATTATTTCTGGCAATATTATTACAATATGACCCTCCCCAAGTATAATAATATATATATATATATATATATATATATATATATATATATATATATATATATCAGAATAGAACCAGTTTAAAACCATTACTCAACAGAGTACTTTATAATACACGCACACGTACGCACACAAACGCACACACACACACACACACATCCTACAAATATTGCCTGTTCAGGTAATTCAAGTGTGTCTACATTTTTGGGGGACATCCTATATATATATATAACGAAGGAAATGTGGCAAGGAACCAGATGGACCATAACGTACCAAAGTACTCAATACTTAGGGTAGTAGTCCAGAATTAGCTGTCGAACCGGCTTGAGCTCTGCCGTCGGGGTCGTACTTGTTCCTATATATATATATATATATATATATATATTATATCTATACATATCTATATCTATCTATCTATCTATCTATCTGGCACATGGGTGACTGGCACATCGAATGTGCTCAGGCGCTCACAGTCCTCTGGCAAACGGACCCGGTGATCAGTGGAGACTCCACTTCGACATTCTATAGAGGGTTGGTCCGCAGCAAGCGCGACGACGCGCTCGGAGAAACTCTACGCGTAGAGGAGGACGAACTGGCCAGTCTGTTCGGTAGGACCTTCCGCCCGGGACCAATGGACAACTTCCAAAAGTCCCTGGCCTGGCAGTCCTACCGAGGAGCTCTACCAGTTCGAGACAAGCTCTACAGACACGGGCGCCCGGGCAGGGACCCTTCGAAAAATATCTACATGTCGCGGGTGGGACCAATCCAGTTGCCACCGAGTCCATTGTCATGATCAAACCGCCACCCTCCTTCAAAAACGAGGGAGAGGCGGTTTTCCTATGTGTTATGGCTATGGTGAAAGAGCTTATATGACTGACGAGGTTAAAAGGGCTGAGGTCAGACACCTTTCTCTCCGGCGAGCAACTGATTCGTTTTTTCAAATATCATTTTGGAAGAAGAATCAGGATGAAAGGTGGGTGAATGTGGTAAAGATAGCCCGAGTGGTTGGGCCTTCTCTCTATATAAGCATGTAGGAAGGGAGTACTCACTCTTGGCGCTCTTGGAGATGAGGTTTGTACATTTTTTCGGGGTGTGTACAACCCCTGTGTAACGCCCCCCCCCCCCCTATTGGGGATTTCAATTGTTATTTGTTATTTTTTCAATAGTTTTATTTTCATATACCTGTATGTAAACTCCCCATTTGTATTTGTCCCCTTCTTTTGTGCCTTTGTGGCTAATAAAGAAATTTATCTATCCTATCTACCTATCTATCTCCGGATCTCACAACGGCTCCTCGAGTATTGGAGATATTACGTGTTAACAGTAAGTGTTTGTCTGTATTCTTGCGTTATTGTGTTAATTAACCCCCTTGCCTGGGTCTTCGGACATTAGGGTTAATTTATTGCACCTCTTTTGGACTGAAATTTTTCATCCTAAAAATCTTGCAATTGTCTCTACGCTAGTGGTAATGGAAGCCATTACCACAGGTAACGATGACACGCCCACTAAACAAAATGAAGGAGAGCCGGTAGCGGAGGCAACAAGCCTCCCTACTGAAAGAATAATGATTATTAGAAACATTGAAAAAAATGGAGCCTAACCCTAATAAAAAAAATGTGAAAAAAATTGACTCGGAGAAATTGCCAAAATTAATGGATGCCGTTTCGACTTTTCACGGTGCCACGCCCACCAGCAAAGCTGAAAGAGAACTAGTAGCTGTAACTACAAGTCTCTCGGATACTGAAAATATAAGTGAACATTTTGAAAAAATGGAGTCTAGCCCCAACGGGGAATAAAATGTGAACGCATACACCAAACTAAATAACACAAACGCAACAAAAAATGAAAATTGTAACAACAAAAAAAACAAGAAAACCACATTTCGACAAATGTAAACAGAGAGGGGGCGAACAAAATGACGTTCGCGCAAAGCATAAAAAAAACTATCGTGTACGAACCTATTGACATTTCGAACATGGCACAGCAAATGGAAAATGCAGAGAAGTATATAACTTTGGAGGAGAATGGTCTATTTTCTTTAAATTCTCCCCCAGAGCTAAAAAAGGAGAATAGCTTAAAAACTATTATTTATAGGACAATATCAAACAAAACCCGTAAGCCAGTACAACTCACAAAGACAGAGATTGAACTGGCTTTAAAAGATCATCTGAAAAACATTGTATTCATTCGGAAGGATAGACTCTACGGTAGTCTATCCATCCCAATGAAAGATAAATTGACGTCCGAAAAAGATTCCCTGGCCCCAATTGTGTCCCCCTTATTTACCTTCTTCCCTACTTATTTGGGAAGAAAAACACAAAGATTGACCATACACAGTATCGATCCAGATATTGATTTCTGGGCGGTACTGTGTGGCCTCCTCGACTTGAAAGAGGATGCAGTAATTTCGGTAGGTAAGTCTTCCAGCAACGTGTTCGGTGGAACTAACCTGCAAGTTCTGGTGCAAATGCAGCCAGAACGAATTGCTAGGATCCCCGACCGCATATTGCTGGATGGGCTTGCATACTTGCACATCACAGTGTAGGGTAGACGACCCGCTTGTTACCTCTGTGGTGGCAAAGGTAACCCGAGGGCTGCCTGTTCCCAAGCAAACAAAAAAACACCGATTTTGCCCACACCAACAACTACAACACTAACAACACAACCTCCACCACCACCACAAAAAACAACTAACACCACAAGTTAAAACACAACTGAACCCCCCCCCCCCACACACACAGAAAACAAATACAATAACACCCACACTACAAACACGAGCCGAAAATAAACCCCTCCTCTCGAATACGGAAGACGACCCCCTTTCGTCGTCCGACGAGGGGGGGGGGGCACTTTCATAAAGTTAAAAGGAAAAAAATAAAACACACCACAGGAACACAAATACAAAAAACTCCTCCCCAAGACATAACACAGACATCAACACAAAAAAACACACAACAACAGCAAACAAAAAACATCAAGCAAAAAGAAAAATTTGCATATACTTACATAAATACAATAAACAAAAAACTGTTAAACGTTATTTATAATAACAACTTAATAAAAACCGAAGGTTCGAATTTCGCACAAAAAATGATAAAAGCCCCAATGGACATTTACAAAACGTTAAAAGACACTTTTAAAGAGGACGTGGGTCCTCCCTGCGTCAGACCAACCGTGTCCTTCTAAAAAATTACGCCCCCCCCCACAACTCCAAACACCCCAACCCCACCACACACTGATGCCCCTACACTTCCACAAACCACCACCCCACCCAACAACCAATCCCCCACCCCCGTGGAAATTCTGTGGCCCGGTCCCCGGGACGCAGAGAGGTAAGTGTCTTTTCCCTTTACCACCAACATGGCTGTGTTGAGAATAGGTTGTCTAAATGCGCGTGGCCTGGGCTCACCTTGGAAGCAAGCAATGCTTCTAAATGACCTCAGGTAACGATGTATAAATGTGATGGTTATTTGCGAGGCCCGGATCAGCAGCGTGCGCCAGCTGGGCCCCACCTTTGATGACTTTGAGATGCACGCATCTCTCTGTCAGCCCGGAGGTAGGTGTGGGGTTGTTGTTCTGCTGCAAAAACATCTGGGTCTCGCTACACAGACGGTACACTTGGACCCGGAGGGTCGACTAGTGGTTCTGGACATTGGCAGTGGTGAAGGCGGAGCTTTTAGGCTGGTCGCCGTCTACGGCCCTTTTGGGTCAACGCGGCCGGACTTCTTCCATCGTCTGGAGACTTTTCTAGGGACGTCCCGCTCCTTGCTTTTAGTGGGGGACTGGAATGGTATCCTAGATGCACGTTGGGACTATGTAGCGGCATGTCCTGATAAAGGGGGTTGTAACAGCCTCAAGGGGTTAATCGGCCGATTCGACCTGGCCAATAGATATAGACTAGATTTTCCGACTGTGCCAACCAGGACTTGGAAAAACCATAGCGGTCAATCTAGATCGTACCTAGATAGGTTGTTAGTTAGAAATAAGGATAGGGACTTTTTAAGTTGTCCAAAAGTGCTCATGGTTGACTATTCATACCACAAGTTAGTGACCTCCATGGTCAACCTTTTATAGAACGCATAGACAGGGACCCGGTTACTGGAAGCTAAACTTGTCCTTACCGGCAAGTAAAGCTTA
Source organism: Eledone cirrhosa (assembly GCA_964016885.1). Classification (NCBI taxonomy): domain Eukaryota; kingdom Metazoa; phylum Mollusca; class Cephalopoda; order Octopoda; family Eledonidae; genus Eledone; species Eledone cirrhosa. The sequence continues at coordinate 342,996,638 of OZ024741.1, forward strand.
CAGGAACCGGATTAGTACATTAGTTAAGGAGCGGTTGACTAGCGCCATCGTCAACAGTAGGTGGTGGGCTCTCTTTCGGACGAGGAGGCGAAGTCCTGCGAGAGACCGATCTCAGCTGCTGAAATAGAGGACGTGCTGAGCAAATGCGGCAGACGCAAATCTCCGGGCCTCGATGGTCTTCCATACGAACTGTATTTAAGTATGCCGGACTCGTTCTTCGATCTACTCGAAGCGGTCTACTGCAACTGGCAACAGAACGGGAGAATTCCCTGTTCTGTTACCAAGGGCGTAGTCTCGCTAGTTAGGAAGGACGAGAACAAGGGGGATGAAATAAGTAATTTTAGGCCCATAACACTGCTAAATGCAGAGTTAAAGATTTTGGCCAAGGTGTTAACAAAGAGGTTAGCGCTTCTCGTGGGCAGCCTGGTGGGAGATGCGCAGACATGCGCCATCCCGTCCAGGCGCATTCGCAACAACCTCCATCTCATGCGATACATCATAGAGAGAGTTGGGAACAAACCCGGCTTTGGTGGGGCCCTGATCAACTTGGATCAAGATAAGGCGTTCGATAGGGTCGACCATCGTTACCTGGATGCGGTGTTAGTGGGGGAAGGTTTCGGATCCGTTTTCAGGGGCTGGATCACTGCCATCCACAGCAGCCGCATCTGCTCTAGGGTCAAGGGGAACGGCTACCTCTTGGAGCCGTTCGAAATCACGCGGTCCATCCGACAGGGATGCCCTCTCTCTTCCCTTCTGTATGTATTGGCCCTAGAGCCACTGCTGCGGAAGATGGAGTTGTTACAGAGCATCTCTTTGGGACCGGGATTGCGGAAAGCGGTGTCGGCCTACGCCGATGACGTGACAGTAATGGTGTCAACCGCCTCGGAAATCGGGGCGATCGGTACCTTACTGGAGGAGTACGAAACGTTTACAGGGGCTAAGCTGAACCGGGACAAGTCAGTCGGTTTGCAACTCGGCGAGTGGAGGGACAGACCGATGGCCTCCAACGGCGTCGTCGGACGTTGGACGGAGGGCCCTGTGAAGCTGCTCGGGGTCTGGTTCGGACCAGACCTCCAGGTGGAGAAGAACTGGGGTGAGGTATCGAACAGGGTGTTTGCGCTGACGCGGAAGTAGGCTGAGTGCAAACTATCCCTGAAAGGTCGGGCGGAGTTGGCGAACGCTTATATAGCGTCCGTCATCTATTACCGCCTGACCGTCGTACCTTGCCCAAAGGAAACGCTCACCAAGATGGAGCGCGCACTCTTCCAATTCCTTTGGAAGAAGCGGGTTCCTTTGGTGAGGAGATCCATCTGCTGTCAACACCCTTCGAAAGGAGGGCTGGGGTTGCCGTGGCTGTTGATGCGCGTTAAGGCTACGGAACCTCCAGGTATTCCTCACCGGTCAACCGGTGTGGGCCCCGTTTGTGAGGCGAGCCTTTCCGAGACTCATCTCTCTCACCGAGCTGCAGTACTGGGTCAAGCAAAGACCGAGAAAACTGGGCGCCTGGCACACCGAGTGTGCCCAGGCGCTCACGGCTCTCTGGCAGGCGGACCCGGCTATCGGTGGAGACTCCACCTCGTCATTCTATAGAGGGCTGGTGGTTAGTAGGTGCGACGACGCCCTCGGACAAGCCCTAGGCATGGATGAAGACGAACTGCCTAGCCTATTCGGGAGGACATTTGTCCCGGGACCTATGGACAACTCCCAGAAGTCCCTGTCCTGGCAGTGCTACCGAGGGGCGTTGCCCATTCGAGAAATGCTCTACAGACACGGGCGCCCGGGTAGGGACCCCTCGAAAAAATCTGTCCCAGATGCGTGCGCGACGAGGAAACCGTTTCACATGCATTGGTACACTGCTCGGGCGTTGCCGATCTGTGGGGCTATGTCGAACGACTGCTGTCACGGGTGGGACCAATCCGGTTGACCACTGAGATCCATTGTAATGATCAAGCCGCCTCCCCCCTTCAGAAATGAAGGAGAGGCGGTCTGCCTCTGTGTAATAGCCATGGTGAAAGAGGTGGTATGGTGGACACGTTTGAAAGGGCTGAGGTCGGACACCTTTCTCTCCGGCCAACAACTGGTCCTTTTCTTTAAATACCATTTTAAGAGAAGGATCAGAATAGAGGGAGAGTTGCTCTACCCCAGCAAGTTTTATGAAAGGTGGGTGAAAGTAGCGAGAATTGCCCGTGTGAATTGGCCTTCTCTCTTTATCAGCCTGTATGTGTAAAGGTGGAAGTGCAAAGGAGCACCCCCTATCTATGCTCCTAAGGAAAAGGGTTGCACACTTTTTCGGGGGAGGGGGGTGTAACCCCCAAAACGCCTCCTCCCTATTGAGGACTGTATTGTTAATTTTATATTATTTGTTTTTTACTCGTTCTTTTATGTAACCCCCCCTTGTATTTGTCGCCTTCTTTTGTGCCCTCGTGGCAAATAAATAGAAACTTATCTATCTATCTATCTATCTATCTATCTATATATCTATATATCGCTCTACATAGCTGAATACAATAAATGTAATCTGAGTTTTTCGAATATTAATAATAATAATCGATTCGTTGCAATTATGCGAACAGCCTCTTTAAAGCCATGTCAGTAGAATGACCTCGTCATTCTTGCTCTTGTGTTGGCATACATATATATATATATATATATATATATATATATATATATATACACACACTTGTGTCTACCTATATCTTCATATATAGGTGTATCGTATGAGTATCTTACTGTTTATAGAAACACCGTTGTAGAGAAACTGAGGTTATACAAAAGCAGTTAAAACACTAAAAACAGTAATAAATTGGTTTTGCTTTGCAAAACTCTTCAGAAAGTGACTAATATCCCAGAAATCAACATAAAAAATATGAAATGAGCAAGGTTTTTTAAAATCAATTTCAGTGATTCTACCAAAATTAGCATATTTGTTTCTTGACCTTGTCTGTTTCTGTATATCAATGATATCTACACTATGGTCCCTCTCTCTCTCTTTATATATATATATATATATATATATATATATATATATATATATATATATATATATATATAAAAGTAATATATATGAGTAATATATATGATGAAACAGATACCAACACATTTGTATTTATATTGCAAAAGAAAGTTAGCCAGAATGAAGAATATTAATTATTTTACCACAGTTCGTCCACATCGATTTAAAATAATAAATCGACAAAAACTAGCTGTGCTGCCAAATGGCTATGATGTTTATACATATTTAAATTTCAAAGTCAAACCTGTTCAGTAGATAAGTTTAAACCTCAAAATCCAAACATGTTTCGAGATGAATAAGTGTATAAGTGTAGGAATATCATGCCACTGCTCTCCTCAGTAAACATCCAGAGACAATTGATAAGCTTCACTTCTAAATAATTTAAAAGACTGTGTGACGCACATGGGTTCACAGATTCAAGCTAGTCTCATAACCGTACTGCTAGAAATAACAGTCGTATATATGAGGCGAATTTCAGCTCGACGATGAGCAGTTATATTAAGTGTAATGAATTCTTTTACAATGGAATTAGCTCAAAAGGAAATATTCCTGAGCCGTGTATAAAAGTAATATATATGAGTAATATAGATGATGAAACAGATACCTTCTTTTGCAATATAAATACAGATGTGTTGGTATCTGTTTCATCATATATATTACTCATATATATTACTTTTATACACGGCTCAGGAATATTTCTTTTTGAGCTAATTCCATTGTAAAAGAATTCATTACACTTAATATATATATATATATATATATATATACAATATTAAATAAATGGAAAACTATATTTATAAAACCATATTTATTTCATTATATATATTTCGGGGATATCATATTAACAATATGCTATGCCTTCATCAGACAAAATACAATATAAACAGTTTTATAGATAAATATATTCGACATACCGTAATAAACATCAACTTCATTTGAAGAGGTTCACTCTAGCAGGTTCACTGCTAGAGTGAACCTCTTCAAATGAAGTTGATGTTTATTACGGTATGTCGAATATATTTATCTATAAAACTGTTTATATTGTATTTTGTCTGATGAAGGCATAGCATATTGTTAATATGATATCCCCGAAATATATATAATGAAATAAATATGGTTTTATAAATATAGTTTTCCATTTATTTAATATTGTAAATATACTCCAAGTATTTGTCGAGTGCTTTTATATCAGTTATAAATATTTACTAGTTGTAACCCAACAATTTTAAATATAACTTTACATGTATATATATATATATATATATATATATATATATATGTATGTGTGTGCGTGTGTGGCTGTCTGTGTATATCGAAAGATACTATCTTTGTGTTCCCGTTATATATATATGTATATATATATATATATATATATATATATATATATATATATATAATAAAAATAACGGAGCAAAGGACTCGCGTATAATCCTGCAATTAAATAAGCTCAAAGGAAATAGTTTTCCTGGGCACTTTAAAAAAAATATATAGAGGGGAAAGACAGAAGAGTGTGTTTTTCATTACACGAATTTCAAACACCAGCGTGAAGAGAATATAAGCTACTAGAGGCATAGGAAAAACATTATAATTAAAAGTATAAATTGAAATGAGAAACCAACCTCACCTAAATCACACATGTACACACTCACCAGGAGCATGTTTCGCTATTTTAGTGGCTGATGACCCACCGGGCCGTATTGGAACCCTCTAAAATGGCGAAACATTTACACAAATTGCCTTTATTTCATTTTAATAAAAAATCTGCAGACTAAAATAATGGGTCGAATGAGTTATCAATTGCACAAGGTCTATTGTGACCACTTTATTGAAATAATTGTAGTTTTGAATGAAAATAGACAGTTGTCAAGTGTTCGCAACGTCCGCATGCAGATAGAAATTTCTTCTAGTTAATTTAGATAATATTCTAGGTGCTAAAATTCTTGCAGTAAAATTCCATACACTACTCCAAATTGAACATTTGCTGGATATTTGAAATAATTGTACAAACGCGTAGCAACATTGATATGCTAATGTTGCTACTGATATATATATATATATATATATATAAATATCAGTAGCAACATTAGCAAGTTATCGTTTTAGGTAATCCAGTGTGATTACTCTGTATTGTGGATAGTTTTAACGTACAGCGTTGTTTGACTCAACAAGAGGTTTCCATAGTTAGATAGCGAGTTCGCGAGAATTCCCATGCAGGTTATTCTCGGAGTAATAATAGTAAAAGATTGAAGAATAACATGGTCAGAGGCAAACACTGTATTTAAGGTCGAGTGACGCAACTTCGAGTGATTAACGGCCTTTAGACTCACTGCATCAATGAAACAATTATTAATACTAGAAATAAAACCCTTTTTGTACAGCCGACCATGTTATTCTTCAAACTTTCACTATATACACACACATATATATATATATATATATATCTCGACAGTCGATCGACTTTCGTCAAATCGAACCGAGGAAACGTATGTTTCCATTAGTCTTTCCAATTGCTAATACTATCTATCGGTCACAACTCCTGGTTGAAGGAGCAACATAAAATAAAGTGTCTTGGCCAAGGACATAACGCATCGCCTGGTCCGGGAATCGAACTCACAATCTCAAGATTGCGAATTCAATTCTCTAACCACTCAGCCACGCGTGAGTGAATATATATATCTTTACAAATATATGTATGTATCTCTCTCTCTCGGTATATCTACAAACATACACCCACACACACAAATATATGTATGTTGTATAGGACTGTATTAGAACCATATACTGCTAATGAAACGTAAGTAAACATTTTAATATTCCGATTGGTTCTATGTTATGTATTTGCAAGATATTAATAATGTTGTATCCATAAAATTATCTGTTGTAAGTGCGCTCTTATTTTGGCCTTTTGGCGCCAAATTGTCATTGAGTCGATATTTGTATATCTATAAATTTATTTGTATGCATGTATATATATATATATATATATATATATATATATTAGGATTGGTGTTCTGAAATAGCGATGTATACTTAAATGTATGTATAGTATATTTGGCAATATACCGTATGTTTAATTAAAAACATTTAGAAGACCATACGCTATCTGTTTTAAAGTACCGACTATGTCACTTACTTCTTTTTTTCGGCGAAAGAAGGGAGAGAAGATGACAGTCGGTTTCACGCTGGTTGGCGTTCATCAGAGCCACGCATTCCCCTGCTTCCGCCGAAAATTATAGAAACGGGATTCTTATAGAATTCCAGTAAAAATCAGGAATTGATTATATAGAGCGATTGCCGTTCCAGCAAAAATTAGTTATTAGGTATTAGCTCATATTGGCAAGTATTTGGCTGGTTTAAAGAGTCACTTTCGTGCCTCACATACTTGAGCTTTTTATCGGGCGATGGCAATGCTCTAATACGAGTTTGCAGCCATCATGTATACATGCACACACTCACATACACGCACGCACACACACACACACACACACACACACACACACACACACACACACACACACACACACACACACACACACACACACACACACACACACACACATATGTATATATAAAAGAAGTGTAAGTCAACAGGTTTATTCATATTCATTGTTATATATATTTCGGTGATAACTATTATCCAACAGCTATGATCTCATCAGACAGCTAGAATTTGGACAGAAAAAACAGATAAATATAATGATGTAATAAAGTTTACATCCTTTATTTCGATTATTTTATATGTTCAGTGATAAAGTATATTGTATATATATATATATATATATATATATATATATATATATATATATATATATATATATATATATATCACACAAGAAACGGAGAATCAGTAGTGCTACGAATTAAAATTTATTAGACATATTAGAATCGTTTTTGTGACGACCAGCTCGAGGCATATATATATATATATATATATATATATATATAAATATATGTATATATATATATATACATACATTATATATATATATATGTATATATATAGATAGATAGATACATACATTATATATATATATATATATATCTCTATATATAATTGTTTCTACTTTAGGCACAAGGCCAGCAATTACCTAGTGCATTACTGGTACTTTATTTTATCGACCCCGTAAGGATGAAAGGCAAAGTCAACCTCGGCGGGATTTGAACTCAGATCGTAAAGGGACGTAACTATGCTGGAAAGCATGGCGTCCAACCCTCTTCCGATACTGCCAATCCACCACCAATCTCTCTATATATAATACATACATACATGTATATATATATGTATATATATATGTTTATGTCAGGTCACCAGTTGGTGCTACTGGTAACATGTATCCCAGTACAACCTGTCCCATGGTCGGGTCGTTGGCGACTAAACTGGCAACCCCACCAAGGTTTCTTGGTGAGGAGGGTGACTTTGGACATCCTGCAGGACTAAAAACAAAACCTGTCAAAGGGCAAAGGAGCTCTTAAGAGTCAATGGCCATCCAAAATCACCGGGAGAGATGACCCCTTAGCCTTTGTCAAGGCAGAATTCTAGGAGAAGGAAAACTCTGATATAACACCTGCAACCCTGATGGTATCCAATGATGTTGACTTGTTCTTCTTTTTGGTAAATATCATCTTGGTTAAGAGAGTGGGACTGGCTTTGTGCAGTGCCTTTGCTCACTATAAAAGCTTCACGGCACAGGCATTGCTTTATATCTGGAGATCTCTCTGCACTTGTCGTCACATGGTACCATGGGCCCAGCACTATGTGTCAGTAATTGTCACAAGTGTAGTGTTTGTACCAGAGTTTTCAAGTCGCTGGCTGGACTAAAAAGTCACACTCGTTCAGCGCATCGGTAGGGGTTCTCCTACATGGATATAAAGTAGTGGCCGTACTCGAAAACGAGTTGGCAGCCACCATATATATATGTATATATATGTATATATATACATACATATATATTATACATACATGCATATATATATATATATATAGGTATATATATTATACATACATACATATATATATATATATATACATATATATATACATATATATACCTATATATATATATGTATGTATAATATATATATACATACATACATACATACACACACACACATATATATATATATATAATATATATATATATTAATTAAAATAACAGATTAAAGTTTAAGCAAAGAATCGCTGTTTTCACCCTTAACGGGATCTTCTGAAACTAACAAAGTCAATCTGTAAACGCAGAACTGGATATTTCAAAAAACGTTGCAACCGGAGGAAGACAGGAAGACGATACTTTGGTTCGTGGTAACGTTCGCTGGCAAAGAACGGGAAAAAACGAATAATACGTCATTAATAGGAGCGGTGAAAAACAATTACGCGCAAAGACAAAACCACGTTTATGGTATAAAAGAGGTCGTAGACTAATGTTCTCTTAGGTGGTGCATAGAGACGTTCTCTGGCAATGAACGAAAAAACGAAGATAATAAGTCATATGTGGAGCGTGGAGAACAATAGCACGCAAAGACAAAACCACGTAAATGGTATAGCAGAAATCGTAGACTAAAATTCTAACTAGGAGACCAAATGAATCTCCGCTACTGAGTTAAGAACAAAGTAAATAAATACAATACAGAAGTAATAGAAACAAATAAATACATACACGCAAACAGATACGTACATACACAAGCATACGCAAAACCTTACCATGGGTATACAAAACCACGCACATATAAATATGTGTGTGTGTGTATGCTTGTGTACAAATAAATAAATAATTATATGTATATGTCACGGAGCACCTCCGGGATATTCCCCCATCGCCCGCCACTTTGGTGGCCCTCGACACTCCGCACGCCATCTCACAGTCTGTGGCCTACTCCAGTGCCACGGAACACCCGCCCATCGCCTTACGGTCGAACAACGAACTATCTTCATCTTACAGACCACACTCCCCCCGGCCTGAACTCCCCACCCTTATTCCTTTAGCGTTCGACCGCCCCCTCCTCCCACAGTTATCCCCCACTAACACCACTAACACACCCCTCCTTTTCACCGCCACCCCACACTAACAATACTAACACCTCCACTCCACCCCTCATCTGACCACCCTTCCCAACTAACATACTTACATCCCTTCCCTCCCCTCTTCTCCTCCTCCCCCTCCTTATCACACGCACACACCCACCGGCACATATATACACGCGCTCACACTAAACACAGACCCTACTACCACCACTAACCCTCACCCCCACACCTCCATCCCACCACCCCGCAACTAACCTCACTAACACCCCCTAACCCCAAGCACACGCACCCACTTACACCACACACCCTCGATAGAACCACACACACCCTTCTCCCCCACTCCACCCACACCCTCGCTCCACACTCACTCATCCCACTAACACCCCTACTAATACACACACACACACACACCCTCCTCACTCCAACTTTCACACCTACCCATCCTCGCCCCCTACCATTCCACTGACTGCTGCTGTGCCCTCTGGCCACCTCCCAGCACCAACAGACCACAGCACTCTCAGTGCTGACCACTTCCTGTTGCGCGCGCACACCACATCTCTCCTCTTCCGACCACCACTTCATGGATTACCCACACGCAGAATTTGACTTACAAACAATCTACTAACATCCTTGGAACTTACCAACTTTTCAACCATCCTCTTGCGTAATCACCTATATAACTCACCCGCACACACACCCCCAAAAAAATGTTTTTCTCCACACGCCACCCACACCCACACACGCTTAAACCCCACACACACGTGCTTCCACCACATATTTACACCTTCAGCCTCCTGATTACTCTCCCCCCACGCACAGACACTCCGACCCACAAAAACATCCCCCACACACACCCCTTCCTGAACATGCAACCCCGTTTTTCCCCAACCCTTACTTTCACATACACACACACACACACACACACACGCACACCTACACACACACACCACCTTCAGCCCTCCCGCTCGGACACCACGTCTCCCTCTCCCCACTCCACCCGCCGCCACCCCTACTCACCCCCACCCTTCCACCACCTGTTTACCCCCCTTTTAATTTCAGTTTATTTTGATTATGCCTTTATTTTTAAATTTTCTCATTCCTTGTATTTTGATCATGCTTTATTTTATTTTTTATCTTTATTTGTTTTTTTTCATTCGCACCGTTTCCTTTCGCTATATGTCTCCCCACCACTCCCCTACACCCCTTTTGAACTCTGTTCCCACACACTTCTCACCCGAGGAAGGGCTTATGCCCGAAACGTCGTCCC
>OZ024741.1:343019636-343032136 GCA_964016885.1 Eledone cirrhosa
AAACAACAAATTCGGTTTTAGGACTTGTAAAAACCCACCCACCAACCCACTATTAGATGCATTTGAGCAGGACCTTATGAACTTAATCCTTAAAATTAAATTCAAAGAACGCAACACCAACAGCAAATTACAGAAAGATATAAAAAAAACTACTGGACGACCTTAAAAACACCAAAGGAATTGTAGTAAAAGCGGACAAAACATCAAACCTGTACACTATGGATTGCACTACATACAACAACTTCATTCGAAAAGAATTACATAAAAAATATAGAAAAACGAGTGAAGTAACCCTTAAGCACATCAATGATGAGGCATGCGAAATAGTGAAAAATCTCGGAATCGAAGATAGGACAGGACCACTCTTACCGGCGGTACCCACCTTCAATCTTAAGGACCACAAGGTAAACTTTGATAATGACCCTAAAATTAGATTAATCTGCCCCTCTAAATCAGATATAGGTAAAATAAGCAAATATATCTTAGATAGAATCATCCCCCAAATTAAGGCTAAGGTTAACATTAAACTCTGGGGGAAGACCCAAGAAGCAATAAGATGGTTTAATAACATTAGCAATAAGAATAAATCTAAGTTTATCCAGTTTGATATCGATGAATATTACTCATCGATATCACCTGAAACTTTGAATAGAGCCATTAAGTTTGCTAAGGATAACTCTGACCTTACAAACGATGAAATTAAGATTATATTAGAAGCTAGGAAAACTATAGTCAAATTTGAGAACAGTTATTGGGTACGTAAAGATAGACCCTCTAACTTTGACATAACAATGGGCTCTAACGATTCGGCGGAAATAACTGATATTGTGGGGTTATTTATCGCCTTCAGACTCCAGGAAAAATTCAGCAATCTCCACGGCGGAATATACCGCGACGATGTTCTCCTCCTAGCTAAAAACCTTAATAACCAAAAACTAGAAAAACTATGCAAAGATATAAGAAAACTACTACTCGAAATAGGACTAACTATAACATATGAATACAACCTTAAAGTAGTTAACTTCCTGGATGTCACACTCAATTTAAACTCTGGTTTGATTAAACCGTTTCATAAATTGAATGAAAATCTCAAATACGTAAATGTTGGGTCTAACCACCCCATCTCTATAATTAAATCTATCCCTAAAAATATTTCCCTTAGAATCTCGGGTCTATCTTCTAACATACAAGTATTTAAGGAACACGCCGAGTACTACGATAACGCCCTAAGTAAAGCAGGCTACCTCAACAAAATAGAGTACATAGATGGGAACAATCAAAACACCCAAAATAAATCCCACATAGGTAGATATAATAACACAACACCAAACCACACTTACTACCATAGTATGCACACCAGTAAACCAACAAACAAAACTAATAGAAAGCGATGCAAAGAGTACTTATGGTATAACCCCGAATACAATAGTTCCATTAGTACAAATTTACCAGTACTCTTCTTTAAAATAATTAAAATACATTTTCCTACATCACACAAATACCACAAAATCCTAAACCCTACCACTATAAGACTGTCATACTCTACAGCGTTAAACCTTGAACAACACATAAAAAAGATCAATACTAGAAGGTTAAACGAAAACACTAAAAACTTAAGTACAAAGAACACAAAAAAAACAGTAGACAATACACTACAGAACATAAATAAACCACACCTAAGTTCGTCCGCAATACTACTCCAGAGAAAACCCAACGTACACAACTGTAACTGCACCTATCCTGACAACTGCCCCCTCGGCAATAACTGCCTGGAAAAAAATATTATTTATAAGTGTACCATTAAATCCGGAGGCAACGAGTGGTATTACGTGGGATCAACGGCAACATCGTTTAAATCTCGATTGTATAGGCATTCTTACTCAATAAAACACCAGAGCCAAAGAAATGTAACAACTTTAGCAGAAAAAGCTTGGACGCTCAGGGATAGCGATCAAAAGTTTACCCTAAAATGGGAGAAATTAGCTAAAAACAAAGCTTTTCCAGGAGCCAAAATTTCTGCAAATTGTGTAATCTTGAGATTTATTACATAATCACACACAAGAAGAAACTGCTGAATAACAGAATTGAACGAACATTATTCTGCCGTCACAGAACTAAAACCCTTTTTCCCACTACAAGCCGAATATTACATAAAAGAGGGACATCCCCCAACTATATAAACCTTAATCTAGTTAGAAAAATATAAAAACAATCTCTTCTCAACATATATTAATAACCAACATATATTAATAACCTTAAATTACCACACTAATAATGGAAAGATATGCTGATGAGAATAGGTGCAAATATGCGATAATGAATGTGTCTAAAAACGTCCATAAGTATGTATATATATGTGAAAATGTATATAAATAAGTAAATATATATATATGTTTGATGTGTATAGTTAGATGTAAGTGTATCCATGTATTAAAGTGCTTATATATATATATATATGTATATAATATATATATATATATATATATATATATATATATGTATGTATATATGTGTATATGGATGGGTATGTATGTGTATGTGTGTACACTTGGACTAGAGTATGTATGTATATATGTGTGTGTCTATACGTGTGTATATAAAGATAAGTTGAGTATGAAAATGTATATGAAAATGAAATTAAATTTCGTTTCGTTTGTAACTCACTTTTGTATGACTGACGCTTGTGTATTCATATGCATACTAGTATTTCAGTATACATATGTGGATGTACATTTTTAACTTAATTGTTTAAGCGTCAGTCATACAAAAGTGAGTTACAAACGAAACGAAATTTAATTTCGTTTCGTTATTTGTTTTTATCGTCTCCGTTGAACCGGTACGTACTCACGCTCTATGCAAATTAGTCTGCCCACTACTAATTTTCATAGAAAAAGCATATAACGATATGTGCTTTTACGATTCTCTAGAGAGGCCGGAAGATAGGTAAATATTGCTGATGAGATGTAACAACATCGAAACTAGTTCAATATTCCTTGTCTGGCTTTCTGGGGAATAGAGGAAAGGTGTTTCCTCAAAAACCAGTATGACTCTAAAAACCGGTTTGTCTGTGTGTTTACATACAGAATAGCTGGACACTCACAGTAAAGTGACCAGTGAAAAACTCGGTACATCTACATATGTATACGTGTGTGTATTCATATGCATACTAGTATTTCAGTATACATATGTGGATGTACATTTTTAACTTAATTGTTTAAGCGTCAGTCATACAAAAGTGAGTTTCAAACGAAACGAAATTTAATTTCGTTTCGTTATTTGTTTTATCGTCTCCGTTGAACCGGTACGTACTCACGCTCTATGCAAATTAGTCTGCCCACTACTAATTTTCATAGAAAAAGCATATAACGATATGTGCTTTTACGATTCTCTAGAGAGGCCGGAAGATAGGTAAATATTGCTGATGAGATGTAACAACATCGAAACTAGTTCAATATTCCTTGTCTGGCTTTCTGGGGAATAGAGGAAAGGTGTTTCCTCAAAAACCAGTATGACTCTAAAAACCGGTTTGTCTGTGTGTTTACATACAGAATAGCTGGACACTCACAGTAAAGTGACCAGTGAAAAACTCGGTACATCTACATATGTATACGTGTGTGTATTCATATGCATACTAGTATTTCAGTATACATATGTGGATGTACATTTTTAACTTAATTGTTTATACATATATAATATATACATATATATTATACATATATTTATACATATATATATATATATATATATATATATACACATATACTTATATATATATATACATATATATATATACATATATATATATATACATATATATATATATACATATATATATATATACATATATATATATATATACATATATATATATATATATACATATATATATATATATATATACATATATAGTAATAATAATAAAATTGAAGACTAAAATCCAGAGAGGGCTCGATAAGGAAAATATATATCAAATATATAAGAACCACACAAGCATACACACATACACATATTTATATGTGCGTGGTTTTGTATACCTATGGTAAGGTTTTGCGTATGCTTGTGTATGTACGTATCTGTTTGCGTGTATGTATTTATTTGTTCCTATTACTTCTGTAATGTATTTATTTACTTTGTTCTTAACTCTGTAGCGGAGATTCATTCGGTCTCCTAGTTAGAATTTTAGTCTACGACTTCTGCTATACCATTTACGTGGTTTTGTCTTTGCACGCTATTGTTCTCCACGCTCCACATATGACTTATTATCTTCGTTTTTTTCGTTCATTGCCAGAGAACGTCTCTATGCACCACTTAGAGAACTTTAGTCTACGACCTCTTTTATACCATAAACGTGGTTCTGTCCTTGCACGTAATTGTTTTTCACCGCTCCTATTAATGACGTATTATTCGTTTTTTTTCCCGTTCTTTGCCAGCGAAGGTCACCATGAACCAAAGTATCGTCTTCCTGTCTTCCCCCGGTTGCAACGTTTTTTGAAATATCCAGTTCTGCGTTTACAGATTGACTTTGTTAGTTTCAGAAGATCCCGTTAAGGGTGAAAGCAGCGATTCTTTGCTTAAACTTTAATCTGTTATTTTAATAAATATATATACATATATATATATATATATACATATATATATATATATACATATATATATATATATATATATATATATATACATATATATATATATATACATATATATATATATATACATATATATATATATATATACATATATATATATATATATACATATATATATATATATGATTTTGCAGCAGGTCAAGGGAGGTAACTCTGGCCGGTGTTAGGGCAGTCTTTCCCGGATAATTTTTTTTTTTTTTTTTTATTCCTGCCGCATCGGTTTGTCTGAGGCTGGGTCTGGTGTGCAAGGATTGTTTTCTGGGTGTTATTTTGCTGCGCCTGCCCGCCGGGGTGTTAAGGCTTGTTGCAGGGAGATCCAGTGTACTATTTCACTCTTCATTCTTAACCCATCTAAAGAAGGATATTTTTAAGCGATGTGTACAACTTATCGCTGTTTCAGCTCTGCTGTTGATGAGCTCGTGGGGTGCAGTTATGATATGGTAGAGCTCCATGAGGCAAAGATCGCATTTCCTCTTGAAGTTGTACGGTGCAGCCCTGCTGACAATCTCCCAGTGCGTGGAGAAGCTGATGTTTAAGTCCTTTAGTGATGTGATGTAGTCCGCGAGCGAAGTGGAGTGCCTTAGTTTTCTATTTGTGAAAGAGTGGAGATGTGTTCGAAACCTAATTTTGAACGGGCCGGAGGTGGCCCCTATATAATGTTTAACGCTATTGTGGCTAGTAATAGTGCATCTATATATAACCCTATCAGTCAAGCAGTTGTACACATCGCTTAAAAATATCCTTCTTTAGATGGGTTAAGAATGAAGTGTGAAATAGTACACTGGATCTCCCTGCAACAAGCCTTAACACCCCGGCGGGCAGGCGCAGCAAAATAACACCCAGAAAACAATCCTTGCACACCAGACCCAGCCTCAGACAAACCGATGCGGCGGGAAGAAAAAAAAAAAAAAAAAAAAATTATCCGGGAAAGACTGCCCTAACACCGGCCAGAGTTACCTCCCTTGACCTGCTGCAAAATCAAAACAAGATATTTTTGCGAACAATGAATCTTGATGTAGATTTAACCCCCAAAACTCTTTCCGAACTATATAAGGAGCACTTGTGATTATTTATGCCCTTGAGAAGCCCAACTGGGCGAAACGTACGTAGGTAATATTTTAAATAAACATGTTTTAACGGTCTATTTCTCCGATTATTTACTTTTCCACGTGCTTACGCTCTGCTAACTCTCTAGCCCACTAAATATTAACACTTCAAATATTTAATACTGCCGGCACTAGTATCGAGCACCTTTGGCATACGCTACTTGGCAAATAACTATATGTATCACCTATCCCTCCTTTCTCCTCTCTTTCTCGATACGTAAATACTATATATATATATATCATTCATTTAAATTATTGATGTATTGTTTTATTGATATTTTTTATCTGTTTGTCCCGAATCTTCTATTATCGATTTTTATCGTATGGTTGATTGTAGACTTGTTCTATGTGTGACGGTATTTTAACGATAGTTATCGCTCTGATTCATCTGAATTATTGAGCCCTCTGCCGCTCATTTCGAATATTGTTTATCGTGAACTCGTGCGCCGATTTTTCGATACTCGATCTTTCTAATATTTTTAGCTCTGGACATAGCTATCCACCAGTTAATTTTATTGCTCATTTTTTGTCGATTCTATTGAGTGATGAATAGCTTTTGTTTTATTTTAACATGTCTATTGAGCACTCTTATTCGATATGTGTATTTCCACATTTCCTCGAATAGTTTTCGCGGATGTAGAGGTTATCTCCCTTGTCGAATGCCATGTGCGTATTTCGCTTGTGGTTAGCCCCTTATCCGCTAGGAAAAAGCTCGTTGATGAAGTAAACTCCATTCCTCTTGCTCTAGTAGTCTTATATATTTATATGTGAGCTGATAGAGTACAGTCTAAGGATTTACAGAAACCCAAGAAGCTAGATTTAACACCTTTCTAGTGGGTCCGGGTATGATTTTACATTCATTTAAATTATTGATGTATTGTTTTATTGATATTTTTTATCTGTTTGTCCCGAATCTTCTATTATCGATTTTTTATCGTATGGTTGATTGTAGACTTGTTCTATGTGTGACGGTATTTTAACGATAGTTATCGCTCTGATTCATCTGAATTATTGAGCCCTCTGCCGCTCATTTCGAATATTGTTTATCGTGAACTCGTGCGCCGATTTTTCGATACTCGATCTTTCTAATATATATATATATATATATATATATATATATATATATATATATATTATACATATATAAATGAAAATAGAGTAATTAATGTGAGCAAGAAGCCAACAGTATTTCATAATATATAAGTGACTATAACGCCAAAATGGAAAATATTTAACGTAGGATATGGGAAAATAATTCAAACTCAATTCAATATATATATATATATATATATATATATATATATATATATATGAGAAACGTAAATAAAAATTATCTTACTTACTAAAATTTCACTCCAACTTAGTAAGTAAGTTAATTTTTATAATTTTCTTATTTACGTCTCTCATATTATTGATCTGCATCCCCATGCATTGAACCACAAAGTTACCAAGACAAAACCTATATAGTTGCTGGCAAAGGTATGCATCTGTATATATATGTTAGTAAATATACTAATTCTTTATAATTATCTCCAAATTATTTTGTCGAGCCAAAATTGGCCAAAACTGCTACTATAGTTCATAGTATCAGTCCGGCTGTTGTCTTCTTAACAAACCACTCTTCACTGATTGACCTAGATGTCAGGTGATTGATTCTTTTGAATTTGCCACCGGCGCAGTAGGCAGTGATTTTTTTCAATGGCTTGGAACTTAGTCCACGCTTTGCTTTTTTCCATCCACTGAATTATTTTTGTATAAGTTCCCTGTGTCCACGTATTGCCTGGAAACTTAGCTGAGAATAGACTTCCCTGATGACGAAAGGCTTCTCCGTACGTTTCTTCGGAAACTACGTTTATTCCCTTTCAAAAACTAATTAGTTGAAGTGAAATTTTAGTAAGTTAATTTTTATAATTTTCTTATTTACGTCTCTCATATTATTGTTCTGCATCCCCATGCATTGAACCACAAAGTTACTAAGACAAAACCTATATAGTTGCTGGCAAAGGTATGCATCTGTATATATATGTTAGTAAATATACTAATTCTTTATAATTATCTCCAAATTATTTTGTCGAGCCAAAATTGGCCAAAACTGCTACTATAGTTCATAGTAACAGTCCGGCTGTTGTCTTCTTAACAAACCACTCTTCACTGATTGACCTCGATGTCAGGTGATTGATTCTTTTGAATTTGCCACCGACGCAGTAGGCAGTGATTTTTTTCAATGGCTTGGAACTTAGTCCACGCTTTGCTTTTTTCCATCCACTGAATTATTTTTGCATAAGTTCCCTGTGTCCACGTATTGCCTGGAAACTTAGCTGAGAATAGACTTCCCTGATGACGAAAGGCTTCTCCGTACGTTTCTTCGGAAACTACGTTTATTCCCTTTCAGAAACTAATTAGTTGGAGTGAAATTTTAGTAAGTTAATTTTTATAATTTTCTTATTTACGTCTCTCATATTATTGTTCTGCATCCCCATGCATTGAACCACAAAGTTACTAAGACAAAACCTATATATTTGCTGGCATAGGTGTGCATCTGTATATATATGTTAGTAAATATATTAATTCTTTATATATATATATATATATATATATATATATATATATATATATATATATATATATATATATATACATACGCACACACAAACACATATATATGTATATATATATATATATAAATATCTCCTAAGGTAACTCTAGCTCGTGTTATTATTTTTATTTTTTACCTTCTTTCCTACATTCTTCTACACACTATACATCTCATTCTACATTCACTTACATCTCTCTCTTCACCACCGGATCTTGTTACCCGGAGATTTACCCATCTCCATTGTTGAGGCTTCCAAAACGGCCTAAAGAAAATATATCTTATTATTCCACAATGCTTCAAGGAAACTTCAATACTCTCTCTTATATATATATATATATATATATATATATATATATATATATATATATACGTAAGACGGCAAACATAATCTGTGCTAGCCCCAACTGAATTTGCTTCCTCATAAAATTGTTAATAATGCATATTTAGCAAAAGTATATTTCTGTAGATATTTATAACCATTACGTTGATTAAATTTAAAAAAAAATCATTTCCCCTCACGGAGTATACCGACTGTGGTCTGTGATCTTCAAATGAAGGATTACCAATGTTTACTTATTTATGGGAGTCTTTTCATTGTGAATACGGTTAGGATAAATATACACTTATAAATATACTTTTAAAAATCTAGTGAAACATTGACACACATACATATTTTATGACGTGTAGTCAAAGACAAGCACATATACATATGACCACACACACATACGCACACACACACACATATGTGTATGTGTGTGTGTGTATGTATATATATATATATATACACACACATATATTTATATAGTTTTGTGTATATTTAAATGTATATATATATATATATATATATATATATATATATAGATATATATATATATAAGTATGTACACGTACATACATATAAGTATACAGACGTACAGTAATATGTATATACATACATACATGCACACATATATATATATATGTACGTATGGGTTTACCAAACATTTATTATAATATTCGGTTTGCTTGTAAACAAACAGCCCGAATTATTAACCGTACAGTGTTCGGCAACCATCGTTGC
Organism: Eledone cirrhosa; assembly: GCA_964016885.1. NCBI lineage: Eukaryota > Metazoa > Mollusca > Cephalopoda > Octopoda > Eledonidae > Eledone > Eledone cirrhosa. The sequence continues at coordinate 343,029,045 of OZ024741.1, forward strand.
CCTTTTGTTCAACACTGACAAAGGAACGATGAACTAGTTTCTAGCTTATTAGCTGTAATCAGCACCGTATGCCTTCCTGTCAGTCGATTGAACGATTGAAAGATTATACTTTCTTTATGCATATTAACGGCGGAGCAGCCTAATTTGCATATCAAGTGAGTTAGTCCGCCGAGCGTACCGTAAACGATAAATGGAGAAAATGAAATTTCATTTCTCACTCTTAGTACGGCTGATACTTAAATGTAAGTATGTATACGTACATACATATATGTATACAGACGTACAGTAGTATGTATATACATACTATATATATATATATGTATTTGTGAAAAGAGTCAGGACCCCGGCCGTTTCGACAGCTAGATCCAGCTGTCGAAACGGCCGGAACTCTGCCGTCTGGGTCCACCTTTGTTATATATATGTATATATATATATATATTGTTATACTTGGGGAGGTTCATATTGTTGTAATAACATTGGCATAATTAATAACAGAACACACTGACTGTTCGGTTGGTTTTCGCTTCTGTATCTTTTATATCAGTTTATTAATTCGGTCCTCAATGTTTACCATTGACTGACCAACAGTCAGAAATACAGATATAATATAGATATAAACACATATATATAGTCTAACAAAGCTCTTTCGTTTCACATCTGCAATATCGTCAATGGTGCTAATATGTTTCCTCCTGTTGTATTGTATATATATATATATATATATATATATAGTTTTTGCGACATACATACGCGAGACAGCTCGTAGCATAGGTGAAAGGATAGACCAACACTGGGGGGAACTAAAAGGACGAAAAAACGGTTCAGTACTATACGAACATGCCATACAGCAACAAAACGGTAACATAGACAACATAGAAGTTAAAATAATATCTAAACATAGAAATGACCCAGCAGATAGGCACATCAGAGAGGCCAGCGAAATAGAACTTAGAAGGCCAAGGCTAAAAAGAAAAAATGAATAATAACAACACCCAAACAAACAACACTGACCTAAGAGAAGTATAAATAAATAAATAAATAAATACATACACAAGCACAATAACAGCAAACACATATAAACAGACACTAGTAAACTAAGATAGAATACATTAACCAATACGCAGTCACCCAAACAAGAACACACATCAAACAAAACACTATACGCAAACGCATGCGCAGAAAAGACAAAAAAAACCCAAATAAATAAATAAATAAATAAACAGACAAAATAAAGTTGGCCGTAAGCATACAATTCAACGGGAGGAAACATAATAGCAACACTGACGATGTTGCAGATGTGCAACGAAAGAACTTTGATATACTATATATATATGTGTTTGTATTTATATTGTATCTGTATTTTTGACCGTTGGTCAGTCAATGGCAACATTGAGGACCGAATAAATTAAATTAACCGATATAAAAGACACAGAAGCGAAAACCAACCAAACAGTGAGTGCGTTCTGTTATTAATACTGGCAATATTATTACACAAATATGACCCTCCCCAAGTATATATATATATATATATATGTACATACAGTTACATAATTATACATACAGACAAACATAACAACGTTTATATTAACATATATTATAACTAGATATACAGTTAGTGCTACACAACCCCAAACTTTGACATGCAGACATACACTAATTTGAAATATACACTTACATAAATATATATACATATGCACACGGATTTATAAATAGAAATGCACGTCAACGTACACTTCACACAATCGAGGTAAAGGCACACGCACGCACGCACGCACGCACGCACGCACGCACGCACGCACGCACGCACGCACGCACGCACGCACGCACGCACGCACGCACGCACGCACGCACGCACGCACACACAACCTATGCCTGTATTCGATCATTTAAGAAATGTAGATACGAAACGCTCGTATGATTGTTTTTTTTTATCGTTGAGCTCAACCAGAAGCTTCCGACGGGAATATTCTTATAATATCTATACGATATATATATAAATAATACATTGGCATTAACACACACGCAATATATATATATATATATATATATATATATATATACACATGTATACGCACATATACATATATTCATATACATACAAACACAGACATATATATTTATATATTTTTGTATATATGGATAGACTCAAAACTATATATATATATATATATATAAGTATGTATACGTTTCATTTTTTCCGTTTATATATATATATATATATATACATATATATATATAATATATATATACATATATATGCACATACATACACATACATGTACATGTATATATATATATATATATATATATATATATATATATACGTATCTGCGTAGATGTATATGCCTAAGTGAGCATGTCATTTTGAGCTTGAGTGTATGACAGCTAGTGCGTATGTGTGTGTATGCTTGGATGTACATTGATATATGTATGTGTGAATATGCGTCTTTCTGATAGTATCTATCCGCCTCTATATTTGCAACTATATATGTGTTTATGAATAATACCAGTGTATATATATATATCTTGTGTCCACGTATGTGTATTTCTTTCAAAAGATGTATGTTATAGATGTGATACATGTAGTAATATGTTGGTCTATGTCGTAGTAATATGTATGTGGTTATCTCTCAGTATATGTATGTGTTGTAGCATATATGTGAGCAGATCAACGTATGCTTATGTGCGTATATGTTTATATTTTTATATAGGTCTATGTCTATATATGAGACTATGTTTGCATTTATGTATCTGTATGTGTGTATGTGGATTGGCAGTATCGGTAGAGGGTCGGACGCCATGCTTTGACGCATAGAGTTACGGCCCTTGCCATTCTGAGTTCAAATTCCGCCGAGGTTAACTTTGCCTTTCATCCTTACAGGGTCGATAAAATAAAGTACCAGTAATACACTGGGTAATTGCTGGCCTTGTGCCTAAAGTAGAAACAATTATTTGAATAGATATGATATAGAATATGGTAGACGTGTGTGTGTGTGTGTGTGTGTGTGTGTGTGTGTGTGTGTCTGTGAGTGTCTGTGTGTGTCTGTGTTTGTCTGCGTGTGTGTGTCTGTGTGTCTGTGAGAGTCTGCCTG
>OZ024741.1:343039636-343042136 GCA_964016885.1 Eledone cirrhosa
GGTAGAGACTGCCAAAACAATTAAAGAGCTCGAATATGGCAAGGCCTCTGCGTAGTATGAAATTCGGTCCCGAGATTTAAAAATTCTTAAATCGAGAATGCATTCTCTGGTTGACATGTGTATGCCAAGTAGTCTGATTACTGGAAAGGCACCTAAGCAATGGCAATCGGGAGTGATAATACCAATTTACAAGAAGGGAGACAAGTGAGATTGCTCTAATTATAGAGGAATCTCCTTGTTACGCCTCATCATTGAAGTCTAAAGATGTAGGGATACTGTCGAGTCCAAGGTAGCTCACAAACAGTATGGTTTTTGCCACGTATGGTTTATGCCCGCGTTCCACGTGACCTGTTGTGGAAGGTTTTGTAAGAGTATAGAATAGCTTCTTATTGCTCTGAAGTCTTTATACGAATGCCTGAGTATTTGTGTTCAGATAAATGGTTTGCTGTCGAGTGCTGCACGGTAGGAATGAAGATCACTGCTGCGAAAACTGAGACACCCGTCCTCTCAAAGAAGCTTTCAAATAAATGCATCCTAAAACCTTGTCCAAACTCTCTTTGGAGGACTGGCATATATTGGAGAAAGAGAGAGAGAGAGAGACAAATGGAGGAAAAGGAGGTAGGTAGGGAGGCAGAGTGAGTGAGAGTGACGAAAGAGAGAGAGAGAGAGAGAGATACTATCATATATATACACATATATATATATATATATGGCAACATGATATATTCCTCTCATATACTGTACCGATTGTGTTGCTATTTCTGTTTACCTTTTACATATATATATATATTTATATATATATATATATATATATATATATATATATAGTAATAATTGTTTCTACTTTTGGCACAAGGCCAGCAATTACCCAGTATATTACTGGTACTTCATTTTATCGACCCCGTAAGGATGAAAGGCAAAGTTAACCTCGGCGGGATTTGAACTCAGATCATAAAGGGCCGTAACTCTATGCTGCAAAGCATGGTGTCAGACCCTCTACCGATACTGCCAATCCACCGCCCATAGTAATAATTATTTCTACTTTAGGCACAAAGCCAGCAATTACCCAGTGCATTACTGGTACTTTATTTTATCGACCCCGTAAGGATGAAAGGCAAAGTCAACCTCGGCGGGATTTGAACTCAGATCGTAAAGGGACGTAAGTATGCTGGAAAGCATGGCGTCCAACCCTCTACCGATACTGCCAATCCACCGCCATAGTAATAATAATAATAAATTTGACGACTAAAATCCAAAGAGGGCTCGATAAGGATAAATATATATCAGATATATAAGAACCGTAGAGCATGTAGGTATGTGTGTGCGCTTGTTATTACGTATTTATTTATTTATATACGTTTATTTAATTATTTGTATACACACACACACACATATTTATATGTGCGTGTATTTGTATACCTATGGCGAGTGTTTCCGCGTATGCTTGTGTATGTACGTATATGGATGCGTGTATGTATTAATTTCTATTACCTCTGTATTTTATTTACTTTATTCTTAACTCTGAAGCCGAGAATCATTCGGTTTCCTAGTTAGAATTTTAGTCTACGACTTCTGTTATACTATTTACGTGGTTTTGTCTTTGCGTGCAATTGTTCTCCCGCTCCACATATGATGTATTATCTTCGTATTTTCCGTTCATTGCCAGAGAACGTCTCTATGAACCACCTAAGAGAATATTAGTCTACGACTTCTTTTATACCATAAACGTGGTTTTGTTTTTGCGTGTAATTGTTTTTCACCGCTCCAAATAATTGTTTCTACTTTAAGCACAAGGCCAGCAATTACCCAGTGCATTACTGGTACTTTATTTTATCGACCCCGTAAGGATGAAAGGCAAAGTAAACCTCGGCGGGATTTGAACTCAGACCGCTCCAAATAATGACGTATTATATTCCTTTTTCCCGTTCTTTGCCAGGGAACGTTTCCACGAACCAAAGTATCGTCTTCCTGTCTTCCTCCGGTTGCAACGTTGTTTTGAAATATTCACTTCTGCGTTCACAGATTGACTTTGTGAGTTTCAGAAGATCCCGTTAAGGGTGAAAGCAGCGATTCTTTGCTTAAACTTTAATCTGTTATTTTAATATATATATATATATATATATATATACTATATATATATATATATATATATATATATATATATATATATATATATATGTGTATATGTGTAAGTGTGTGTGTGTATGTATACATTTACATATATACTGTGTCCGTGTGTGCCTATATGAGTGCATATCACGCATATATATATATATATATGTGAATATCTATGAATATAATATAATATATATATATATTTTAAAAAGTAAACAGAGAACAAAAAAAACAGAAAAACGAAGAGGCAGTACAAATGTTATTATTATTAGTTTCACGCTTGAGAGTGCGGGGTGGGGGACATATATATATAAATATATATATATATATATATATAAACGGAAAAAATGAAACGAAATTTCATTTCTCACTCTTAGTACGGCTG
>OZ024741.1:343044636-343052136 GCA_964016885.1 Eledone cirrhosa
TTCATATGTTTATTTTATATATATATATATGTCAATCAATTTCTAGTTCATATAAAATGCTTGGATCTATTCATTGGAATCTTGGAGCATATTTTACAGTGGATATCTCTCTGAAATGACACCCTTAATTTAATTTAAATTTTGGATATATATATAAGTTTGTAAAAGGTAAACAGAAATAACAACACAATCGGTACAGTATATGGAAGGGATATGTTAGGTTAACGCTTAATATATCAGGAAGAGGATCTTAACGTTTCGGACGCTAGTCTTTCATCAGAAGAAAGAATGAGAAATAAGATAGATTGAGGGGACGGGCGGGATGGTATTGGAAAAAAGTCTTTAGATAAAAATAACAGGTCCATTCATGTTGACATCTCTTGCAATCCGAAGAGGATTATATATATATATCACCTTGATCACATTGACCGACCAGTCTTTCGGCGCCGCTGGTTTAGCCATACGATGACGCCATTCCACTGGCTGGGCGGGCAAGCCGTAAGTCTAAAGTCTGTCTTAAGCCGGAAGGCTCATTTGGCCGGTGCTTATCTCGGTTTCATGGCGTGAAGCGACTGAGAGTACAAGACTACCCCCTCGATAGGACACCAGTCCATCGCAGGGTTAAACCTCCAGCTATTGCTGGTACACATTTTCAGCTGAGTAAACTGGAGCAACGTGAAATAAAGTGTCTTGCTCAAGGAAACAACACACACCCGGTCCGAGAATTGAACTCACAACCTTTCGATTGCAAGCCTACTGCTCTAACCACTAAGCCATGCGCCTTCACACACACACATGTATATATATATATATATACATATATATATATAAATATATATATATATATATATATATATATATATATATATATATATATATATATATATATATATATATATATATATATATATATATATATATATATATATATATATATATATATATATATATATATATATATATATATATATATATATATATATATATATATATATATATATATATATATATATATATATATATATATATATATATATATATATATATATATATATATATATATATATATATATATATATATATATATATATATATATACGATATTAATAAATGGAAACTATATTTATAAAACCATATTTATTTCATTATACATATTTCAGGGATACCAAATTAAATTATGGTATGCCTTCATCAGACAAAATACAATATATAACAGTTTTACAAATAAGCTTTGACGTACCCTATTAAAATGCAACCATTGTTTTTGGAAGTCATCCGGATAGTGATTTGTTTATATTACTTTAATAAGTCATAGTGTTTTTCTAATTGTCCTTAACACTATGACTTATTAAAGTAATATAAACAAATCACTATCCGGATGACTTCCAAAAACAATGGTTGCATTTTAATAGGGTACGTCAAAGCTTATTTGTAAAACTGTTATATATTGTATTTTGTCTGATGAAGGCATACCATAATTTAATTTGGTATCCCTGAAATATGTATAATGAAATAAATATGGTTTTATAAATATAGTTTCCATTTATTAATATCGTATATCTACTCCAAATACTTGTCGAGTGCTTTATATTAGTTATAAAAATATTTACTTGTTGTATCCCAACAATTTTAAATAGAACTTTTGCATATATATATATATATATATATATATATATATATATATATATATATATATATATATATATATTTATATACACATATATATATATATATATATATATATATATATATATAAATATAAATGCATATATATATATACATATATATATATATATATATATAAATATAAATGCATATATATATATACATATATATATATATATATATATAAATATAAATGCATATATATATATACATATATATATATATATATATAAATATAAATGCATATATATATATATATATATATATATATATATATATATATATACATATATATATATAAATACATATATATATATAAATGCATATATATATATATATATATATATATATATATATATACATATATATATATATAAATGCATATATATATATATATATATATATATATATATATATACATATATATATATATAAATGCATATATATATATATATATATATATATAAATGCATATATATATATATATACATATACATATATATACATATATATATATATATGCTGAAACCGGTAATTGACAATAATTAAATATATAAATAGATAAATAAATGCCATTGTTAAATAATAAATAAATCAACTAATACCTTAACACTTCACACAAAGTAAAACATTTCGTTTTAATCATTTTCTAACCCAGAAAAAAGAGAGAGAAATGCAATAAAGGAAGAAAAAAATGTTTCTTCATAATCGTCTCTTTCTCCCTGTTTTCATATATATATATATATATACATATATATATAATCCTCTTCGGATTTTAGTCTTCACATTATTATTACAATAAAAAAAAAAATATATATATAATTAAGGTTTAGCAAATAAGAAAAAGTTTCAAAATAAATTTCAAAAAAACATTCATTCATTCCACATCATTCATTCTCATCTCGGGAACAGTTTTGAATAGCGCCAGTTCGTAATTTGAACTCGGGAATGTTATGTTCTTCGAGTGAAAAGAACCTTCTGACGAGAGTTTATCTTTTCAATGGAAGGCCGCAAGGACTGTCCATTTATTTTTGAGACTCGAAACCGATTCGGTAAAGGTAACCATAGTGAGTACAGTGAATTTTTTGAAATTTATTTTGAAACTTTTTCTTATTTGTTAAACCTTCATTATATATGTTCTGGCTCGTTAATTTATTAACCTGCCATTGAACCACATTGGCATATGGTTGGACAATACATGTGTCCCTTAGCGCCTTGTGCGTGTAGGAATATATACTTTATATATATATATATATATATATATATATATATATATATATATAAATATATATACATTCAACCTGAAATCGAGAGGCTATAAATATATATATATATATATATATATAGAAGAGCTTCTACAGGACTAGAACTGTTTCATTCGTGAGAAATCTTCAGGGCTTCCTGATGATTTCTCACGAATGAAACAGTTCTAGTCCTGTAGAAGCTCTTCTATATTAAAACTTTTATACTCTGCTATGTATTGAGTACCTTACTGTGGTTACCTCCGATTCAACCCGGAATAACTTATAAATATATATATATATATAAACTAATAAAAACAATGAATAAAAACAAAGAACAAGTTCTTTATATTAAAAAATTCATCATTTTACGATCGTTTCTAGGATATATATGTGTGTTGGTATGTATATTATATAGTTCTATGTAAAAATATTACAAACTATCAGAGGAAATACACATACCTTCACATATATATGCTGTCTTCAGAAGACAGCATATATATGTGAAGGTATGTGTATTTCCTCTGATAGTTTGTAATATTTTTACATAGAACTATATAATATACATACCAACACACATATATATCCTAGAAACGATCGTAAAATGATGAATTTTTTAATATAAAGAACTTGTTCTTTGTTTTTATTCATTGTTTTTATTAGTTTATATATATATATATATATATATATTTATATTTATAAGTTATTCCGGGTTGAATCGGAGGTAACAACAGTAAGTAATGTACGTCAATACTCATCTTTTTCCATTTCTCCGAGAGTTCTTAACCCCACTATCAGGCTAAATAATGTCTTTAATTTCTTTAGTCAAAATACGGCGATAGCTTATATATATATATATATATATATATACGTATATATATATATATATATATATATATATATATATACATACAAACATACCTACATACATCTCTCTCTCTCTCTCTCTCTCTCTCTCTCTCTCTCTCTCTCTCTCTCTCTCTCTCTATATATATATATATATATATATATATATATATATATATATTAACCTAAGGTTTGTTTTGTGTTGTTTTCATCTTAATACTCCCAGAAGAGTGTTTCATCATTATGTCTTACACTGTGATCCTGGATGGACCAGAAGTACTGTCCGTAGGGGTAAAAAATGTGTACTGTGTAGATAAACGCACACAAACACTCACTCATACACACACACCTACACACACATATATATATATATATGTACACACAAACATACACACACACACTCAAACACACACACATATACATATAATAAATGAGAAAAAAGTTGCTTAAAAACGGTATACGCTTTGTGTTTTATTTTCCGTTAAGGTCAGAGGTTTTCAAAGTAGGTGCTACCGCTCCCCGCGGGGCGTTAAAAAGGTCCAGGGACATTGGAGCCTAAGGGAAGGTGCGCGTGCGATAGAGATGATGTAATAGTATATTAAATATCAAATGATTCATATTATATATAAATATAGTAAAATAAAAAATATATAATATTTATTTATACATAGTATATATTATATTATTATATATAAATTAACAATTTTATTTATTATACAATCTTCCCGTAGGCAGGTCTCTTTCGAAATAGGTGGGGGGAGAGAGTGCTGAAGATATTAGCTGGCCATGAGAGGGCAGTGGCTCCAAAAGTTTGAGAACCTCTGGTTTAGGTGAAGGTAGAGGTGAAGAAAGATGACTGTGTGAGAGTTTGCGTTGTTATTTCTGTTTACCTTTTACACACACACACACACACACACACACACATATATATATATATATATATTTTGCGTATATGCTGGTTGTTTGCCGATACCTCAGTATGCAGATTGGAACACTCCACGAAGTACGCAGGTTGGTTTGTTGACTCCGGTGTAATGTAAAATAATTAAGTCAAATAGGTAAAAATTTGGCTTCGTTTATTATAAATTATAGATATACTGCTATATATATCTCGGTGACAGCCATGATTGGCTGTGACCTCTTCAGGCAGTCCGAATTGGTGTGGTGGAGACAAGTGCACATGTTGTTTAAGTGTGTTTTACTCCGTCAATACATCGATATGTCCAGCTCCTGGTTGCGTTGTTATTTCTCTGAGGAGATTCCAGTTCCTCAGGGAAATAAAAACGCAACCAGGAGCTGGACATATCGGAGTATTGACGGAGTAAAACACACTTAAACAACATGTGTACTTGTCTCTACCACACCAATTCGGACTGCCTGAAGACGTCACAGCCAATGATGGCTGTCACCGAGATATATATAGCAGTATATCTATAAGTTATAATAAACGAAGCCAAATTTTTACCTATTTGACTTAATTATTTCATATATATAAATTTATATATATACAATACAAGGACGATTTGTTAAGCCTTCATTATATTTATTGATTGATGACGCGCGTTTCGCTATTGTCATTACAACAGCAGTCGAGCTTTTGATTTCAGAGTCGGGCCAGATCGATACAGAACGAACCTTGAGCTGATCAATAGCGAAACGCGCGTCACCAATCAATAAACGTAATGAATGCTTAACAAATCGACTTTGTATTATTATATTACACCCTGTTTAGCTCTACACCTCACCACTGACGTGAACTTAAACATCGAGTGCTCACCTGGGTGAACCTACAGTAACTTCACGTTACAATCGCTGGATATATATATATATATATATATATATATATATATGAAAATAAGGGCGCTGCGGAGTTGCAAATGGGTTACATATGAAAAAAGTTTGTCTTTCATCAGTGATCTTCCAACCATCATTGGTATTTCATCGCTTTAAAGACCATATACCTCCGGTTGGTGCGAGCAACGGCTAAAAAAAGACGTTGGGACACGTAAATAAAGGGGACGCGAGGGTAAACAAACAAAATGGTGAAGCAACAGAAAGTGAGGAAGAAAGAGACAAGTCCCAGATTTCTATGAATTTAAATTCGGTGAAATCGTGAACGAGAGAATAAAGACCATCAAACCTGGTTGAAATGTGAGCAAGGAAGGAATTCCGCACAGGTCTAACGGGAGGAAGAAGGGGTCTGGATATATATATATATATATATATATATGTATGTACGTGTATATATATATATATATATATATATATTTGTTTTGCGAGGGTTTTGATTTGAAATCGTGTGTCGAAACAAATATTGTTATACTTGGGGAGGGTCATATTGTTGTAATAATATTGCCAGAAATAATAACAGAACACATTCACTGTTTGGTAGGTTTTTGCTTCTGTATTTTTTATATCTCCACAGTTAATTCATTTGGTCCTCAATGTTTATCATTGACTGACAATCGGTCAAAAAATACAGATATAATATAGATATAAACACATATATATAAAATCAATTGGTAACTGTATATACACAGATGCGCCGTTTCGGTTGCATCAGCACTGCATATATGTAGATATAAATTTATCGTATACTTTGTCTCTTACCGTACAAATTATTTATATATATATATATATATATATATATATATATATATATATATATATATATATATATATAACGAAGGTGTTGTGGTCCAGAAATAGCCGTCGAAACGGCTTGAGCTCTGCCGTTGGGGTCATACATTTTCCTGTATATATATATATATATATATATATATAAGTTTATACTTATTCCCAATTAAACTATTTTTCACTGGGAAAAATTTGTCAGCATTTTCTTTTCCTTTTTACTAATATATCACAACTCGTGTGTCACATCTCGAATTAAAATATATATATATATATATATAATAATTTGTACGCTAAGTGACAAAGTATACGATAAATTTATATCTGTATATATGCAGTGTTGATGCAACCGAAACGGCGCATTTGTGAATATAAAATTACCAAATGATCTTATACACATTTGTTATCACTAATGATATGCAAATTAATGCGTCCATTTTTGGAGACTTGTGTAAGATAGGTTATATAAACTTATCCGGTGCGTATTTTTGTTGTGTTTTTAGTGGAGATGGTGAAAGCCCCAAAAGATTCAAAAATCGATTTAAGAGATATATCATTAAAAAAAATTAATATATGCAAAGGTTGACGTGTTTATATGTCTATATATTCGATGTGTAAATTTATATACACGTTTATGCACTCTCGGTTACCTCTGTATATACATAAATATAAATTTATCGTATAATTTTGCCGATTAACACACAACTTAGTACATATCAAAAGTAGCGCTAATATTATGCACATTTCTATGTATATATCATAAGACTACTAAAGTGATAGGGTATATAAAAACCACAGTTGGATATTTCCTTTTAACTTTTGCAGATGATGTACATATCTTCTGCTGAGAACACCCAATAGTTTCGAAAATCGATTTAAGATATTCATCATTTCGTCAATTCAAAATGTTGCATGCCTACGCGTCAATATACCAAATGGGCATGTATATATACACCTTTTGCAGTCTCGATAAATTCTGTATTTGGTTATAACGAATACCATTATAAAGAATTTTTCAGTGTAACAATTTTTTTTCAATCCCCGGCCATACGGTCATTGTGTTAGGTCGATCTCGTTATAAAGACTTTTATATATATATATATATATATGAATG
>OZ024741.1:343059636-343087136 GCA_964016885.1 Eledone cirrhosa
ATTAGAAGCCAAACAAAGCCTTAAAAACAAATATATCACTTAAGGAGAAGGAGATACAAAGGAAATATTAGATTTATATGCCAACGAATAGGCGAATATCAGAAGCTTTATGTTTAAATGGATAAACTAGTGAAATAAAAATGTCCAGACATAGACACAAACACTATTATAAACCATGTATGTAAAAGCTGTATAACTGTCAGAACTAAAGAAAAAAAATACGCTTAACAAGAAGCAGAACAAAATCGAATTTATGAGCAGGATGAAAGTTAGAGAAGAAAAAAGGGTGGGGAAATATATTCTATAGCATTAAAACGAAGAAATAAAGCAAGCGCTGATATATGTTGGAGTCTATAAAAGAACTGAGAGGTAAACCATTTAAAGCAAATACAATGATAATAACCTATATACATACATATGTACATATATACATATATACGTACGTATATACATATATACATACATACATATATACATACATATATACATACGTACATATATACATATATATATACATACATATGTACAGGTATATGTACATACATACATATATTCATGCGTGCAGAGATAGATAGATAGATAGATAGATACTACATACATACACACACACATACATACATGCATGCATACATATATACATACATACATATGTACTATATGCAAGCGTGCAAACATATACAGATACATACACATACATACGTACTTACATACATCCATCCATCCATACATACATACATATATATACATATATATACATATATGTGGACACAGACACATGCGCAGGCGGGCGCATTGTACGAGAAAATAACGTGAATATGAAATGAAAAGGCAAAACAGAAAATATAATATATATATATCGAGAGACAATTGAAGAATATAACTGATATAAAAGAGGAAGATGTGAAAATCAACGATATTGAGACGAACAAATTACTGTATGGAGCTGTCTCTATTGTTCAAATCAATTTAATTCATTTGAATTCAATCCAATTTATTGGTATTGTCTACATATATTACTTGGATTGGAATGAAGGCGAGCAGCAAAACTAATAAACACCTTAAGAGGAATGTAATATAATGATAAAATTGATCACATCCCGATCTATTCTAAGAAACATCGATTTACAACATATAAAAACGATTTAAAGGGAAAAAAAATCCTTGTAAAAAAAAAAGAATTGTTAAGATGAATGAAACTTGTATAATTATAAAGAAGAAATATGTAAAAACAAAAACATAACAACTGCTACCAAATGCTGATTGCATTTTCATGAAGCAAACAGCTTGTTTACCAACGGACACCTAAACAATAAGCAAAGAGGGAGAGTCTGTATGTGACTGATCCACCAGCTAGAAATAACAGCTAAAATTCATCAAATCCCACCAATCCTACCATATTGTCTTAAAATGTTGTGAATCGTGTTCTAAAAGGGTTCCACTGGTTTGTTAGTATCATGTAGCGGTGTTAAATGGTCAGTGAAATCAGTTTATGAGGTAGTTACTTTATTTGTTAAACAATCCTTACAATCAAACCAGTATATGCAGTGTACACTAAAAGAACGTCTGAACGAATCCCACGTGACATCAGATACGAAGACTGCAGCCGGGGAAAATATAATCAAATACCTACCCGCTGATGTTGCTAAGAATCCCTATAAATGTGAAGAATATATATAACAACGAAATACTAGAATCTAGTGGTAAACTGGACGCTAGCCTAATTGATGAAATAAAACTAGAATTTTTAACTAACTATAATTACACACCTGAGATGAGATCAATCATTTTCTAAATGACTAATTTTAGTGAAAAAAAGGGCAAGGAGAGAGAACTTCAGTTGTTCATCCATGCGTTCTTCTGATGTACACTGGTTCGAGAGTAAGGGAGGTTTAACAAAAAAAAGTAACTAGTTCATAAATGTTTAATTAACATTTATTAAACGTGGAACAAGTTCCATTTTCAGCGGCTACATGGTCTAATCATTACAGCAGGTTTTAGAATGACTAGAACATTTTATGGGATTTTTCTATATAAATGAAACAAAATATAAAACTGCTCGTATTCTTAAAATTTTTTGTGTATATCTGAGTAAACATATGAAAAATATTCCTACGATTTATAGGGAAGTGATGAATATAATGATTTCTAGTATAGGCACAAGATCAGTAATTCTTTTTTTTTGGAGGGGGGGGGGGTCGATTAAATTGACTTCAGTACGTTACTGGTACTTTATTTTATCGAGCCCGTAAGGATGAAAGGCAAAGTTAACCTCGGCGGAATTTGAACTCAGACCGTAACTTCATGCTGCAAAGCATGGTGTCCGACTCTCTACCGATACTGCCAATCCACCACCCGGAAGTGATAAATATAATGATGACCTATTAAACTTCAGCTATCGGGATCAGATAATCGTACGTTAGAGAGATTGTAGGGTGACATTTTGATATAAGAAACTCTAAATGATATAAATATATTTACAAAGAAAATTAATATTTTCAAGATATTGAGATTAAAACAAACAAAAATAGTAAAAATAGAAGCTTTCACCATATTTTTCACTAAAGAAATTTTAGCCTGATAGTGGGGTTTAAAACCCTCTAAAAAGTGGAAAAGGATGAGTGTATCTCAATATCCATCCTTTTCCATTTTTAGAGGGTTTTAAACCCCACTATCAGGCAAAAATTTCTTTAGTAAAAATATACGGTGAAAGATTCTATTTCTACTAAATTTCAAACTTCGTTCGCTGTTTCAAAAAAAAATTTACTTAAGAATAGTGAAAATAAAAATAAGAATAAAGAATATATGTAAAAAATGGACACTGTAACACTAACGTACAATTACGTCATGAGAAAGACTCGTATGAATAGTCCATAATTCTATAAATAGTATAAGTTATCTAACATCCTCACGAATATATTACGAAAACAAACAACTTGAGATTAGTTGTAAACAAAACGCCAAAATACCAACACCAATCTAGCATTAAAAACAACAATAACAAAAAAAAAAAAAAAAAAATGAAAATGGCTGATATAATCTAAGCACAATTAATTAGGAGATATAAACAAAATGCCGTGACTAATCTAAACGGTTTAACCCCCAAGGATAAATGTTTTAGTGAGATACAATCAAGATAATATATATATAAGTATGTACACGTACATACATATATGTATACCGACGTACAGTAGTATGTATATATATATATACATACATGCACACATATATATATGCACGTATGAATTCACCGAACATTTATTATAATGCTCGGTGTGTTTGTAAACAAACATCCCGTATTAAGCCGTTTCATTTTTTCCGTTTATCAATATATATATATATATATATATATATTCCTTTCCATATACTGTACGATTGTGTTGTTATTTCTGTTTACCTTTTTCACACACACACACACACATATATATATAATTGAATAAACAAGAGAGATGAACACTAATATAAACATACATGTGTTCGAATCGTAAGGACCAAGTTTGATAGGGTGAAAAAATACTAACTACAGCAATACGGTTTGTCAGACTTAATTTTAAGTATTAAATTAAGAAAAATAACAGACCTATATCGGGCAATCGCCTGGTAACAACTAGACAGTGTTGGAGACTGCTTCGCAACATCTTATTAAGTGAAGTCCACACTTTTCTCTGCTCCTCTGTAGTTGTTGAGAAATTAGTGATCCTTCCACTTCTAAAAATATTAGAGGAATGAATTGTGTACGATAAGAATTATCGCATGTGTCTTCGAAACCCAGCTTGTCTCGAAATTCCATGCCGCTAAAAATAGCAGCCTGGTTGACAGGACATTAAAATTAGCTCTACATGATGGAGCCGACAAATATATAGTGAGTTAGAAACTCAGAGTAGTCTCTTATAATTAAATAGCTCTAAGAAAAAAGCTTTTCCGAGCCATGTAATATAATTGAATAAACAAGAGAGATGAACATAAATATAAACATACATGTGTTCGAATCGTAAGGACCAAGTTTGCTAGGGTGAAAAAATACTAACTACAGCAATATGGTTTGTCAGACTTAATTTTAAGTATTACATTAAGAAAAATAACAGACCTATATCGGTTAATCGCCTGGTAACAACTAGACAGTTTTGGAGACTGTTACGCAACATCTTATTAAGTGAAATCCACACTTTTCTCTGCTCCTCATATATATATATATATATATTGCCACACATCTCGGAAGTTGTTTTTCGCGAATTTCCAATAGCCGAAATGCGATTCTCGCTAATTTATATATATATATATATATATATATATATATATATACACATTTATAAGAAAATTAGGTTTTTTTTACACAAAGAAACGAGCTATCTTACACGAGGGAAAGTATAAGGAAAATAAATCGAAAATACAGCTGGAGTCTTTTTAAGAATATTTATTTGTTTCCTTTACCGGTTCCACAGTTCTAATGCTTTTCAAAAGTAGAATTGAGATGGAGGGTTTGTGGTTTGTCTCGCATCTGGTTGGTGTTCGAAAATTATTTCTGTTTCATGTGGAAAGAGTGGCTCGAATTGCTGGTTTTTGTTAAAAAAATAATTTGCTTGGTTGATGACTGTCACGTGAATATGTACAATGAATTTCGCGCCAGTTCGCGTTCAAAGTTTTATTGTATTTGTCTTTAAAAATTTCGCTCAAACTGTTGTTTTTTATTAGTGTAATTTGGTTGGTTGATGACTGTCACGTGAATAAGTACATCAAACTTCGCGCCAGTTCGTGTTTGAGGGTTTTTTATTGCCATTTTCAAAGTTACATGATTGGCCATATAATATAGATGGTTTGTGATAGAGATAATGGTTAAGAAGTGGAGGGGGGGGGGGGACAAATCGTTCTGGTTCAGTGGGTATGGCTAATGTGGTGAGGTGTCAAAATTCAGACTTTCTATTGAAATAAATGACAGTCACCAATCCAGCAATTCAAGCCACTCTTTCCATAAAACAGAAATAACTTTCGAACACCAACCAGATGCGAGAAAAACCACAAACCCACCATCTCAAATCTACTTTTGAAAAGCATAAGAACTGTGAAACCGATAAAGGAAACAAATAAATATTCTTAAAAAGATTCCAGTTGCATTTTCGATTTATTTTCCTTATATATATATATATATATATATATATATATATATGAATGTATATATAGTATATTTGGCAATATACTGTATGCTTAATTAAAAACATTTTGAAGACCTTACGCTATTGTTTTAAAGTAGTGACTATGTAGCTTACTTCTTTTTTTCAACAAACAAAGGGAGATAAGCTGACAGATCTCTGTTTCATACTGTTGGTATTCATCAGAGCTTAGCACTCGCCTTTGTCTGTTGAAAATTATAAATGTTGGATTCTTATAGAATTCCAGTAATAATCAGGAACTGATTATACAGAGCGATAAATACAGACATATACATATATGTGAGATAAACACATACATATACATATATGTGTTCAAATCGTAAGGGACCAGATTCGCTAAGGTGAAAAAGATACTAACTATGGACAATAGGGTTTGCCAGACTCAATTTAAGAATAAATCAAGAAAATAAATACAAACCGGAATTGTGGTAGCTACCAATCACCAGACAGCGTTTGGCTATGCTGTTTAACAATCCAATTGTGAAGAGAATTACCAATTCTTATTGTTCATCAGTGGGTGAAAAATTAGTAAACTCCTCACTTCTAAGTACATCAGAAAACTGAATTGTGTGCGTATATACAATAATGCACGTGGTATCAGAGCTAGCGTGTCTCACAAACTCATACCACTAAAAATAGCAGCCAAGTTTACTTGACATTTAAATTAGCTCAACAAATCAACGGAGCCGAATATATCAAAGGTATATATTGAGTTAGAAACTCAAAATAATCTCTTACAATAAAATAGCTCTAAGAAAGAGATTTTTCCGAGCCGTATATTATAATTGAATATAAAAGAGAGATAAACACAGACATGTACATATATGTGTTCAAATCGTAAGGGACCAGATTCGCTAAGGTGAAAAAGATACTAACTATGGACAATAGGGTTTGCCAGACTCAATTTAAGAATAAATCATACCACTAAAAAATCTGGTCCCTTACGATTTGAATACATATGTATATGCCGGTGTTTATCTCTCTTTTATATTCAATTATAATATACGGCTCGGAAAAATCTCTTTCCGTGAGCTATTTCCGTGAGCTTGCGAGAATGAAAAGAATATACATGCCTGTATATTCTTTTCATTCTCGCAAGCTCCGATGAACTGACTGGTTATAACTTTGTATTGGCGATCGAGTAACGTGAAAATAAGCGGATAGCGATCTCTAGACCTATCAGTTCAGAGAAACAATTGTCAGCAATGAGATTAAAACCCTTTTTTGCATAGCAAACCGTGTCACTTATCTTTCCTGATTTATTATTACTCCAAGTGTTTACAACATAGGAATTACAGCGTACTCGCAGCATCACTATGGAAACGCCTTGTTGAGTCAAACTTAGCCAAGCGTTGATATCATCCACTACCCGGAGTACCATAACTGGACTACACCTAAGTGGACTACCTATAACAATAATTTGTTACCCCGTATACACACACACACACACACACACACACACACACACACACACACACACACACATATATATATATATATATATATATATGCATGCATGCGTAAGTTACTGTCTAGAGTACACTCTCTTTAACCTAATTATCTAAGTTATTGCCCTTGGTTTCTTTGAAATACTTTCTTTTACCACCTTCTAGTTTTAAGCGTTCAACAATTGACGTCGAAGAGTTGAAGTTTGACACAGTAAGAGAATAGTTCTCTCTGTGACCAACTTTTGGCTTGTGGTCCTGAATCTTATTGAATGGTAACTTTATAATTAAACCTAATCACTTAGTCTTTAACCAAAATATACCTTAAGGATGTAATCTGATGTAAAAGGTTGAATATCTTGCATATCTTTAAATCGACCACGTTTATAGTAAAATGAAGATCAATCTATATCATAATTATATTGTATGAATTGAATTTAATGAATATTTGTGAATGTTTGACCCATAACCTGATATGCTAAATAGAAGGCCTGCAACCAATATACAACTAAACAGAATAGCGACCACAATGATACACCCACCCTCTCACACACAGATAGAGCGACACAGATACACACATACACACATACACACAAACGCACTCACACATGTATATATAGGGGTTTTATCTATTTTTAAACTCCCTATACAGACCATTCTACAGATGCATATTTAACCCTTATACATGACCCTTATACAAGCATACATAGATAAACATATTTACTAGTATATAATAGAAAAAATAGTTTAGTTCAATTTTTGAAAAAGGCATCGAAACTAAAGGAAAATAACTGAAAAGGTTTATAATTAGGTTGAGTGGTGGTGGTGGCGCTGGTGGGCGTTGTATGCTGTACACAATAAATTAACAATTAATTGACATTTCACTTCGAGTCAGACAAAGAACAAAAATCTAGCCGCAATTGTTGACGATCCAGAGGAGAAGAGGAGATAACTTTAAGAACTTAATGATAAATTTCTAATTGAATTATGACACTTGTGAAAAGGGCAGTTTAATCTTTTTCTGGATGTAGGCGGACATTATAGAGAGTATTTCAGTGTATTTTGACTTTGTCATTATAATAAAGTCTTACCATGTCTCACAACATGTTATTTATAGGTTTGTATATAGAAATGAATTTAATACACAGACAGACACACACACGCACCACACATACACACTCACACCACACACACACACACACACACACACACACACACACATATATATATATATATATATATATATATATATGGAGGCACGTGGCCAAGTGGTAAGGGTGCTGTACTTAAGATCATAATGTCGTGAGTTCGATTCCTGGGTTGCGTGTTGTGTTCCTGAAAAAAAAAACACTTCATTTCACCTTGTTCCAGTATACTCAGCTGAAAATGAGTACCAGCAATAGTTGGGAGCTTAACCCTGTGATGGACTGGCGACCTGTCCAGGGGGAAATCGTATACTCACAGTCGCTTCACCCCATGAAACCGGCCAAATGAGCCTTCTGGCTCAAAAAGAACTCTAGACTATATATATATATATATTCTGAGTTCAAATACATTCTGAGTTTAAATCCTGCCGAAGTCGATTTTGCCCGTCATCCTTCTGGGGTCGATAAAATAATGGACAAATAAAGTATTAGTATCGGTAAACTGACTTTCCTGGCTTATGTCTAAATTAGAAATACTTAGAGTAGAATGAAATATTTTATTATAGTTAAAAATCTACAATCATGTCTCAGATGATCAAAAACGTTATATATAAGCAGTTGAATACTCATAAAACGATTTGAAAGATGTACATCAATGCCGTTGGTTGTTGGGAATAAAGGAAAAAGATCGGCGGATGACTGTTGTTAGGCGTTATGAATATTCATAGATCAACGTAGATGTGATTATAATTAAATGAACATATTATCATTATTTATATTGAAAATTAAAGTGTACAAAGTGGGCCAGAAAAGTTCCAGGACTGATGTCACAAAAGATTTATTTTAAACCCAAACTTCACACTAAGAGTTTTCTCCTTCAAAGTAATCCCCTTGGAGTCTAATGCACTTTTCCATCCTTTTCTGCCACGCTTACATGCACTCCTAGAAGGATTCTTCCGGGATCCCCCGCAGTTCCGTCGTCACGGCCTTTTTGATGTCATCCACGTCTTCAAAACGGGTCCCCTCCGGGTCGTACTCAAAGATCCATGATTCATCACCGGTGATGACTGTCCCTAGCAAGTCTGGTTCGGTTTCAAGACGCTCGAGGATGTCCTGGCACACTAGCATGCGTCGACCCTTCTGGTCATCGTTCAGCAGTTTTGGCACTATGTTCGCGCAGACTTTCCGCATGTCCAAATCTTCAGTGAGAATCTTCCAGACGCCGTCCCGATTCATGCCCAGCTCATTTGCCATCAGTCGAACAGTCAGCCGACGATCGCTACGCACCATCTGCCTGACGCGCTCAACGTTGACCTCAGTCCTGGTTGTTGAGGGCCTTCCGCTCCTGTGGGTCATCTTCCACGTCCTCACGTCCTTCTTTAAACATCTTGCACCACTCAAAAACACGTGAGCGTGACATCATCTTATCTCCATACACTTGCTGCAGCAATCCCAGTGCTTCTGACGGAGTTTTCTCCAACCGTACCAGAAACTTCAAGTTTGTTCGTTGCGCTGTGCTCATTGCTTGACGACCTGAAACAGAGGACATGCATATAAAATTATGAAGAAAAAAGTTTGATCGCTGCAGAGAGCTAAGATTACAGTTACATACTCCTGGGGGTTTACTTTGAAGGAGAAAACTCTTAGTGTGAAGTTTGAGTTTGAAATAAATCTTTTGTGACATCAGTCCTGGAACTTTTCTGACACACCTCGTATATAACTATTAAGAGTTAGAACTTAATATTAATATCTGTCAACACTGCAATAATCAAAGTAGTTACTCAATCTATTTCATGAAAGAAATGTTTAGCCTGTCGGTTTTAAATTTTGCAAAATGAACAGGGTCTTGTATCGGCAAAATAAAATGAATCACGATTGAACAGTATAATGTGATTTTTCTTTCAGAAATAAGCTAAGCTTAATAAATGCACCCATTATATATAAACATTTCTCTAGATTTCTGGATTTCAAACTCAAATATATTGTCCGATTTTCAAGCTGGATTACTAAAGGTATGTTTTTATTGGCTATATCTCAGTATGATAGGACTTACTGTTACATCTATATAATTTTACCAAAAATAGTTTCATACAATCAAATATATCAAACAATATGAGACATAAATTAGATTCCAATGCAATAATCAAGACATACATTGTGATTTAAGAGCCTAAATAACACACATATGTACACTTAAATTTAGAGATTCAGAAGGCACAGAAATCACTACAAATTCAAACATGAGAAAAAAAGAGAGAGAGAGAGGGGCGAGAGAGAGAGAGAAAGAGAAAGAGATAGAGAGAGAGAAAGAGAGAGAGAGAGAGAGAGAGAGAGAGAGAGAGAGAGAGAGAGAGAGAGAGAGAGAGAGAGAGAGAGAGAGAGAGTTGAATATGTGGCACGTTGCAAATCATATTTCACTCCTACCTGTGTTGTAGAGTGTTTATTAATTGATAGCTGGGGCTGTCATTGTATCTCTCTAAATAGCATAACATGATGTTATAAGGAAAAAACACTCAACGTTTTTATGTATCCTTCCAATTTTGATGCGGTATCGCATGGATAGTATAATAGGCGCTGAGCTAGCCAGCCGCAGGTGTGAACCTCGCGAGTTGGAATGGCTCTTCCAGCGCATCTCCCTTACCATCCTCCGGGGCAACGCCTTCTCCATCCGGTCCGCCGGGGCTGTGGGTAGGCCAGCACATGGGACCCCATTTGCTCACCATACGTATTAATAAGCAAAGTCCATATTATTATAAAGGGAATCGTTATTTATGAATATATACTAGATAATTTTCAACATATAGAAGGAATATGTGTTCATAAAATACGAAGATGAAGGCTAGATTTCCATAACTTCTTTTATTACGTAGTTAGTCACAATACATATTCCTGAGGTGTCATCTCTACGCCACGATGCCATAACGCAATATTTGACACGGTGTCATCAGACAACCTCTTGGGTAATACATTCAATCCATAATGTAATCCATTTCTAAGGCAATGCAGCATATCAATAGGGAGATAGACCTGGTTTATACGGTTTTATTCCAAAAGCCTCTCTCCATAAAGAGAAAGAGAACTACAAGAAGAAATAGAAATATAGACGAGCGTGAGAAGAGGTAGAAACTGAAAAAAGGTTTTTGTAGAGAAAATATGTGTGTAATCAGTTATCTATACTCACACGCGCGCGCATACACACACACACACACACACATACACACACACACACACACACACACACACACACACACACACACACACACACACACACACACACACACACACACACACACATGTATATATATTGTTAGAGAAAGAGAGCGAGAGGAGGGGGAAGCGTTCATGAGATGAATAGCTGACATTGTCACACAAAGGAGCAGAGATGTTTAAGCGTTGGTGTAAAAGACTTTTACATTGCATCATCACTCAATGTCGTCTCCCTTCCTCTTATTTTCGAATTCTGGCTGTTTACTTTATCACACCCCACCTCAGCTTTCCCACGTCACTCTCAATGATAGCAGTGTTGCCAAAATACTAGGTCGGTGGACACTGAACCATAGGCACAGAGAGAGAGCGAGAGAGAGAGAGAGAGAGCAAAACGTATCCACAATCTAGGCTTCATACTCTCGTAATTTTAGCTATTTCTACTTCATTAATCTAACTAGCAGAAAAACCACCCTCCGGGTGGTTTTCTGCTAGTGTGTGTAGTGTGTATATTGATATTATAGCAAATATATATATATATGATACATCAAATAAAATCGTAATTGACAATATATAATACATAGAAATTGAACGAAGACTGTTACACTGTCTTATTTAATCAGAAACGTAATCCATGATACATTAAAAAAGACGATATTATATATAAACTGCAGGAACGGAGATCAATCTAATCAATTATACTATCCTCTTCTCTAAATTCGTAGCGTTTTTACCGATGTTATTATAACCAACAAGGGTGGTAGATTGGCAGTATCGGTAGAGAATCGGACACGATGCTTTGCAGCATAGAGTTACGTCCCTTTTCGGTCTGAGTTCAAATCCCACCGAGGTTTACTTTGCCTTTCATCCTTACGGGGTCGATAAAATAAAGTACCAGTAATGCACTGGGTAATTGTTGGCCTTGTATCTAAAGTAGAAACAGTTATTAGAACCAACAAGGGATTGGCAGTATCGGTAGAGCCGTCGGACGTCATGCTTTGCAACATGGAATTACGGCCCTTAACGGTTTGAGTTCAAATCCCTCCAAGGTTAACATTGCCTATCATCCTTACGGGGTCGATAAAGTACCAGTAATGAACTGGGGTAATTGTTGGCTTTATGATAAAAGTAGAGACAATAAATCTAATGTCATTAGAACGTTCGGATAGAATGCTTTAGACTCTAAACATTCCACCTGAACCTTCTAAAGTTTAGAGTATTCATTCCAGTTCTTTGCGTTCAAATCCCGATATTCAAATCAACTTTGAGTCGTCCATTCAAGATCGATAAATACAGTACCAGTCCTGTATTGGGATACAATTCTGCCTCTCCTTCTCACCCCCCCTCTATCATTCTCTTTCTTTATTCTCGAAGAAATATGTTGTATTCCGATATGGAGAGAGGATGGACTCCGCCAGGTTTAAAGAAAATGACTAAGAAATGCCGTATGTCACTACAGAACTCATGCGATTCTACCAGGGCCGTATGTCACTACAGAACTGATGCGATTCTACCAGGAGATATGGGTCCATATATAAATACACGATGGCTGCAAACTCTGCTAAGTGTATTGCAATCGCTTGTCAGATTATAGAGTTTGGTACACTTTTAGGCTACGGCCAGCCACACAAACCTGTAACATATCATGAACAAGAAATACCTGTGCTTTGAAGGTGTTTTAAGTGGGGAAAGGTCTTGCATTCGATCAATCAAACTCTCTGAGCATCGAAAACACTACCCGAAAAGGAGAACTGGTCAACATCATCGAATACTTCCGAAGCTGCAGGTTTTTTTTCAGAGTTTCCCTCTCTTAGAAAGGTGTTGTGACAACTGGGGGGGTCTTTCACTCTCAGGTAAAACAAAAATAAATGTACTATTTGGATGGCCGTTGACTTTGCTGAGTTCCTCCGCCCTTTGCTGGATCTTTTATTTCCTCCCACAGAGTGTCCAAATATCACCCTCCTCACCGAGCAAGCTTGGTGGGGTTACCGGTTTAGTCGCCGACAACCCGACCATGAGACATACATAAATACATACGTACATGCATATACATACATACATACATACATACATACATACATACATACATACATACATACATACATACATACATATATACATACATATATACATGGTGGCTGCCAACTCGTTTTCGAGTACGGCCACTACTTTATATTCATGTAGGAGAACCCCTACCGATGCGCTGAACGAGTGTGACTTTTTAGTCCAGCCAGCGACTTGAAAACTCTGGTACAAACACTACACTTGTGACAATTATTGACACATAGTGCTGGGCCCATGGTACCATGTGACGACAAGTGCAGAGAGATCTCCAGATATAAAGCAATGCCTGTGCCGTGAAGCTTTTATAGTGAGCAAAGGCACTGCACAAAGCCAGTCCCACTCTCTTAACCAAGATGATATTTACCAAAA
Organism: Eledone cirrhosa; assembly: GCA_964016885.1. Classification (NCBI taxonomy): domain Eukaryota; kingdom Metazoa; phylum Mollusca; class Cephalopoda; order Octopoda; family Eledonidae; genus Eledone; species Eledone cirrhosa. Next base: position 343,073,029 of record OZ024741.1, read on the forward strand.
AGAAGAACAAGTCAACATCATTGGATACCATCAGGGTTGCAGGTGTTATATCAGAGTTTTCCTTCTCCTAGAATTCTGCCTTGACAATGGCTAAGGGGTCATCTCTCCCGGTGATTTTGGATGGCTATTGACTCTTAAGAGCCCCTTTGCCTTTTGACAGGTTTTGTTTTTAGTCCTGCAGGATGTCCAAAGCCACCCTCCTCACCAAGAAACCTTGGTGGGGTTGCCAGTTTAGTCGCCAACGACCGGACCATGAGACAGGTTGTACTGGGATACATGTTACCAGTAGCACCAACTGGTGACCTGACACACATATATACATACATACATAAATACATACATACTTCACTAACGCCCTTTTTGAAGTAAAATGATTTTATTTTACGTCGCAGTTTACATACTTCTAAACTCCTGGAAATCATCGCAGTTGAGTTTCGTTTGTTGTCGAACAAAAGAACATCCTACTCGTAAAATTAACATACAAATGGTCGAACATTTCACAAATGCATACATAGTTAACGGAGTTCTCAGGGAGATTCAGTGTCACACAGTGTGTGACAGAGATGGCTCTTTGAATTACAGACATTACGCGTGACCTTGTGGTAACGATGTTGGACTTACGATCATAATGTCGTAGGTTCGATTCCTGGGGTGGGTTGCGTGTTGTGTTCTTGAGCAAAACACTTCAGTTCACGTTACTCCAGTATACTCAGCTGAAAATGAGTACCAGCAATAGCTGTGAGGTTTAACCCTGTAATGGAATGACCTCCTGTACAGGAAGGGGGGTGGCGAGGTCTTGTACTCTCAGCCGCTTAACGCCCTGAAACCGGGATAAGTACCAGCCTAACGAATCATCTGAAAGATATCTTAAGACAGATTTTAGACTTTAGACTCAGTTTAGCCAGCTTAGTGGACTGCAGCAACGTGAAATAAAGTGTCTCGCTGAAGGATACAGCATGCTACCGCGAATTGAGTCCACATGATATCAATTTATCAATCTCACGATCATGAGCCGAGCACCCTAACCACGAAGCCACACGCCTGAGTACCCATTGATGGACAAATATGATAACTCAGCGTGAGGTGAATAAATATTTATCGTTATGTTTTTTTTTCCTCCTTCGTAATATTCTGGAGTAGATTCTATGGACTATATATCACAACTGACCTCATCACACCCATCTTACACCCTCCTCTCTTGATACCGAAACAACATTTGGTCGTATGCGTAGTGATACCAATCAATAAATTACACACTGTCTCCCAGGTGTCCAACGCCAATAGTCAACTCTGTGTGAGTAGATTCATCCAACTTTCAATGGACGACTGGTTGTGCTGAAAGTAGATATGTAGTTTTGGGCAATACGCCAATCATCAGCACCAACAGTACTACCATGACTACCAACACCTCAACTAGTAACACCACCACCACCATTACTACCAACACCTCAACTAGTAACACCACCACCACCATTACTACCAACACCTCAACTACTAACACCACCACCACCATTACTACCAACACCTCAACTAGTAACACCACCACCACCATTACTACCAACACCTCAACTACTAACACCACACCACCATTACTACCAATACCTCAACTACTAACACCACCACCACCATTACTACCAACACCTCATCTACTAACACCACCACCACCATTACTACCAACACCTCAATTAGTAACACCACCACCACCATTACTACCAACACCTCAACTAGTAACACCAACATTACCACCAGCAGCACCACCACCACCACCACTACCACCACCAACACCACCACCAGCACTACCACCACAACCACCACCACCACCAATCACCACTACCACCACCACCACCACCACCACCAACCACCACCACAACCACCACCACCACCAGCACCACCACCACCTCCACCACCATCACCACCACCATCACCACCACCAGCACTACTACCACCACAACCACCATCACCACCCACCACCACCACCACCACCACCACCACCAACCACCACCACCACCACCACCATCACCACCACCAGCACTACTACCACCACAACCACCATCACCACCAACCACCAGCACCAACCACCAGCACCAGCACCACCACCACCACCACCACCACCACCACCACCACCACCCACCACCACCACCACCAACCACCACCACAACCACCACCACCACCAGCACCACCACCACCTCCACCACCATCACCACCACCAGCACTACTACCACCACAACCACCACCCACCACCACCATCACCACCAACACCACCACCACCACCTCCACCACCACCACCACCACCACCACCACTAGCACCATCACCACCACCAGCACTACTACCACCACAACCACCATCACCACCAACCACCAGCACCAACAACCACCACCAGCACCACCACCACCACCACCACATATACACAGACATCACACACAAACATACTCACACACTGACATCACATACACACATACACCATACACAGACACACACATTCATATACACAAACATTACTTACTCATACACAGTCACAAGTACACACTTACACACAGACATGCACACGCACATACTCACATACACAGACACCAGTGTACGTACATACACATACACACACATACACAGACACCAGTACACACACATACACACGTAATACACACACACAGACACCAGTGTACGTACATACAAATACACACACATACACAGACACCAGTACACACACATACACACTTCATACACATATACAGACAGCAGTGTACGTACAAACACATACACACACGTACACAGACTCCAGTGTACGTACATACACAAATACCACATACAGGCACCCGTACACACACATACACACCTCATACACATACACATACACCGGTATACACATACACATACACACACGTACACAGACACCACACACACATACACACACCCAGTATACGCACACACATAGACACTACATACACTAACATACGCAGACACCACATAAACACACACATACACAGACACCAGTATAGGCACATACACGCGCATACACATATATCAGTACACGTACATACATAGACGTCACACACACACACACATACACACACACACATGCACACACATAACACACGCATACACACATAACACACACATACACACACACACACATACACACCCATACACATACTAATAATATTGCAAACACACACTAAGAATATACGTACATACACACACAGAGAATCACGCATGCACACCAAGAATACTACGAATATTTTCACAGACACTAACAATACACATACACACACATTAGGAATACTCGTATATACACACACTAAGAATAGACGTTCAGATACACACATATAATAATACACACACACTAAGAATAAACCTACATATACACACACATTAAGAATAAACCTACATACACGCACACACTAAGAATAGACGCACAGATACACACATATAATAATACACACACTAAGAATAAACGTAGACACACACATACACACTAAGAATAAACCTACATACACACACACACACTAAGAATAGACGTACAAACACACATTAAAAATACACGTACACATACACACATATACTAATGCACACACATGTACGTACACATGCACACATATACTAATACACACACACGCACGGACACATACACACGTATACTAATACACCCACGCACACACACATGTTAAGTATATACGCACATGCATATTATGTATACAAACACACATACACACATATAGTAATACGTACACACATACACATTAACTATTCACGCACATACACATTAAGTATACAAACACACATACACACGCATTAAGTATACAAACACACATACACACACATTAAGTATACAAACACACATACACACATATTGCGTATACAAACACACATATACTAATACGTACACACACAACAAAACACACACACCTCACATTAAGTATACACGCACACACACATTATGTACACACACACATATATAATGTATACAAACACATATAATAATACGCACACGCACACACATATTAAGTATACACGCACATACATATATTATGTATACAAACACATATTACGTATACAAATACACATACACACATATTACGTATACATGTACACATACACACTATAGTAATACATACCCACACACACACATATTAAGTATACACGCACACACATATATATATACAAACACACCCACACACGCACACACATATCAAGTACACACACATACACACACATTATGTATACAAACACACATACACACATATGCATATAAAAATGCATACACACATTACGTATACAAAAACACACATACACACATTACGTATACAAACACACATACACACATATAGTAACACACACACACACGCACACACATTAAGTATACACGCACACACACATTATGTATACAAACACACATATATACATATAGTGATACGCACCCACATATGGAAACACACATATACACATTGGATTGGCAGAAGGTCGGACGCCATGCTTTGCAGCAAAAAGTTACGGTCCTTTATGGTCTGAGTTCAAATCCGGCCGAGGTTAACTTTGCCTTTCATCCTTATGGGGTCGATAAAATAAAGTACCAGTAATACACTGGATAATTGCTGGCCTTGTGCCAAAAGTAGAAACAATTATGTATAGAAACACACATATGTTATGTATACAACCACACACACACACATATCATCCATACAAACACACATACACACATAGTAATACGCTCACACACATATTATGTATACAAACACACATACACATATAGTAATACACTAGAGAGTGCCATAAAAAGCAAGGTCTCAATACTAACGCTCCCTGTGTATTTTCCCATTATAAATGCCCTAATTGGTAAAATAAAATACATTTTGTATAAAATAAATTATTTTGAGTCTTGCCTATATCATGGTAATTATAGTGGAAAGTGTGATTATGTTGCATGAAATCATGAAAATGTGAAACCAAATACGACCATACAATAATTGTTTATTTTATTAATCCATTATATTTAGTAAACCAGCTTTGAATATAAAGACGTACAAGGAAGAAACAAGTTCAGTTAAGTTAACTCTAGTCATATTATTTTCAGAGTTTCTTTTTTGAAATCCGGGACCTTGCGATGATGAGCTTCAACTACTTGAAGAACACGCTGCTTCTCCTCCTCATTCTTGGTGATGGCAACAAAATCAGTTATCAACTTGACTGCTCTCTCCGCCAGATCGTTGACTACCTTGATATTGTGAACAACAGCACAGTATTTTGATATGACGCTTGTGATGACCAAGTTGCAAGTTACAGTTCAAGCCAAGTATCGTCGAGACCAAGGAGATCGAACAGAAGCCTTGATTTCTTCCCAACTAGATGAAGCAGCTTCGTGGACGACTTCAACTCGGGAAATACTGGAGCACCACGGTCGAGAGGCCCAGACGTTTTCGTTTTGACAAGACGTTGGGTTCTTTGTTTCTTCTCGGACTCTTGGACCCGACTTGAAAACAGCGCTAGCGGAATGGCTTCCTCCGTCAGGTACCAAAGATGCCTGATCAGAGCAGTAGTGGCTGCCTGCGAGAGATCTCTGTCAACCTTACTGTACTGTGTCAACTCCACGTAGAATTGAAGGTCATTGGATGGTGCATCAGCACACTTGACTGCTGTCAACCAGTATCGCACGTAGAACAGAGCATTGAACATACAGATCCGGCGCAACTTTTCCATTTTAGCTTGATCTTTGCCCTATAGATGATTGTGGACATCCACCGAGCGTTATGATGTGCACCAGGCAGCATCCAATGTATTCCACGAGGAGAGGTGACACCAAGCAAGATCAACATCAACTCAGCACATTCTCGGTAGTCGTCCCGTGGAAGAGAACTCATTTTCCCATCGTCGTTGATGTTCCCAGAACACAGACGCTTGAATCTCCGGTCGACAATGTTCAATGTTTTAAAGTTGGTCTTGTCCGTAAGTGACACCCAATCTTTTTTGAACTGCTTGAGCTCTGGGGTGTCTGGAGTGGACATTGTTCCGAATAGTTGTTGCCACACTGCACACAAGATACGCTCCATGACATGGTGCCGACAAGCCAAATAAAACACCTTTTTGTTGAGCCTCTCTTCTAGTTTCACGCAGGCACAATTTTTCCATCCAGAATTCGAAGCAGTTGTGTCAAAGACCAAGCCCACCACAGACCGATCAACATTCTAAACTTGAACAAGATCAAATGGTGCTTTGGCTTGGGTGTTTCCAGTGCCATCAGGAATTATGGGAACACCGAGGAGTTTACCTTCTCTGAAGTCCGGAGTTCCAGCAAATAGCACACCTAACCTCTCGTGGTCACCAGGAATTATTTTGCCATCCCAATGCAAGGTAACAAAGCCTGGTACAGCAAATTGTTCCTTTATGTGTTCAGCCCACACAATTCTGATCTTCTTAGCTGCACGTCTGCTACTATTCTTGGAGAGAGTTGTGGCGTCTATGTCAGTCCCACCCTCAGAAATAATCGATGCCATAAATGCTGTTTTCTGGCCTAGTGTCAGGTTTAAACGATCAGCCATTAGAGAAAACTTTGGACTTTGAAATGGATTCTTTGGGAGTTCCAGCTGGATTTTTAGTTTCTTGTCTGACTTTGAGCTGTCTCTGGGTGGGTTTGAGGCCTGAAATTCAGGATCCTGTTCATCATCAGTTTCATCATTGGTTGAATTTGAATCACTCAGTTCATTACCTGGAAGTTGTGCTGCTACAGATCCTGACAAACGCTTTCTATGGTTTTCTGACTCCCGACGAGCCACAGAAACCTGATCACGCTTAAACTTTGAAGATAGCTTTTCTGGTAACCATTGTCTTCAGCACCCAGAGATACTTTTGTCTGGCAACGCAGGGCTTCAAGAAATGTAGCATCTTCCATTTTCTGTTCATTATTACGAAGAGCAGTGGATTGGCAGTATCAGTAGAGGGTCGGACGCCATGCTTTCCAGCATAGTTACGTCATTTTACGATCTGAGTTCAAATCCCGCCGAGGTTGACTTTGCCTTTCATCCTTACGGGGTCGATAAAATAAAGTACCAGTAATGCACTGGGTAATTTCTGGCCTTGTGCCTAAAGTAGAAACAATTATTACGAAGACGGTCTTTCAAAATTTTCTTTTCAGCATCAGTATGTACAATGTAGAAATACTAATCCAATTCAGAAATAAATAGTGCTTCCTTTTCTTTGTTTGACTTAGAACCTTTGTTTTTTTGTAAATTTCTGTATTCCCTGTACATGTTCATAATTTTCAGTTTCACTTTGTCTTTTCGTTGAGTCGCCACACCAGCTTTTTCCCACTGACTAACTACTTCCATCACAAGCCTATCCGCAATAACACCATTGAAGCTCACATGCTTTTCGTGTTTCATAGGACCATCTTTCAGGTAGAAGAAATATCTTAGAATATCCCCCTTTGTTGGTATTTTGTTTGGCGAAAAGGATGTAACATATTACCCCAGGAACCATATTTCTCGATCATCACAACGGAGCGAGTAGCTACAACTAGGCCCACTGGTTTCCGCCATATTCTGCCAATTTGCAACTATTAAGCAAGGCTTAAATTAGTCGGAAATAATCAAAATTACATTATAAATTGATAATATACAAAATGGCATGAGAAAATGCATAGGGAGTTAAGAAAAAAACACACTTTTGTGTAAAATGTGAGATTCTGGAACACCCTATAACACACCCATACGTGTAATGTATACGGATACCAAATCAACTGTCCTGACCCCAGATAGGGAAACACCACCTTTCTCAACCCTCGCTGGAATTTTACAGGGCGATACCCTTGCTCCGTATCTATTTATCATTGTTATGGATTATGTTTTGCGCATGTCTGTGGATAGGATTCAGGATAGGGGATACCAACTACAGCCTAGGAGAAGCTCACGCTACCCAGCAAAATACTTGACCGACACCGACTTTGCTGACGACATCGCATTGATCACTCGGTCACTGGAAAATGCTGAGAGTCTTTTGAAGTCATTAGAGCAAGCGTCCAACTGTGTTGGACTGTACCTCAACGAATCCAAGACTGAGTGTTTGAACAGATGCGCAAACAGCCCAAACTACCCCATCAGAACCCTTAATGGTACCACCCTTAAGCAGGTGGAAGATTACAAGTATCTTGGCTCATATATCTCCTCCTCCAAAAAGATTTTCTAACCAGGAAGGGTATGGCATGGTCAGCGTGCAATGACATGCACGCCATATGGACATCTCAACTTACCAACAAGCTAAAACTGGAAATATTCCAAGCAACCATTAAGCCCATATTACTTTATGGATCCGAAACTTGGACACTAACATCACAACTTGAGAGGAGATTGGATGGCACATATACCCGCCTCTTAATGAGAGTGCAAAACCTATCCTGGAAACGACATCCCACCTAAAATCTATGGCAAACTCCCTCAAGCCTCTGCCCTTCTAAAATCCCGGAGAGCTCAATTTGCTGGCCACTGTCACCGTGCCAGCAATGAAATAATATCCGCTCTCTTGACTCCAGCCTGACTAGGAGTAGGAAGCTGTCATTCCCTGACGTTATCTCTAGGGATACGGGAATCAGCAGACAGGACCTGGGGGAAGCGATGGGGGACAGGGGATTCTGGGGCATGAGAGTGAGATCCATCATCTCGACAGTAGTCGACGAGTGATGATGATGATAACACACCCACGCATATTATGTATACAAACACACATATGTATACATGTATACATACACACATATTATATATACAGACACACATACACACATATAGTAATGCGTACCCACACATAGAAAGACACATACACACATACACACACATTATGTATACAAACACACACACATACATACATATAGTATTGTGCACATACATATCATCCATACAAACACACATACATATAGTAATGTGCACATACACACATATAGTAATGTGCACATACACACATATAGTAATACGCACATACACACATATAGTAATACGCACACACACATAGAACCACACATAGAAACACATAGAAACACACATAAACACACATAAACACACATAAACACACATAGAAACTCACATAAACACACATAGAAACACACATAGAAACACACATAAACACACATAGAAACACACATAAACACACATAGAAACACACATAAACACACATAGAACCGCACATAATCACACACATAAACACACATAGAAACACACATAGAAACAGACATAGAACCACACATAGAAACACACATAGAACCACACAGATAAACATATAGAACCACACATAGGACCACACATAAACACACATAGAACCACACATAAACACACATAAACACACATAAACACACATAGAACCACACATAAACATACATAAACACACATAGAACCACACATAAACATACATAAACACACATAAACACACATAGAACCACACATAAACACACATAAACACACATAGAACCACTCATATAAACACACATAGAACCACACATAGAAACACACATAAACACACATAGAAGCACAGATAAACACACATAGCAACACACATAAACACACATAGAAGCACAGATAAACACACATTGATCCACACATAGAAAGCTAGTATTGCAGCATGAAGATCTGGTTTAGTAAACGAGATTACGACATTGTGGGACATGAGTGTCAATACTGATAAGCAAATAAATACAATTGAATTAAAAACAATACCGTGTTAACAAACAAACAAATAACAATAAAAATAACATCAACAGCATCATCATCATCATCATCATCATCATCTTCATCATCATCACCATCTTCATCTTCATTATCAGCAGTACAGCAGCGGCAACAGCGGCAACATTATCCTCATCAAGAATGACGATGATGATGATGAAGATAATGATAATGATGACGAGGATGATGATGATGATGATGATGATGATGATGCCATTGATGATAATATTGACAATACTAACACTGATGATGATGATAATGATAATGATGATGATGATGGGAATGATGATGATGTCATTGATGTAGATAATGTTGACAATACTGACACTGATGATGATGATGGTGATGATGATCATCATCATCATCCTCAGTGTTAGTATTGTCAACATTATCAACATCAATGACATCATCATCACCATCATCATCATCATCATCATCAGTGTTAGTATTGTCAACATTATCAACATCAATGACATCATCATCACCATCATCATCATCAGTGTTAGTATTGTCAATATTATCAACATCAATGACATCATCATCATCACCATCATCATCATCATCATCATCAGTGTTAGTATTGTCAACATTATCAACATCAATGACATCATCATCACCATCATCATCATCATCATCAGTGTTAGTATTGTCAACATTATCAACATCAATGACATCATCATCACCATCATAGTCATCATCGTCAGTATTGTCATCATCATGATCATCATCAATGACAAGATCCTCTTCCTCTTCATTATCATCAACAACAATACCATGATCAACAAGGACAACCGCAACAAAGACATCAACTAAAATGACACCAACAGCAACGAAAAGAACAACAACAACACAACATCAAAGAAAACAACAACAACAACAACGAAGACAACAACAACCACAAAAACAGCATTGACAACAACAACGACAACATCAACAACCACAAATATGGCATTGACAACAAAAACGACAACAACAAGAACAACAACCACAAAAACAGCATTGACAACAACAAAGACAACAACAACAACAACAACAACCACAAAAACAGCATTGACGACAACAACACACAACAAACACAAAAACAGCATTGACAACAACAACGACAACGACAACAACAACAACCAATAAAAACAGATTTAACAACAACAACGACAACAACAACAACCACAAAAACAGCATTGACAACAACAACAAAAACAGCATTGACAACAACGACAACAACAACAACCACAAAAATTGAATTGACAACAACAACGACAACAACAACAACAACAACCACCACAAAAACAGCATTGACAACAACAACTACAACAACAACCACAAAACAGCATTGACAACAACAATGACAACAACAACAACAACCACAAACACAGCATTGACAACAACAATGACAACAACAACAGCAACCACAACCACAAAAACAGCATTGACAACAACAACAACAACAACCACAAAACAGCATTGACAACACAACAACAGCAACAACAACAACCACAAAAGCAGCATTGACAACAACAAAGACAACAACCACAAAAACAGCATTGACAACAACAACAACAACAGCAACCACAAAAACAGCATTGACAACAACAATGACAACAACAACAACAACAACAACCACAAAAACAGCATTGAAAACCAAAATGACAAGAACAGCAACCACAAAAACAGCATTGACAACAACAACTACAACAACAACAACAACCACAAAAACAGCATTGACATCAACTACAACAACAGCAACAAAAACAGCATTGACAACAACTACAACAACAACCACATAAACAGCATTGACAACAACAATGACAACAACAACAACAACCACAAAAACAGCATTGACAACAACAACTACAACAACAACAACAACAAAAACAGCTTTGACAACCACAACAATAACAACAACAACCACAAAAGCAGCATTGACAACAACAATGACAACAACTACAACAACCACAAAAACAGCATTGACAGCAACAACAACAACAACAACCACAAAACAACACTGACAACAACAATGACAACAACTACAACACCACAAAAACAGCATTGACAACAACAATGACGACAACAACAGCAACCACAAAAGCAGCATTGACAACAACAACCACAAAAACAGCATTGACAACAACAATGACAACAACAAAAGCAACCACAAAACGGCATTGACAACAACAATGACAACAACAACAATAACCACAAAAACAGCATTGACAACAACAACAACAACCACAAAAACAGCATTGACAACAACAACAACAACAACAACCACAAACAACAGCATTGACAACAACAATGACAACAACTACAACAACCACAAAAACAGCATTGACAACGACAACGACAACAACAACAACAACCACAAAAACAGCATTGACAACAACAACTACAACAACAACAACAACAACAACAACAACAAAAACAGCATTGACAACCACAACAATAACAACAACAACCACAAAAACAGCATTGACAACAACAATGACAACAACTACAACAACCACAAACACAGCATTGACAACAACAACAACAACAACCACAAAACAGCATTGACAACAACAATGACAACAACTACAACACCACAAAAACAGCATTGACAACAACAATGACGACAACAACAGCAACCACAAAAGCAGCATTGACAACAACAACCACAAAACAGCATTAACAACAACAATGACAACAACAACAATAACCACAAAAACAGCATTAACAACAACAACAACAACCACAAAAACAGGATTGACAACAACAACAACAACAACCACAAACAACAGCATTGACAACAACCACAAAAACAGCATTGACAACAACAATGACTACAACTACAACAACCACAAAAACAGCATTGACAACAACAACGACAACAACAACAACAACCACAAAAACAGCATTGACAACAACAATGACAACAACTACAACAACCAGAAAAACAGCATTGACAACAACAACGACAACAACAACCACAAAAACAGCATTGACAACAACAACAACAACAACAACAACAACCACAAAAACAGCATTGACAACAACAATGACAACAACAACAGCAACCACAAAACAGCATTGACAAAAACAACTACTACAACAACAACCACAAAAACAGCATTGACAACAACAATGACAACAACAACAACCACAAAAACAGCATTGACAACAACAACAACAACAACAACCACAAACAACAGCATTGACAACAACAATGACAACAACTACAACAACCACAAAAACAGCATTGACAACGACAACGACAACGACAACAACAACAACCACAAAAACAGCATTGACAACAACAACTACAACAACAACAACAACAAAAACAGCATTGACAACCACAACAATAACAACAACAACCACAAAAACAGCATTGACAACAACAATGACAACAACTACAACAACCACAAACACAGCATTGACAACAACAACAACAACAACCTCAAAACAGCATTGACAACAACAATGACAACAACAACCACAAAACAGCATTAACAACAACAATGACAACAACAACAATAACCACAAAAATAGCATTGACAACAACAACAACAACCACAAAAACAGGATTGACAACAACAACAACAACAACAACCACAAACAACAGCATTGACAACAACCACAAAAACAGCATTGACAACAACAATGACTACAACTACAACAACCACAAAAACAGCATTGACAACAACAACGACAACAACAACAACAACCACAAAAACAGCATTGACAACAACAATGACAACAACTACAACAACCAGAAAAACAGCATTGACAACAACAACGACAACAACAACCACAAAAACAGCATTGACAACAACAACAACAACAACAACAACCACAAAAACAGCATTGACAACAACAATGACAACAACAACAGCAACCACAAAACAGCATTGACAAAAACAACTACAACAACAACAACCACAAGAACAGCATTGACAACAACAATGACAACAACAACAACAACCACAAAAACAGCATTGACAACAACAACTACAACAACAACAACAACCACAGAAACAGCATTGACAACAACAACTACAACAACAACCACAAAAACAGCATTGACAAAACCAATGACAACAACAACAGCAACCACAAAACAGCATTGACAACAACAACTACAACAACAATAACCACAAAAACAGCATTGACAACAACAATGAAAACAACAACAACAACCACAAAAACAGCATTGACAACAACAACTACAACAACAACAACAACCACAAAAACAGCATTGACAACAACAATGACAACAACAACAGCAACCACAAAAAACAGCATTGACAACAACACCTACAACAACAACAACCACAAAAACAGCATTGACAACAACAATGACAACAACAACAGCAACCACAAAAACAGCATTGACAACAACAACAACAACAACAATAACCACAAAAACAGCATTGACAACA
>OZ024741.1:343092136-343094636 GCA_964016885.1 Eledone cirrhosa
CATTACCAGCACCACAACAACCACCACCACCACCACTATAACCAGCACCACCTCCACCAGCACCACCACCATTACCAGCACCAACACCACCAGTACCACGACGAGCACCACCACCACCGCCACCGGCACTATTACCACCAGCATTACCACCAGTACCACCAGCACCACCACCAGCACCCCCCCCCCCCCACCATCACCACCACCATCACCACCAGCACCACCAGTACCCCACCCCTCCCACCAATACCACCACCACCACCACCACCAGTACCCCACCCCATCCCACCAGTACCACCACCACCACCACCACCACCATAGTGGTCCAGTTGCAGTCAAATCAGCTTTTCAACTGCAAATGTTTTCAAAACGGATTTCTGCAATATATCTTTTCCTTTCTTCTTAAATGATTTGAGGGAATTTGGCTACTATTGTTAGAGGCTCCTTAGTAGGCGCACTTTACAGTTTCGTTTATTTTGTTACTCCTATCGTCATTTTCTTGTTCGTCTTCTAAGAACCGCCCCCAAATTAATTACTGATATCAATATATCTTCTATTATGGTATTTTAAGCAGTTTTATCTTGATCGTCTCACCTCTTTACCTAGTTATCTATCTCTGAACGTACTTACTGTAAAAGTATTCGAAGCGGATTATTAAATTTCAAGTGTCCACAATATCTGCTTATAACTGTTCTTCGTCTGATGAATTTAACATTAAATGATTTCTCCGTATAATTGTTTGAAGATTGCTTTCATCTATACATTTTTTTATGGTGACATGTTCATATAAGATATTTTCCTTAATTGGTTTCTTACAGGGAACGCCAAAACTCCATAGAAAATCACTTCCATGGAACGAGAAAAATGTCAATTGTAGCATTGACATGAAACTGCTATAATCTGATTGGTTAATTTATAATTTGTTTTAAACTTTCAGAATATGCAAGGGATGTTCATTTAGTAGTATGAATCTTTTTATTTTCTATTTTTTTCTTATTAATGCGGTGCACTATTAGAGTATTTATGAATGAATGATAGGCTGAGCGAATGTCTTGAGTTGTCAGTAATAAAGAGCGTTGCAGATAGGTGACTTTGATATGACGACAGCCTTTTCCAATATGTCTGTCACCTAGTCTGTCACCTAAATAAACAGTGGTTCATGATGTAGACAGTTTTCTAAGTACACAGCTTATAAGAAGGCCGGATTTTTGCATTTTTTAAGGCAGAGTGAGTTTTCTCTTGAAGCTACACAATATATACAGTGTGCTCACTTTTTACGCGAAGATGCGTTCGTGAACGAGATTTAGATAACTCCGCAAAAAATATCAAATGTGAGTCAAATATCCAGAGTTACTTCTGTATGATTGATGATAAATCATTAATAGTAATCATAAAATTATTTAGAGATTGAACATACGAAGCGCTGAGGAGTTATGAAGTTCATAGAAAATGTAAAATGTAAACCCCAGATGCAAAACTAACTGTATCCAATAGGTCGCTATAAATCAGTAATGGGTAACCTGCGGCCCGCGAAGCTTTCTGAATGGCTCGCCTAAATCACCTAAGTGAAATCTCTCTGACGTTTTGACGACAACTTTTCAGTCGTAATTTATCTTTCTATCATTTTTACGATCGAGGAAAACAACATGTACGAATTCTGAAGAAACAAATCAAAACAACCTGAGTTACCGCCCTTTTTTAATGTGGGCACGAATGTAAATTAGCGCTTGTGGTCCGCCTGATGATGAGCCATATCTCATGCGCCCCACTTCTCGAAAAAGGTTGCCCATGCCTGCTATAACTAATAGCTTAGAAAATCAAGAACGGAAAAAGGCGATCAGCAGCCGCTACGAATAATCGAATTTCGTATCTTTCAGATACCGATTGACTGCTCTAACTATTGAGCTAAACGACACAATTATTTCCTCCTTAATTATACCACTCAGGTCGACCTTATCTTTCAGGAATCTGGATTCGATGAAATTAGTACCAGTCAAATACTAGATTCAATATAATCGACTATGTATGTATGGACTCGTAACTCACAATTGAATCGTAGGGGCGTCTTTGGGATCAACAAGCGTGTCGCTGGGATTTTAAAACTGGAGCCCATTCCCTCTCCAGGTCTGAACACAGTGGATTTCTTCCAGAGAAGGAAAGCGTGTGTGGGTATGTTAGTGTGTGTGATAGAGAAGAGTTAATAAAGAGATATAGGAGAAGGTTCGACTCCAGTTCTGTACTGGTAGATATTTTTTATCGACCTCGAAAGGATGAAAGACAAAGTTGACATCAGCGGGTTTTGATCTTAGAGAGCAAAGGTCTTGAAGGAATACTGCAAGCGTTTTATCTGACGTTCTAACGACTATGTCAATTCACCACCTTATAATCGACTATACCCCTCCTTGCACGTATGTTAGAAATCAATACAAGCTTTTGTATTTGCACCGCATATTTGATCTTACTTTCATTTTTATTTAAAATGTTGCAAGTATTAAACGTATTT
>OZ024741.1:343104636-343109636 GCA_964016885.1 Eledone cirrhosa
TATACAGCTTTTCTCACAAACTACGATTGCCAAGTTCAAAGATAATAAAATCCTTATTCTTTTTTGTCCACTTATTCCTGGGAGGGTCGTGGGGGCAGTGTCCTCAGACATGCCTTTTAAATCGTCCTTTCAGTATCAGCCGTCTCTGATTGATCCGACTTGATCCCCAAGTGAAACCAACTGAGCTCATGGAGGTTATCCAACCTTCTTGCTCGGGGTCTACCTCTGGGTGTAATTTCGGTTAGATTTGCCAGTAAAATCTGTCAAGCAATTCTTTCCTTAGACATTCTAACTACATGTCCGTAGTATCGAGGCTGTGATCTATCGATTCGGAGAACCACTCCCTCATTTCGGAGATACGCACTCTATCGACTAACATTACCCCAAAGAACCTTCGGAGTAACCTGATTTCAGTCGCTTGTAATAAAATTAAAAATGAAAGATATCAACAAAAGGTAATGTAATAAAATTCACAATATTGAAGAAATAAGATAATAGATAAAACGTCAGATCTCTCCATGACAAGCCGCTTCGTATTTGTGCTATGGTATCATCCTATAACTCCTGGAGGGGTCATAAGGGTGCCGTAGTGATTTACGTCGTTCCTTGGACATTTTTAGCCTGGCGGAGTCCTTCCTACTCCAGGCCTGAGTACAACAGATTTCTTGAAGAGAATGATAGAAAGTGACAAGGGGGAAGTGAGAAAGAAATGTGGATCAACCCCAGTACTAGATTGATACTTTTCTTATCGGCTTCGAAAGGACAGAAGTTGCCCTCAGCAGGATTTGAACTCAGAGAGAAGAGAACCGGAAGGAATACCACAAAGCATTCTATCCGACGCTTTAACGACTTTGCCGTTTTGTAATTATCTGAATAGAAAAATGCTTCCCACATAAAATCTTAAATTCTAGCTGATTTTAACAAAAGAGATCTTTCTTAAGCCTATCCGACTTTCATCTACATCCTTCAAATGAAACTATATAATTAAAATCCACTAAACCTAAAATTAATAGCCTTCATTTTAGATGTCCACCTATTCGATTAGCAAGATCGTGATTTGAGCTTCGCCTTCATTTCTATAACTTTGAAGAAGGCTGCTGCAAGTATTAAAGACATAACTAACAATAAAACAAATATAATTTAAGATACACAGAGTCTTAATATCCCAATATTAAGTTCTTTAACATACTACTACACTCTGCTCATAAATGTTTTCATTAAAAAGTATAGTATGCACATTATAACACATACATCGATACATAAACACAATGATCTCTTTGTTTTATGTCTTTTTAGACGATGATCTTCAAGACATTGTCTGTTTGTCTCTCTTGTTATATTTCAATTCACCTTCTCTCTTTTTCTCTCAGTTTTTCTCTAAAACACACCCTATGAATTCTTTCTGGAAACGAAACAGTCAACAGTTCAGAATTTGGTTGGGTTTTATCTTCACTCAGGTTTTAGGAAAAACATATTATTTTGGTATGGTAGAAAGTAGGGAAGGTACATTGTTCGAAATTTACTCGATAACCTTAGTAAAGTACACATTGCAGTTGTGATATTTATAGAACTTCTCTATTTCTGTTAGGTGGCGAATTAGAAGAGTCATTAGAACGTCGGAGAGAATGATTTGCGGCATTCGTTTCGGCTCACTGCTCTCTGGGTTCAAATCGCGCCGAAGTCAACTTTATCTTTCATCCATTCGAGGTCGATAGAAAAGTACCTGTCTAGTAGTGGGGTCGATTTTTCCTCTATAACTCTCTCTTACCTCCATTCTCTCAGACTCTCTCTATCATTCTCTGGAAGAAAATGCTGTTTTCAATCCTGGAGTGGAGATCAGCTCCGCCAGGTTAAAGAAAAAAAGAAATGCCCCAGAAACGCCGTATGTCAACACGGCGTCCCTACGAAACGAACCGTTTGTATATGAATACAAAAATGAACTCGACTTGCTTACCGGGGAAAACAATATTCTGTCCCTCATGGACATGATTTTTATTTCTATGTTCTCTAGTATGCTACCATGTTCCATTTTGGCAGGTTGGTAGAGTAATGATGAGTTCTTCCAAAACAAAGTATATATATATATATAAAGTCTGTCTTAAGGCTGAAGCTCATTTGGCCGGTGCTTATCCCGGTCTCATGGCGTGAAGCGACTGAGAGTACAAGACACCCCACTCTGGACAGGACGCCGATCCATCGCAGGGTTGAACGCCCAGCTATTGCTGGAACACTTTTTCAGCTGAGTATACTGGAGCACGTGAAATGAAGTATTTTGCTCAAGAACACAACACGCAACCCAGGAATCGAACCTATGACATAATGATCGTAAGTCCAACACCATTACCACTAGGCCACGTGCCTCCACATACACATATATACATATATACATCGGTATATTTGTGTGAGCTTCTATGCATATATATATTGGACTGTTTGCATACGAAATCTAAAGTAAAACGACAAATAAACACCATTACGGATCTATCTATCTATCTTCGGAGACGATAGACGTCTTTTTGTTTTGCTCCTGCATTTTGTTGGATATTTGTTACGAGAAGCTGTAGGTTTGTTAAGTAACTTGTTATTTGTTTTGTTTAACCCCTCGCCTGGGTCTGCAGACGTTGGGTAAAATAAATTTGTCTATGAAAAGTCGTTTAGTGATAATGGATTCCATTAATACATCGCATACGACATATGCCACATCTCCCCGCCCCAAGGAAAGTGATAGAGAGAAGGTAGCAGCACAACGCTCTAAGCCTTCCCTCCTCACTCCCGCAAAAGACACCATGAACACGGAATTAAAAGAAAAATTTGTGGAAATGGGTGCAAACCCCAAAAGTTACAATTACGCAAACAAGAACAACAATGACAATAACAACACAACCAACAACAGCAATAATGACAACACTAACAAAGGAAAAAATGAAGTCAACACGAATAACAACAACAACAATGATAACAACAATAAGACCAAAGAAAACGGACCCACAACTGGAGTCTCCTTCGCACAGGCGTTTCGAGAAACATAAACATACAAGGCACTGAATATCTCAAATGCCAAGGAATTGCTAAAAGAAGCAAGAAATTGTGTAACTTTCGGGGAAGGTGGGGAATTTACAATTACCTCCCCACAAGAAATTAGAGGAGACACAGTCCTGAGAACCATAACCTTCAGGACAATTTACAACACAACTAGGAAACTGGCTCAATTATCCAAAAGCGAAATTGAGCTGGTCCTAAATAGTGCATGGAAAGATATCGCTTTCATACAGAAAGGGAAACTGTATGGAAGCATATCTGTTTTAATGAAAGATCAATTGGCGGCACGGAAATATTCTGTGTCGCCAATTGTATCCAAATCATACACCTTTTTCCCCACATATTTGGGGGAAAAGAACACAAAAGATAAGAATCTCGGGCATCAGGCCAAATGCGAGCATTTGGTGGGTGCTAACAGGATTCTTAGAAGATGAGGACACAATCCTTTCGATAGTCGAGTCCACCGGGGGCGTATTCGGCGGCAATAGCCTTGAAGTTCTGGTCCAAATGAGACCAGAACGGATAGCAAGAATACCGCAGCGTGTGTCCGTGGACGGAGTCGCCTTCATAAACATTTATGTTGAGGGCAGGCGGCCTTCATGCTACCACTATTCAAGAAGTGGTCACCTGAGGACTTCCTGTCCTCGTTTAAATGCCCCCCCCACCCTTAAAAAAGACGCTTCTGCCCACCCCACACACAACAACACAACCACCACCACCACCACCACCACCACCACCACCACCACCACCACCACAAACACAACAACACAAGACACTGTACCACCCAACCCCTCCCCACCTAAAGCAAATACAAAAGCACCCTCAACCACAACAAAACCTCAAAATATACCCCTCCCCAACAACACGGACGAGGACCCCTTATCAACTTCACCCAGTGACGACGAGGGAGAACCCTTTCAACCAGTAAAAAGAAAGAAAAGAAGGCACCATATTAACCACCAGCACAAACAGAACAAACATCAGAAACAAAAACCACCCCTCCCGAAAACATAACACATACTACAAAACGCAAACACACAGAAGAACAACAAACAAAAACAAACACAGCACAACAAAAACAGTATACATACATCAACAGAAACAACAAAATACTTGTACAATCAATAGACAAAGACCCTTCGGTGGAAACCGAAGGGAAAACGTTCACCAACGCGGCGAATAAACCGCATTTAAAAATGATTAGGGTCCCAAGGGACACCTACGCAATGCTCAAACAAAACTTTCCCGAGGACGTGGGGAACCCCTGTAATAGACCTACCAACCGCGTCTTTTTGAAATGTTTCCCCACCACCACCCCAGACACCCCTTCCCCACCAAACACCCGCACCCCACCACACACTGATTCCTCACCACATCCCAAACCACCACCCCACCAAACAACCCCTCCAACAAACACCCCCATGGAAATTGTGCAGACTGGTCCCCAGGAGAAGGAGAGGTAGGTGTCTTTTCCTTTTCTCCACTTTAACTCTTCACCACCAACATGGCTGTTATAAGAGTTGTATGTTTAAATGTGCGCGGCCTGGGGATGTCCTGGAAGCAGGGCAAACTCTTAAATGACCTCAGGTCGCACAGAATGGATGTATTAGCTATTTGCGAGTCCAGGATCAGAAGCGAGCACCAACTGGCCCCCATCTTCGACGACTTTGACATCTATGCATCTCTCTGTCAGCCGGGGGGTGGAGGTGGGGTTGTCGTTCTGCTTCGAAAACACCTGGGCTTCGCAACACGGAAGGTACACCTGGACCCGGAGGGTCGATTGGTGGTTCTAGACGTCGGCAGTAGTGAAAGTGGAGCCTTCAGGCTGGTGGGAACGTATGCCCCATCTGGGACACCGCGACCGGACTTCTTCCAACGTCTAGAGACTTTTCTGGGAACGCCCCGCTCCTTGCTTTTAGTGGAGGACTGGAATGGTATCCTGGATGCACATTGGCACTATG
>OZ024741.1:343117136-343122136 GCA_964016885.1 Eledone cirrhosa
TAAAATCCCATCTACGCTGCCGGTAAACGTATTTGTTATAGTTTTATTTATTTATTTATTTATTTATTTATTTATTTATTTATTTATTTATTTATATATTTATTTATGTATTTATTTATTTATATACGTACCTTCATAAATTGTCAAATAATGTTTAGATTGACTTTCTCGGTGAAGATTGAATACTGTTTGAATACTATTGGACAATTTATCTATCTATCTATCTATCTATCTATCTATCTATCTATCTATCTATCTATCTATATTATAAAGGGAAGCATGTACTGTTGTTGCTGTTTAATTATCGTCTCTCCGCTTTATGGAATAACTTGTATTTTCCTATCATATATAAGGAGCATATGTATAAACCATTGATATAAGGAGCACAGTCTGTTATTTTACAAATTATGGTAGCGTTTATGATAATGCCTTTAATTCTCAAGTGTGTATTTTGTATCTGTAACTTTGACGAATTCGCTGGATGCAGCGACGTAGTTCTTTGTGATGTGTCACTCCTGTCATGCTATTGTTTTATAGACTGGTTTGGGGGCAGTTTTCTACTACTGAGCATGGCATTAGTTCACTACTGTTGCATGCATGTTTAACTATATTGTGTGCTATAATATTTGTATAATATATTTTATGATTTTGTGTCGCCTTAGGCAAAGTTTGTTTGGTTTTATTAAATTGCTTGTGATATAATCTGTCTGAAAGTATGGATGCTTACTGATAAGACGATTTGTCATATACCCGTAGACAACACCCTTATAATAACGACGTAACAAAACACTAAGCTAGATATCAATTACAGGAATCAAGAGGCAAGTAAAGAAGACTACAATGATAAATAAATGGATATAGTATGAAGCTGTATAAGCTTTCATTTGAATATCGCAATAGCGTTAAATTTGAGTTGCGAGGAATTAATCTAGCTTAGAAAAAATATACATTTTATAATAAACATATTGTGTCAGACTTTCCTCATTTGTTAACAAAAGATATATATGCATGTCTCTATGTATGTATGCATGTATTATGTATGTATGATTGTATGTACGTATGTATGTAGGTATGTTCTTCTGGTTTTATAATTTCACAAATTTGTTCCCAATAAAGAGAGAATCGGTTTGTAACATAGACACAAGACTCTCTCATTGGAATTTACACAACATCAACTAGGTAGATATGTATGTATGTATGCATGTATGTGTAGATATGGATGTTATTGTATGTGTGGATGTGGATGTTTTGAGTTGGATGTGTGCATGTGTATATGCTTTGCATTTGTACATGTGTATATGCAGTTATTAGATGCAAAATGTTTGGAATGTTTTACATATTTTTACTGTTCCATTAATGGATTGTTCTTGTAATTTCCCAACTAGTCGTGTTCTTTCTGTTCCTGTGAAGCCTAGCTTCTCAAGATTTGTATTGGGGCAGTTACTAACATACCCCAGTGCCCCAATAATCACAGGCATAAATCTGAAGGTGTAACCAGGGTGGAGTATCTGCCGATTTCTCATCAGTTCTGCATAAATATTCTCCTTTTCGCTAATCTTTGATATTATATTGGCATCTGCTGGACAGCTATTATCCACTACTGTGCATGTTTTCTTCTCCCCATACCATATCATAATATCTAGTCTGTTATGCCTGCATTTTATTGGGGTTTTTACTGGAATATTCCACCAGTACTCTTTCATATTATGTACATGGATGTCTTCCACATTGCTGTAGCTTTAAATGTGTTTATTATCGGGGCTATCTTTTTTACGAACTGCATTGTACAGTGTTTTGGCCACTACATCATGCCTCATAGGTAGATAGTACCGCGTGGACATCTTTGGACAGCTGCTGATGACAAGGGTGATATCTTCGATGTTAGTTCTGCAGAGTCTGCACTTGTTATGACATCTAGGTGTTTTGTCTGCATCCCTATCTCTTTTGTGAATCAGGTATTTCGTGTTAATCTCCTGTTCTTGGATTGCAAAAGCGTATCCTTCAAAGTGGGAGCCAATATAGCGGTTGTTGGTCCAAGATAGACTACTTTCCTTATCTATATTACTCTCACTCTGGAGCTTCCTGGCAACATATCCATGCAGATTTTTTGCTGATAAGCATGCAGTTTTTCATTCATGGATTCACTGCGATACTGCTGAGCAACCTCCCTGGGTGTGAGTTTTTTATTATCACACAGGGAATATCTCTCGAGGAGTTCCTTCCCAACTCTCATGATCTTATCTGTTTCATGCAGATAGACTTGCTCGAGAGACGGGCTCCTACGCTTCGAGGTTCGTAGATGTTGTCGGAGAGATATGATGCGATATTCAAATGCTGTCTGGACTGATGTTAGGCCTCTGCCTCCCTGCTTACGTTTCAAGTAAAGGCGGTCTATGTCACTGTTGATGTGGAAGTTTCCGGTGTTGTTTAGTATTTTTCCAGTTCCAACATCAACTGCTCGGATTTCGTCTATCGTCTAATTGAGTATTCCAAACGTTGGTGTTAGGACAGGCACAGCAAACACATTGTGAGCCAGTGTTTCGTTTTGCGTAGAGAGTTCCGATGACCAGATCTTTCTTAATCGGGTGTAGTATTCCATGGTTACGCGTTCCTTATTACAGATACCATTATAGGATATGTTCTCATCTATCCCCATGTATCTGTAGCAGTCCTCATCAGATATCGGTGAAACAGTTAGGCCATTGATGACAATGTTGCTAGATTGGGTTGTTGTTTTTCCCCGCTTTACAGTCACGTATGAGCATTTATCTTGGCCAAACTCAATTCCTATATCCTTTGAGAACGTTGTAACCTGGTCAAGATTTTTCTTCATCCCTTCCATGTTCTTGGCATAGAGTTTCAGATCGTCCACAAAGAAATTATGGGTTAGGTTCGTATTTCTCTTCTCCTGTGAGCCAATGATGTATCCCTCACATTTCTTGAGCAGAAAGGACAAGGGGTTTAATGACAAGATGAATCATATCACAGAGAGACTGTCCCCCTGAAATATACCCCTGCGATATTTTATTTTATCAGTGAAAATAGAGTCCTTCCTCTTTGTCTTTAACCTTAGGATAGTAGCCCAAGAAGAAGACAGCCTCTCTATGGCTCTGACAATAATATCTGGAACTTTAGCAAGTTGGAGGGCCTCTATCATCCAAGAGTGAGGAACAGAATCGAAAGCTTTCCTGTAGTCCAGCCAGACTGTAGCCATATTCCTCCTAAGTTGTCGCACCTCCGACATCGCAGTTTTGTTGATTAGGAGTTGTTCAGCACATTCCCAAACCCCTTTCTTTCTAGCTGCTTGTTCATCTGTGATGATGTTATTATTTTCACAGTAATCTTGGAGGAATAGGTTCAGGAAGGCTTTATACATCTTATACATCAGGTTCTGGCATGCAATGGGTCGGTAGTTTTTTGCCAAGTGGGTGTCTTTGTTCTTGGGGACCAGTGATGTTTGTGCTAATGTCAACCATTCTGGTATAAGTGTATCTCCCTTAAGAACTTGTTGGTAGTGGTCAGTAAGATAGCTCCGATAGAATATCAGTTTTTCGTACCAGTAGCCGACAATCATGTCTCTTCCTGGTGTTTTCTTATCTTGGAGTTTTCCTATCACAGTCTCAACGGTACCCTCACTTATTTCGTATGTTTTTGTTGTAGTGTAGGAGCAATAGTTTTTTCGGATTTCTCTTAGCCGCACTGCATCTTGCTTGAAATTCTTCTTTTCACACCATATTTTGCTCCAAAAGGAATCTATGTCTTTCTTGGATGGGGCCTCAGTGACACGTAATATTTTGTTCTTCATATCTCTAAAGACTGATGTTTGGTTTCGTCTGAATCTTTTATTAGGCACTTTTCTCTCATCTACCTTCTTCAGGTATCGGCGTTTTTCGCTAACAGCCCTCAATTCTTGTTTGAGGGTGATCAGCTTATATTGAAGAGTTCTGGTTCTACTGTTACCAAACATCATCTCTATTTTATTTTTCACTCTTTGTTGGTGAGGAGTGAGGTTTTTTTGTGTTTGTTTGCATGTAAGGAGCATTGTCACATGTCCTATGATTTTTCGTAGGTCAGCAATCTTTTTTTCTATTTTAGTTATATATGATGGTATTTTTGGTGGTGTTTTGTTCTTGTTAATTTCTCTGCTATCACCAAGATAATGCTTCACTGTCGTTGCTAAGGCATATAAACAGGCGTTGATTTGCCAAAATTATTGGGGTTTTTATCCGTCGTAAATATTCATCCCCTATTTCGTCAATAACACGTAATATTTCATTTTTTTTTTTTTTTTTTATTAAACATTGTCGTTTTAATACGTTCAGCAAGTATGTATGTATGTATGTATGTATGTATGTATGTATGTATGTATGTATGTATGTATGTATGTATGTATGTATGTAAGGGCAAAGGAGCTCTTAAGAGTCAATGGCCATCCAAAATCACCGGGAGAGATGACCCCTTAGCCTTTCTCAAGGCAGAATTCTAGGAGAAGGAAAACTCCGATGTAACACCTGCAACTCTGATGGTATCCAATGATGTTGACTTGTTCTTCTTTTTGGTAAATATCATCTTGGTTAAGAGAGTGGGATTGGCTTTGTGCAGTGCCTTTGCTCACAATAAAAGCTTCACGGCACAGGCATTGCTTTATATCTGGAGATCTCTCTGCACTTGTCGTCACATGGTTCCATGGGCCCAGCACTATGTGTCAATAATTGTCACAAGTGTAGTGTTTGTACCAGAGTTTTCAAGTCGCTGGCTGGACTAAAATGTCACTCGTTCAGCGCATCGGTAGGAGTTCTCCTACATGGATATAAAGTAGTGTCCGTACTAAAAAACGAGTTGGCAGCCACCATGTATGTATGTATGTATGTATGTATGTATGTATGTATGTATGTATGTATGTATGTATGTATGTTATC
Source organism: Eledone cirrhosa (assembly GCA_964016885.1). Lineage (NCBI taxonomy): Eukaryota > Metazoa > Mollusca > Cephalopoda > Octopoda > Eledonidae > Eledone > Eledone cirrhosa. The sequence continues at coordinate 343,122,056 of OZ024741.1, forward strand.
TCTTTCTCTTAATTTCGAGTATATTTTTTGACCGGCCACCTTCCTGGTGGCAAGGTTGTAAAAGAAAAGAAATTGTCATCC
>OZ024741.1:343127136-343129636 GCA_964016885.1 Eledone cirrhosa
CAGCTTCTACAGCCCACTATCTTTCACACACAAACGCACTCACACATATACACACACAGTTACACACACATGTATACCCATACGCTTACACACACACATCTATATTTATACACGCACACATGTTTTACAACCTACCACCTTTCACACCCTTTGATTTCCAGCTCCTACAGCCCACTATCTTTCACACACACACACACTCACACATATACACACTTACACTTATACACACACAGTTACACACACATATATATTTACACACACATATCTTACGGCTTTCACACGCTAGCGCACCCTCTTGATTTAACCCATTTGGTCAGTAGCTTTTGCCACAACCTATCACGCGCACGCGCATTCTTTCCCTCGTTTAAATTTTAAATAATTTTCTCCCCATAACGGCATTCCTGTCTTAACGACATCACAACTTTCTCCGCTTGGCCTGTTCCCCCCCTTTTGGAACTTTTCCCCCGTTGATGGGCGTGAGCCCGAAATATTGGGATTAAATCTCTACTATGGTAACCCTTCTACCTTTGTTTTGTTTTCATCTTTGTCTCTCTCAATTTTCACTTTCACCTTTTTTCCTATCTATCTTTCACTTCCTACCTCGAGATTTCCCTCTGCATTGTTGTGGCTTTCTTAAATACGTATTATATATATATATATATATATATATATATATATATATATATATATATATATATAATCCTTATCGAAACCTCTTAGGATTTTAGTCTTCACAATTATTTTTACTATATCTATCTATAATATATAAATATCCTTCGCTTTGTGAAATCATTTCTTGAAACGAATAAAGTAATACTTTAGGATGGTCACGCTGTGAATAAAGTTAACATGCCATCAATAGAATACATTAGAGGAATAACAAGCTCGGTACGCACTAGCGACCGATGACCATATAAGGACAGATAAGAATTTTAAACCAGGAAGTTAAGAAGTGAAAAAGTGACTGGTGGTGGACACATTAAGTACACATAAAGCATTTAGGCTGAATGGAAGGAGAAGAAAAGGATGTAAACTCGCATATCTCGCGTGATGTCGAAAAAGAGTCGGGCGCCGTCATCTTCATTGTACCCTGAGCTGATCGATATTAAAACAATTGTAATATGCCAATAAAATTTGTACTTATGCTGCAACACTGACTTCGATTCTTCTTAATCTCCTCCCCCCTTCCCCTCCCCCCTTCCCCTTCTCTCTGTCGCTCTCTCTCTCTCTCTCTATATATATATATATACATATATATATATATATATGTATATATATATATATATTGTATATATATATATGTATATATATATATATATATGAATAAAGTTAGTCCTTCATCAGTGATCTTCCAACCATCATTGGTATTTCATCGCTTTAAAGACCATATACCTCCGGTGCGAGCAATGGCTAAAAAAAGTCGTTGGGACACGTAAATAAAGGGTACACGAGAGTGTAAACAAACAAAGATGGTGAAGCAACGAAAAGTGAGGAAGAAGGAGTCAAGTCCAAAATTTCCATGAATATAAGTTCGGTGAAATCGTGAACGAGAGAGAATAAAGACCATCAAACCTGGTTGGAATGTGAGCAAGGAAGGAATTCCGTACAGGTCTAACGGGAGGAAGAAGGAATCTAGTCTGTGAATTCGGTAAACATAAGTTCTGTGAAATCGTCGACGAGAGAGAGAAAAAAAAGGAAACCTGCCTTACCAAGGGTGCGAAAGAAAATAATGACGCACAGGTCAAACGGGAAGAAGGAGGAGGAGGAGAGGTAGTAACAGAGAGTGAGTGAGTGAAGGGTGAGGAATAGGCTAACAGAGAGAGTGACTGCTAGAGAGGGTAAAGATACAGAGAAAGAGGAAGCAGTAAGAACGAAATAGACGGGTCATAGCGAGGGAAAAAATATGTGTAAATATGAGAATAAACGTGCTGCGTGGTTGCTAATGGGTTACATATGAATAAAGTTTGTCCTTCATCAGTGATCTTCCAACCATCATTGGTGTATATATATATATATATTATTCAGAATATTAATAAATGAAGACATTCACATAATGAAAATATGTTTTATTATATATATTTCGAAGGTACTGTGGTGTTTTTTTTAGTACGTCCTCGTCAGATAAAATACATGAATTGATGTGACATACCTCAACGGTCTTTGATGGTTGAATTCCAGTATTGGCAGTGATTTATTACAATAAATCTCAACATTTATATACCACAAATAATAACATGAATGAAGAAGAGGATGTGGAGTGAGATATAGGTATAAGGAGGGGTGAGTATGATAAAATGCAAGAAGAAAATAAATACATACATACATAACTATTTAGATGCGTAAATATACGTGTTAGGGAAGAAAAAGGGAGAGAGAGAGAGAGAGAGAGAGAGAGAGAAGAGAGAAGAAGAAAGAAAGAGAAATGATGTGTGACCGTTGCTTTCAAATATTAAGTCAAATAGAAGCGACCAATTAAATACCATGACATTTTAAAAAATCT
>OZ024741.1:343134636-343144636 GCA_964016885.1 Eledone cirrhosa
CACCACAACCCGCGCCACCACCTGTACCACCAACACCACCATCACGGCGATGATGTCGACGACGTCGGCGACTACCACCAAAACAACCACTTTCACCACTAGAACCAGAACCACCACCACCACTATCACCCCCACCCCACCACTATCACCGCCACTACGACAACTATCGCCACCAGCACCACCACCACCACCATCACCACTACCACCACTACCACCACCATCACCACCACCAGCACCATCACCACTACCACCACCACTACCACCACCAGCACCACCACCACCACCACTACTATCACCACCACCACCACCACCACCATAACATTTTAAAGGGCGGTGTATTGAGGATATAAATCGAAATCATTAGAACGAACAGCGGGACAAAATACCTTGTGGTATTTATCTACTTCCTTTAACATTTCCAATTCAAATCCCAATAGTTTCAGCTTTGCCGTTGGGGTCGATAGAATACATATCAATCACTGTGATCGACATCATCGACTACGCCGACCCTGCAAAATATATGGCTCTGTTTGAATGTTAAAGGTCTTAATAGTATTTATTATCGTCAGATTTGAAGAGGGGTGGGAATTCCTTGAGGCATCGGATTACTGCAGTTTTCTCTTTCATCTTTCTTGTATCAATAAAATGAGTACTAAGCAGGAACGGAGATCAATCTAATCAATTATACTATCCTCTTCTCTAAATTCGTAGCGTTTTTACCGATGTTATTATAACCAACAAGGGTGGTAGATTGGCAGTATCGGTAGAGAATCGGACACGATGCTTTGCAGCATAGAGTTACGTCCCTTTTCGGTCTGAGTTCAAATCCCACCGAGGTTTACTTTGCCTTTCATCCTTACGGGGTCGAAAAAATAAAGTACTAGTAATACACTGAGATACTTTTGCCTTGTGTCAAAAGTAGAAACAATTATTAGCCTTATTTTAAAGGCATGTCATCAATAACATACAGAGTACAGCTCTGTGTCCTTGGGTATGTCAGTGTTGTCATTTATATTGTATTGGGAGTACTCTTCATAATATGTGCCTAGTAGTGTTATTTTCTGTATGCTGTATATATTTATAAGTCCTGGGGTTTTGGTTATATATTTTTTTTGTATTATTGTTATTATTTTTATTTAAGGGCAGTGAATTGGCAGTATCGGTAGAGTGTTAGACGCCATGCTTTGCAGCATAGAGTTACGCCCCTTTTCGACCTGAGTTCAAATCCCACCGAGGTTAACTTTGCCTTTCAACCTTACGGAGTCGATAAAATAAAGTACCAGTAATACACTGGGATAATTGCTGGCCTTGTGCCAAAAGTAGAAACAGTTATTAGAACTAACAATGCGATGTAAAGGTAAAATAGTTAGACCATCGGACAGAATCCCCTGAGGTACGTGTTCCGATTATTCATGTTCTGTGTTGAAATTACGCCGAGGTCACCTTTGCTTTTTCCTATTTCCAGTATCTATAAAATCGAGTACCAATGAAATACTTTGGTGTATTTCATCGACTAACTCATTTTCTCTTATGTTCTGGCTTTGTGTCCGTGTTAGAAACGATTATTATTGGAACTAAGGGTGGTGGATTGGCAGTATCGGTAGAGCGTCAAACACCATGCTTTGCAGCATACAGTCGATAAAATAAAGCAGCAGGAATGCATTGGGATAGATTTAATCGACCTTCTCCCCCACCCTTTAACATTTCTGGCCTTGTGCCTAAAGTAGAAACTATTATTGGAACCATTGATCAGTCTATAGGATCAACTGGTCTGCTGGAAAATTGTAGTAAAATGTCCCCAATTATTGTCGCATTGTCTTTTAAAATGGAAGCCTCATTAACTACTTTTCATCACAAGTGTCCTCGATCAGATTTGACGGGAGTCACACAATTTGTCCTGGAATGTCACTGAGAGGACGGCAAATTATCGAGTCTGATAAAATTCTTGGCGGTTTTTGTTCCGGATCCTTGCTCCCTGAGTTCAAATCCTACCGAGGTCAACTTTACCTTTCATCTTTTCAAGGTCGATAAAAAAGTAGCAGTCTACTACAAGGAACAATTCATATTCTATAACTCTTTCTCACTTCCTTCCTCTGACTCTCTATTTTTCTCTGGAAGTAATCGGCTGTGTTCAGACCTGGAGAGGAGATGAACTGTGCCAAGTTTTAAAATATCCAAGAAACCCCGTATATCAATATGGTGCTACTACGACTTCATCAGGTGTTAGGGATCCGTGCATGCATGAAACTAAATGCGTAGTGTTTGAATTTGTCTGTTTCGAAGCTGATTCCTCTCTATGATGGATATACTTCATAGAAGGTCCCATCATATTCACAATATTGCAGAAATACTTAACTATCAAATGCTCTCAGACATTTAGCTGCAATTAAGCGCCAACAACTCCATGACCGCTTTCCCTTCCTGCACTGCTTTGATATATTTCAATTTCTTCTGGACAATTTGATAAGATGGGAAAATTGTTCAGACTGCTGGAAACAAACAGATGGAAACGTTGATGAATATTCAAGATGAGGAAAATAGTATAAAAACAAAAAATAAAAATAAAACAAAACAAAATAAAATAACATACATCTATTAATGTTGTTGTTGCAGTTTCCAAGTTGACAACTGTTGCTGATGTGATGACTGTTGATTATCCGCCATTGTATATGGCAGTTTTATCCCTGGTTGGTTTTTTTTTTTTATGTTGTTAACTTGTTGGTACAAGTGTTATAACAATTCGTGTTCGAAGTTTGTCCTTTTATTTTTATTGCAGTTGTCTCTTGCCATTGCTTTCTGTAAAGGCAAAAATCCTTAAAAAAGGTCCTTGTCCGTATAACCATATGTAACTTCCTTTCTTCCACAAGAACACTTGTATTTTTTAGTAGTGTATCGTAGTCGTTTTTGAGGTCGCCAGTCTTAGTCTTTTCTATCGTTATTACCACTAGCAGAAAACAACCCTTACGGTGGTTTTCTGCTAGCATGTGTAGTGTACATATTGATATTATACGAATATATATATATATTTATGCATGTAGATATGATAGGTCAAATAAAATCGTAATTGACAATATGCACAGAAATTGAAGAGAGACTGTGTTACACTCTCTCCTGTAATTAGTAAAGTAATCCATGATTATTTACAAAAGACGATATTATATATAAACTGCATTACGACAAAATTTTATGAAAACGAAAACAGAGAAAATTAGCGACGGAAATACCTTATATAATGATACAAATATATGAACGTTTATATAAGCGCCGTGATAATATATCATAAGCAGAAGTATTGACATTTGAAAATTTTATAGAAGTGAATCGTGAAATAAGCAATAAAATTATTTATATCTAATCAAGTGTTACGAAATTTAGTAGATAAATTATGTAATATTCATTCATTATTTATTCAAAGTAATCCAACTTAATTTACTAACGGGATAAAAAAATATATTTAGTCCCGCAATCCTCTCTTTTTTATATTATGATAAGAAGTGCTCTGATGAACTTTTTCTTTTACTTCCAGATCACTTTGTACTATCTCGTCTTACTTGAAACTTGCAGGATCTTCATTCCGGATGCTGTTGTGGTTCTACGAATAAGTATTTATATGGTCGTAGTTTTTTTCTTCGAACTGCTAGACTTTGAAACTCTCTTCCATCTCGTTGTTTTCCTACTTCTTTTGAGCGGAACTCTTTCAAGTTCAACGCAAATCCATTCTTTTTTCTTAATTTCTCCTTCAAAATCCCTTACCCTAAGTTGCTTCAAACCTTGCTTGTGACTTCCCCCCCAAAAATAAAAAAAACTAACCATTCAATTATATATATGATTCAGTCAATGTTGATGTTTTACTGTTTTCCCGTTTTCATATGTTTATTTCATCATTCGTTTTTCTGCTGAACCCCAGAAAGGCGTCCCAGCCATGCCCACCTTGTCTTATTTCATACATATTGAATCAAGAACACTGTCATACTATATGTCATTCTGTTATGTTTTTTGTAAAAGACGCGATTTGTGGGAAAGCTCACTGTTATTTCTTGCAGATTGACAGACCAGCTAGCGAATCTTTTTATTGGTGTTCTTTATAGAGTGTGGAGTATCTACATGCATTGCTGCCATTGTTGCTATGGTTGCTCTTCCATATACTGTTATTATTGTTATTGTTGTTGTTATTTACACTCTTGTTTGCTATTGCTGTTATTTACTAACAGTCTCTTATATAACAAACCCATGATCAAATGTTTGCCAACGCCGACCTCCCTGACATTTACGTTATTCAATATCTCTTTCCTATATTGGCACAGCAATATGAAGCTTGAATGCTATTTTTAGCATGTAAAACGACCACGTAGAGGCTCTCCTTCCGTTCCTGTAGCTATTGTTGTATGTATAATTTAGTGTACGTATTGTTACTGAAGTTAGTCTTCCCAGAGGAAAAGAAAAATGGCAGCTTTTCTAATTGTAGTAGTTTTTTTCCTATGCCTGTATCTGCTCCCATATACTTGGCAGATTATAAGGATATTGTTCTGCGACAAACGACAAAGGAAGAAGTTCAGTTCAAATATCTTTCACCTAAAGGCGTAATATTGTACATCTCCATTCCATCATAATCTCTGACTACATACTACGTTCACCATAAATGTAATGAAACAATAACAAATAAATTGTCTTCAACAGAAAAATACTGTACTTCCGTTACAATCAGATCAGCACTATGAATATCTGACTAAACTAGCAGCCAATAATAATAATTGTTTCTACGCTTGGCATAAGGCCAGCAATGTGAGGGAAGGGGAAAATCGACTAAATCGACACCAGTGTGTTACTGGTACTTTATTTTATCCCCTCGTAAGAGTGAACGGCAAAGCCAACCCCGGTGGGATTTTACTCAGAACGAAAAGGGCAATAACTATATGCCACGAAGCCTGTTTTCCAAGGCTCTACCGATGCTGTCAACCCACTACCTCTAATAATAATAATAATAATAATAATAATTGGTTTCTGATTTAGGCACCATGACAACAATTTGAAGGGTAGGGGAAAGTCGATTCAATCGACCCCAGTGCGTGACTGGTACTTTATTTTATCGACCCCGTAAGGATGAAAGGCAAAGCTAACATCGGCGAGATTTGAACTCTGAACGTAAAATCTCCTCCCAGCGGGTCCTATCAGAAGCAACCGTCTCCTACTCATCCGGCTGGATCCTCAAGCACGATCAGCCAAGTTCATAGATGTTATCCAACAATCTTGCCCATGGTCTTCCCCTGGGTCTCCTACCTGTTCATTTTGCACGTAAAATATGTCCAGCGATTCTTTCTTCAGACATTCTAACCACATGACCATAGTATCGGAGCTGTGATTTCTCAATTGTATTATATCTAAATACTAATAGTTCTGCTAATTAGCAGGTGTCGTAGTACGTTTTAAATTCAGCGTACAGAAAAGATGTTTTAAAGGTGGTTATAAAACTGTACAGACAGTAAGTGATTGAACTATGTTCATGAAACAATACAGAACAAACTCGCTTTATATAAGTAAAATATTGTACACAACTATAATATCTGAAAGCTTGAGAATAACATTAACACGGAGAAACAAAACAGAGTAACATGAATCAGCAATCGCCATATTATCTCTCACTCTCAAGGCTATAGAATGGCAACTAATGAACGATAAATAGGTGCCAAATACTTCATGTTCCAAACTAATAAAATTTAGACAATGCATTCTGTTGGGAAACATTTGCCATTAATGTGGATTTAGTGCGGAAGATGAGATCCCCATAATTACTATATAACTGAAAACATCATTGATTATTCCTTTCCAAAGAGGCATTGGATGGTAACAAAATCTGTATACATTGAATTTGGTTAAACATTTAGCCAGGAAGACTAGCACTTAAGATAGTATGCGGATGTGGAATATATACAGAATACCATATAGTAGAAAAAAAGAAGTATTAGTGAAAATGTATGAAGCATAACATCCATAATTGATAACTGGAACAACCAACGCTTAGTATATTACTAGAGGGAATGAAATTCATGGAAAAATGTTAAAATTTAATCTGTCAGTAGACGAAAATAGCACGTTAAATTGAAATTTACATGTCACATCTATATAGACAAATAATGAAAAATAAGCCGAATCAATAAAGGTGCTTAGACACTTTCACTTGACCTGTTAAAAATTGCTACCAAATGCCAGTCACATTCTATTGTGCCATCTTAAAAATAACATATAGGACAATGCACACCACGGCACCTTATTACTGAAAACACACACACACACACACATAGACACACACACATACATACACACACACACATACAAACACACACATATATATATACATATATGTATGTATCTCTCTCTCTCTCTCTCTCTCTCTCTCTCTCTCTCTCTCTCTCTCTATATATATATATATATATATATATATATATATATATAATTAAAAGTTTAACAAGGTTCAATGAATTCATCAATGAATAAAGTTTCACAATAGATTAGAAGCACTCTACAGTTGGTTTTCTGGAGTTATTAATATTACTTCAAAATTTTAATAAATATAGACATTCATGTGATCAAATATATTTTATTATTTCAGAGGTACTGAGCTATTTCAACAGTACGTCCTCATCAGATAAAATAAGTTGATGCCTGACATACCTTGACTATGTTGATGGTTATAATTTAGTCATGGCAGTGATTAGTTTTTTGTCATAACTAATCACTGCCTTGACTAAATTATAACCATCAACATAGTCAAGGTATGTCAGGCATCAACTTATTTAATCTGATGAGGACGTACTGTTGAAATAGCTCAGTACCTCTGAAATATGTATAATAAAATATATTTGATCACATGAATGTCTATATTTATTAATATTTTGAAGTAATATATATATATATATATATATATATACACATATATATATACATCAGTGCAATATTGACGGACGTAAGAATGAATATTAAATATTGAAGTAGAGTGTAAATATTCCTTATTATGGCTAAGTGTTCCATCTCATTAAGGGACTCTGTATTTTGATGAAGATTAGGCCACTCGACTGCTGAGCCTTTATAGACATGATAAAAATAACAGCTAAATATCACTCAAATCGCGCCTTATCGTTTACAAAATAACATGGCTTAATGTTGTCCACGATGGACAAACACAGAATAGTGATTGCTAAAATACAGCCCCAATACTGTCGTGCCATAGACCTAGACCCCATCCCTAACCCCCCCCCCATTCTTCTGTGACCCTAGAGCCCTTGTCTTTCCCTTCCTTTTCCGTTTTGATAACCACAAAAGACACTTGAATTTTTTACAATAAAGGATTGGTCTTTAAATACATTACATAATAAGTTTAATGGATATCAAATATGTAACAACAGTAATTTATAACTCTTTCAAATATTGGCACAAGGCCAGTAATTTAGGGAAGTGTAAATTCGATTATATCATCACCAGTACATGATTGCTACTTTATTTTATCGATCTCGGATGAATGAAATGCAAAGTTAAATTCGTCGGGATTGATCTCGGAACGTAGAAAGTTGTAATTAAATACCGAAAAGCATTTTGTCCGACGTTCTACCGATATTATGAATCCACAGTCCCTTGAATACTAATTGATAATAGTTTCTACTATAGGCACAAGGAGGGCAATTTTGTAGGAAGGGATAGTCGATTAAATCGACCGCAGTGTATTACTAATACTTTATTTTATCGACCCCGTATGGATGAAAGGCAGAGTTAACCTCGGCGGGATTTGAACTCAGACCGGAAAGGGCCGTAACTCTATGCTGCAAGATACTATTTAATAATGGTTTCTACTATAGGCACAATGCCAGCAATTTGGGAGGGAGGGGAAAGTCGATTAAATCGACCCTAGTGCGACCCCGTAAAGATGAAAGGCAAAGTTAACCTCGGCGGGATTTGAACTCAAAATCTTACGACCTATAAACCCTCACCATGTGTAAACGCGTGTAACTGTTCTCAATAAGGCTTATGGTAGCGCAACATTGATTAAGAATAGTCTGTAGAATTGGTTGGCCAGCAAGTAATTGTCTCCGACAGGGTGAATTCCATGTTAGAGATTGAACTGAATATATTATGGTTTATATAGACTTCGTTTTTTTAATATTTATTGAAAGCTAAATTTGGGTGTATGCAAACCATGTTTCCACAACAGATACAGACACACATACACACACGCATACATACAGGCACCCCATCCCCCAAATATATATATATATGTATATCAAATGATGGTTGTTAAGACGGGATTAAATCACCATAACTATTGCATTATATATATTTCTGTTACATGGTTATTCATGTGACTTTGTCTCTTACGCAATCATTGGTGCAGTTATACAGACACGAGTTAAAACATATCCGAGGAGCTTCCGTTTCCAGAGACAGGTTCAATCATTGTTAGATCGTTCCTCGAGCTGATCGACAGTGAAACATATGTAATATGTAATTAAATATGTATATGATGCAACACTCATTCTTTGTTCCCTTATATATTAATATTATTGATACTCGGTTCCTCAAGAGCATCAATACATACACACACATATATATATATATTTATGTATAGGAAAATGTTTGACCCCGACGGCAGAGCTCAAGCTGTCGAAACGGCTATTTCTGGACTGAAATAGCCGTCGAAACGGCTTGAGCTCTGCCTTCGGGATCAAGCATTTTCCTATTACCCACTCTACTACCCTAAGGATTGAGTACTCTGGTGCGTTATGGTCCATCTGGTTCCTTACTACACCTCCTTCGTTATATATATCTGTGTGTTATTGATGGACGTAAGAAAAAGTACTCAATACCGAAGTAGAGTTTAAATATTCATTTGATATGGCATATAAGTCACCCTTCTTACTCTGGAGTTCACCTGCACAATTGCAAAATCACCACTCAAGACTAAACTTTTTCAACTAACACAGACAGAAAAATAGTGTAAAACTTAAGGGTGGTGGAGGAATGATGGGTGGATACATATAGTGGAATGAGAGAGAGTGAGGAAAGTGCTTTAAAAAAAGAAAGGCTAAGGAGAAGGTAACTCTAAGAGAGACATGGCATGTGTGATGATGATGTCTTACATATATATATAATATATTAGAAAGTGAACCTCTGTTCTATACATAGAGCACTCCTAACATATATATATATAATATATAAATACATATTCTCTCTCTCTCGCTCCATCTCTCTCTCTCTCTCTCTCTCTCTCTCTCTCTCTCTCTCTCTCTCTCTCTCTCTATATATATATATATATATATATATATATATATATATAATATATGTGTGTGTCTGTGTATAAATATAAAATATATGTATATACAATATATACAGGTATACAGGTTGTCCCCAAAACATGCATACACATACTTATTAGAATTCTGTTGAAGTGTGCATACATTTTTTGGGACACCCTGTATATACGTACACACACACATATCCATAACACACACACAGAGTTATATATATATATATATATATATTGTTATACTTGGGGAGGGTCATATTGTTGTAATAATATTGCCAGAATTAATAACGGAACACACTCACTGTCTGGTTGGTTTTCGCTTCTGTATCTTTTATATCAGTTAATTTATTCGGTCCTCAATGTTTACCATTGAGTGACCAACGGTCAAAAATACAGATATAATATAGACACAAACACATATATATAGTTTAACAAAGTTCTTTCGTTGCACATCTGCAAAATCGTCAGTGGTGCTATTATGTTTCCTCCTGCTGTTTGTATGTCTACGCCATCTTTATTTAATCTGGAAACATAATAACACCACTGATGATGTTGCAGATGTGCAACGAAAGAACTTTGTTAGAGTATATATATGTGTTTGTGTCTATATTATATCTGTATTTTTTACCGTTTGTCAGTCAATGGTAAAATTGAGGACCGAATAAATTAACTGATATAAAAGATACAGAAGCGAAAACCAAACAAACA
>OZ024741.1:343152136-343162136 GCA_964016885.1 Eledone cirrhosa
TACCTCCGTAAAAACACTTATTAGCAAGGCATACCCTTTTCAAAGACCCCCTGTATAGATAAGAAATGTATAACCTGTAAAATAAGCCCCCATATTAACTGTAAAACTAGAAATGTAGTGTATAGCATAAGATGTACTGAAGGACAATGTAGAGACAAAAATATAGTGTACATAGGTGAGACAGCTCGTAGTGTAGGGGAACGGATAAATGAACACTGGCGAGACCTTCAAGATAGTAAAGAATCATCTGTACTCTACCAACATGCTAAAATAGAACATAAGGGTAAATTAGAGAACATAGAAATAAAAATAGAATCTACACACAGAAAAGACGCAATGTTTAGACAAATCACAGAGGCAATAAACATAAAAGAATTACAACCAAAATTAAATAGAAAATATGAGTGGAACAGCAACATCACAACTTACAATTAAGGACAAAATGAAAACATACACACACATAGAACAAACAGCCAACCTGTAACATGTAAATAAACAAATAAGTAAACAAATATAAACCTACACAGACACCCGGATGTGGCGCATGCGCAGACTGAGCACACAACACACACACAGAAACAAAATGGCGTAGGACAGAACAAAGGAGAGGCACAAAAACAAAGAAAAGAATCCCCAGTCACTGAAGAGGTCACAGAATGTGTGACGAAAGAACTTTGACAATATATAAACAACTATCTGGTTGTGGAACCAACCAACCGGAAATTTATAGATTTATAAATTCCTAAATTTATAAATTCATTATAATAAATTGAAGTGAAAGCAACTGGTGCGTGTGTTTCTTATTGGCAACATGACCCTCCCAAAGTATAACAATATATATATATATATATATATATATATATATATATATATATATATATATATATATATATATATATATATATATATATATAGAGAGAGAGAGAGAGAGAGATTATAGATAACGAGGAATCAGTGATGCATCAAAACACAATTTATTAACATATTACATATATTTCTCCGACGATCAGCTCAAGGTAGGATCTATTACAGATCGAACCTGACTCTGCATTCGCAGATCCTGCCTTGAGCTGATCGTCAGAGAAACATATGTAATATGTTAATAAATTGTGCTTTGATGCATCACTGATTCCTCGTTATCTATAATAATATACTCTGCTCTGCGCGAGTATCGAGTACTCAAACGGCATGCCGCCTATGGCCGCATTTATTGCAACCATACAACAACTATATATATATATATATATATATATATTGTAATAATAATTAATTTGAAGCGATTCTTTGCTTAAACTTTAATCTGTTATTTTAATATATATATATATAAATAAATACAATATCGGAAAAGCTTTTTAGCGATACTCCGGCCAAATTCCAACTAACTCAACAAACATTAGGAAATAAGTGATTATATTCCCAATTATGTGTTCGGGGTGCTAACTGAAAGTATTGCGTGGAAAATTGGCTGTATTATTTCAAATGAGACATATCTAATATATCTCTTCCCAGACGGACGTCTCGTTTCATTATATGACTCCTACAATTTTGGTGAAATTATACCAATTTATGTAGGAGCTTGTATACCATCAATAGATATATATTCAAGTGGGCTCCTATAATTCATCAGTGGGTGCCCCAATAATACTAATATTGATAATCTAACCAACATCAGCATTTAGCGATAATCACTTTCTGTGCCTGAGGTATCTGTCAGGTAGCCAGTCCAGCAGTTCTGAAAGAAGTGCTCGAACTGATTCAAAAAATGAGGAAGTGAATTACCGCCAAAAAAAAACATACATGCGCGTGACAATGAAGTCTGAAAGGAATTCAGGCCACGTGCTAAGAACTCAATTGGAAATTGAAAAAATATCTATGTGTGTACAACATTTGATGACACACATATTTTCTCGGGCAAAATAACAGAATGAGATATAAGGAACAATCAATATTCATATATAAAAAATAAAACAAAGAAATGCTAACCTTATACCGGGAATTTTTTTCAAATCTGCTGCGCCAAGAGTAAGTAAATAAATACAATATCGGAGAAAGCCTTTTAGCGATACTCCGGCCAAATTCCAACTCACTCAACAAACATTAGGAAATAAGTGATTATATTCCCAATTATGTGTTCGGGGTGCTAACTAAAAGTATATATATATTACTCGATACCTAGTACTCATTACTCTCACCTGTCAACCACATACGGGTATATGTATGGCCCTTAGCAATAGGTAATTTTCCGGACGTTAAAATGTTGCTGCTCCCACGGCGGAAAATAAGTGTTTGCCCTATACCTGCGTTCTATCCTCAACTTTGCAAGTTGCCTTCCCCATTATATTTATTGTTACTTATCCTTCTAATACCAAGAATAAGTCTGAACAAGGTTTTAATTTAAGAGAAAATTATATGATACTAGACCACCCGTGACCCGTTGGGTCACGTTCACTTCAAAATATAAAAACAAAATCATGTTCACTTAAAAATAATTTTTAAATAATTAAAATATACACCGGCATGTATATAATGTGAAATGAAACTGGAAGGCCCATATATATATATATACGTGTGTGTATGTATATATATATATAAATGTGTGTGTTTGTATACATATATGTACATATATATATGTATATATATATGTATGTATGTATATATATATGTGGGTGTCTGTATACACTGTCCATATACACACACACTCATATATATATATACACAACAACACAACCAGCTCTCGCTCTTCCATTCTCCTACTCCGTCTCCTCTCCCTCTCTCTCTATGTCTCTCTTTGAATCTACTGTCTCATAGTCACTATCTCTTTCTCTCTATCTTTCTCTCTCTCTGTTTATGAAAGTACCCAGAAAACCCCATATCTCGGGGAAACCGTGATCCAATTTACATGAAACTTGTTTTATTCTATTTGTATTCCCATTTCAGGGGCAACTTCCTTTCAATGTTTTTTCCAGTTTTGCGCCCTTTTGACTGTATTACATCTTCAAACTTTCACGGTCGATGAGGGCCGCCTTCACTTCGCTAACATTTTGCGTAGATTGGTTTTCTGTTGGTTGGACTAATCTAGCGGGGTGGGAGCTAAACATTTACAAAGTTGAAAAATAAGGGCCACCCTAATATATATATATCCAGAGAGAGTAACGTGAAGTTACTGTAGGTTCACCCAGGTGAGCATGTGTATGCATATCTCCGAATGTCATCTTCAAGTAATCTCTCTCAAGATCAAAGGAAAGTGAACATAACAGATAAATATATATAAGAAACAAACATGTATATTAGATGTTGGTCAGTGTGTATATCTTTAGGTTCTCATCATGCATACCATCTCACATACTGGTTGTCCACTACCAGACATTCAGAGATTTGCGTATGACTTTCATTGCCTTTTAATCAGTTGATCTCACCGAGTTTCACCGAATTTCATGTCATATTCTATACTAAAAGTACAAACTCGGCAACATCACCGAATCTTCGTTGTAAATAAAACTTCGCCTCACATGATACTCTACTCTGTTTATCTTCATCTACGTTTTATACAAAATACTCTAAATGCACACAACCCCCCCCCCCCCCCCTCCTCATCACCACAACATAACAACAAGAAAACGATACTATGCAACTATAAACAGATGAAGTATTATGAAATTGGTCTGCATATTGTTTTTATAAGACTGAAAATAAAATGTACTCAGAACATGTGATGGCAGAATCGGTAGAGTGTCGGACAACATGCTTTGCAACATAAAGTTACGGCCTTTTATTTTCTGATTTCAAATCCCACCGAGATTAGCTTTGCCTTTCATAAAATAAAGTACCAGTTACGCACTTGGGTCGATTTAATCGACATTGCCTTCTCTCAAAATTGTTGGCCCTGTGCCTAAATGAGAAACCATTGTTAAAGTTGATTTTTTCTCTATTACGCTTGTCTGGATGTCCTCAGACGGTATTACAAAAAGATGTTCAATATGGCGCTTAGAATTGTAATCGAGTGTGTGTATACTACTTCTGGTGTGTCTACAGATACAGTCATGTTTTACTTTGTTTCGTCTTTATTTATTTTACTTCGAGTTTCATTTCTCTGTTATAATTCGCTATGGCGAATGTTAGTTGTAATTTCTGCTTGTTTATATTTTGCTGTGTACATTGGTTTGCTGAGTTAAAGTGGAGTATTTCTCAGTGTTTCAAAGTCTACATTGTTTGGTTTAATTTAATTCCACTGTTGTGTTGACTATTTGAAGCAAATGTGTTCCACATAGTCTTTTAGCCTCCATACTCATTTCAATGTAGCTGTGACATTATTATTAACGTTGAATATAGCGGTGAATTGGCAGTATTGGCAGAGCACCACACACCATGCTTTACAGCATAGGGTTACGGCTCTTTATGGTCTGAATTCAAATCCTGATGAGGTTAGCTTTGCCTTTCATCATTACGAGGTCGACAAAATAAAGTACCAGTAATGCATTTGGGTCAATTTAATCGACTTTCCCCTCCCCACAAATTGCTGGCCTTGTGCCTATAGTATAAATCATTATTATCAACGTTGAAGGTGTGGAAGAAGCGGAAACAGCTTGAAATCACCTTTGCACATACTAATATAAGGCTTACCCATGATTTACAAATTTCATTTGCAAAGCCCCGTTCGTTTATCATTTGAGGATTTGCCATTTTAATACCCTTCAGTTAGGATATGCCATTCAAAAAGACTATTTAGTCTAACTGTTGCATCTATGAATCTGGTGGTTTCCTACCGAAATTAGTGCTATATATGTATCTAATTGTAATATTCTATTTTGAATAGAGTCCAGTATGCGTGGCTGGCTAGAGAGTGCTTCTTGATTAAGATAAGTTTCCAGTTACGTTGAATATTACACCTTCATCGTAGTTGAAATTTACACTTACTGAGTTTGCTCTCATATGGATCAGCAAGTGATCTATCCCTTAAACCCTCAATCCCAACATTTCTGTATTGTTCTAATCTAATCTGGCCGAGTTTATACTCGCAAATAAGAAGAATCAGGGCCGCCCCTAGGAGCATTGGATTGGTGTACTTCATATTTGTTTCGGTTGCTGAATACAATCAGGGGTCGCTGCTTCTCCTGAAGGTCAATAGGTCTCTTCTAACTCGAGCGGGAGCGCCTTTCCATTGTCAATTTGCACTGATCATCTGCAAAGCCGCATAGTTTCTGAGAAACACTACACAAATCTTTCGATGCGTGCAGCTGGAACTACTGCCGCCCATTGATTTCTACAGCTGAGTAATCTGGAACAACGTGAAATAAGGTGTCTTACTCACAACACATCACTTGATCCGAGAATCGAACTCACAACCTTTCGATTGCAACCCGAATGCTCTAACCACTAAGCCATGCGTCTATCTATATCTAGATATTGTAATTTAGTTGTTGATACTGAATTTTTCCCGAATTACAATACATCCATGAGCAGAGGCTAGACGGTGGATAGAAATCTATATTGTGGAATAACATAACTTTACATTTCCTGTTTAAGCTGTACTGTAAAAGCAAACGGCTTTTACACTGCTGTTATTTTAAAGACTAAGGTCAGGGGTTCTTCTAAATTTATTGTTCAATGTATTTATTTGATTACAGAATTCGTTCTTCACCGAGTTTATCAAATTATATTTCGGGTTTCTTGTGAAATGTTTGTTGAACTCCCCCAGATAGCTCACGTTTAGTTACACAAAATTAACCCCAATAACGTAGTTAAAGTCAGTTACAGTTACAAAAAGAATGTCGATGAATGATAATCAGCAATTTATCCTTGTATATATATATATGTGTGTGTGTCTAAGACTGTGTATGTATAAGCATCCACACACATATATATATATATATGTATATGCGCATATATATATGTATGTATATAAATATATATATATATATATATAACGAGGCGTGTATGTTCGCGCGTGAGTACGTTCCTTCGACTTCTCATTTCTTCAATTTCTTCAGCTGTTGATGAAATACACAGCGTTTCGTAAAGACTTGTTATAAATAACAGTCGACCACTTGTAGGCTAATATAAAATATCCCGAACGTACAAGAGGAACGAAGAGAATGAATTTGAGAACAATCACAAAAAGAAAACAAATATCTTAGTGAGGCAGTGAAAATATCTTTTCGGAAAAGAATAAGGTACAACAAATCTTACTGATGCAGTGAAAATATCTCTTGGGGAAAAAAATAGGGCATAAACAGAAATCTTACTGAGGCAGTGAAAATATCTCATGTGAAAAGAATAGGTTGTAAACAAATCTTAGTGAAGCAGTGAAAATATCTCTTGGGAAAAGAATAAGGTACAAAAATATCTTACTGAGGCAGTGAAAATATCTCTTGGGAAATGAATAAGGTACAATATATCTTACTGAGGCAGTGAAAATATCTCTTGGGGGAAAAAATAGGGTATAAACAAATGTTACTGAGGCAGTGAAAATATCACTTGGCGAAAGATTAAGGTACAAACAAATCTTAGTGAGGCTGTGAAAATATCTCTTGGGAAAAGCATAAAGTAGAAACACAAATCTTAGTGAGGCAGTGAAAATATCTCTAGGGAAAAGAATAAAGTACAATATATCTTAGTGAGGCAGTGAAAATATCTCCCGGGAAAAGAATAAGGTACAAAAAATCTTACTGAGGCAGTGAAAATATCTCTTGGGAAAAGAATTAGGTACAAAACATCTTAGTGGGGCAGTGAAAATATCTCATGGCAAATAAATAAGCTGTAAGCAAATCTTAGAGAGGCAGTGAAATTATCTCTTGGGAAAAGAATAAGTTGTAAACAAATCTTACTGAGGCAGTGAACATATCTCATGGAAAATGAATAAGGTACAAAAATATCTTACTGAGGCAGTGAAAATATCTCATGGGAAATTAATAAGGTACACAAAATCTTACTGAGGCAGTGAAAATATCACTTGGCGAAAGATTAAGGTACAAACAAATCTTAGTGAAGCAGTGAAAATATCTCTTGGGAAATAAATTAGGTCCAAACCAGAAAATACCTACGGTTTATCTATTACCTAGGCACAGGTGAGATTGAAATGGCAAATCTTAATTCGTCTTATCTAGGTATTTATTCTATGATTGTGCCGTACAACAAATTAGAAATTTGTTGGGGATTATGAGGCATGTCCGTATTAATTAGATACACAGAAAGAAGGAATAAGTTAGAATATACGTATATAAATATATACTATAGAATATATTCAGTCCTCCAAATATAAATACATACATATATATATATATATATATATATATATATATATATATATATATACACATATATATATATGTATATACATATACATTACATTGTATTTCTGGCTGCTTATCTATCTATCTATCTATCTATCTATCTATCTATCTATCTATCTATCTATCTATCTATCTATCTATCTATCTATCTATCTATCTATTCATCTATTAATCTATTTATCACTCACTCTCTCCCTCTTTCGCCTTATATATATACATATAGGTATGCGTCTCTTTCTCTCTTTTCTCTCTCTCTCTCTCTCTCTCTCTCTCTCTCTCTCTCTCTCTCTCTCTATATATATATATATATATATATATATATATATATAGAGAGAGAGAGAGAGAGACATACATACATAGATACATACATGCATTCGTGCTTATATATATATATGTGTTTAAACACGCACACTCACATCACACAAAGACATGTGCACACATGAACACATGCTTACACACATACACAGATACACCTACACCCGTGTGCAGTCATCATGCACACGCACAGTTTGCATCTTTTAACGACTTCCACTAATAAAGCGTGACGTCTCGTTTCCGCATTAAATATGGAAGCACATCTAGTTAAGAAAAGCTCAACATTTTTTTTTCTTCGTATTTTCTTCTATATTCTCTTTAAGTTTACTTTCATTTTGTGCTTCCTAAACCACCACATTACATCGCGTGTTCAAAGTGGATGCGAATAATGTTAGGGAGAGGTGTTCTCTATAAACCAAATCACGCAATCCTTGTATATTATAGTAGATACATCACGCTACAGAACAGTACAGTGCACTAGAGTACAGCATACATATATAGCCCGACCACACGTATACACACAAACATACATACACACACAAAGGCTTACACATTCAGACACACACCGGCGTACACACACCAGCGTACAGACAAAGGCGTACACACAAAGGCGTACACACAAAGGCTTACACACCCAGGCACACACCGGCGTACACACACTAGCGTACACACAACGGTGTACACATATATAGCCCTACTACACATATACACACAAACATACCTACACACACACAAAGGTTTACACATTCAGACACACACCGGCGTACACACAACGGTGTACACACACACACATATATATATATATATATATATATATACACTACGACATTCACACAATCACAAATACACACATACATACACACACAAAGGCTTACACATTCAGACACACACCGGCGTACACACAACGGTGTACACACACATATATATATATATATATATATATATATATATATACACCACGACATTCACACAATCACAAATACACACATACATACACACACAAAGGCTTACACATTCAGACACACACCGGTGTACAGACACCGGTACACACACACATATATATATACACCAAGACATTCACACAATCACAAACATACATACATACACACAACGGCTTACACCCCCAGACACACACCGGCGTACACACAACGATGTACACATATATAGCCCTACTACACATATACACACAAACATACCTACACACACACAAAGGCTTACACATTCAGACACACACCGGTGTACACACACCGGTACACACATATATAAACCAAGACATTCACACAATCACAAATATACATACACACACAAAGGCTTACACATTCAGTCACACACCAGTCTACACACACCCGTACACATATATATATAGTATATAAACCAAGACATTCACACAATCACAAATATACCAAGACATAATGCAATAATACATGGTGATGTAATATTATACTTCTCTATAATTTCTATGGCTTTACATTAGTGCAGTATAAGGAATGTTATACGGAAAATGGATATGTATATATATATATGTGTATATATATAATAAGGGTATATATGTATGTGTATACATGAATGTGTATGTATGTGTATATATGTATGTGTATATGTGTATGTGAATATATATATGGGTATATATGTATGTGTATATGTATGTGTATATGAATGTGTATATATATGTGTATATATGTATGGGTATATATGTATCTGTATATATGTATGTATATATATATGTGTATATATGTACGGGTATATATGTATGTGTATATATGTATGTGTATGTATGTGTATATATGTATGTGTATATATGTATGTGAATATATATATGGTTATATATGTATGTGTATATGTATGTGTATACGTATGTGTATATATGTATGGGTATATATGTATGTGTATATATGTATGTGCATATATGTATGTGTATATATGTATGTGTATATATGTATGTGAATATATATATGGGTATATATGTA
Organism: Eledone cirrhosa; assembly: GCA_964016885.1. Taxonomy (NCBI): domain Eukaryota; kingdom Metazoa; phylum Mollusca; class Cephalopoda; order Octopoda; family Eledonidae; genus Eledone; species Eledone cirrhosa. Next base: position 343,161,708 of record OZ024741.1, read on the forward strand.
TGTGTATATATGTATGTGTATATATGTATGTGTATGTATGTGTATATATGTATGTGTATATATGTATGTGAATATATATATAGGTATATATGTATGTGTATATGTATGTGTATATATATGTGTATATATGTATGGTTATATATGTGTGTGCATATATGTATGTGAATATATATGTGTATATATGTATGGGTATATATGTATGGGTATATATGTATGTGTATGTATGTGTATATATGTATGTGTATATATGTATGTGATTATATATATGGGTATATATGTATGTGTATATGTATGTGCATATGTATGTGTATATATGTATTGGCATATATGTATGTGTATATATGTATGTGTATATATGCATGTGTATATATGTATGGGTATATATGTATGTGAATATATATATGGGTATATATGTATGTGTATATGTAT
>OZ024741.1:343169636-343172136 GCA_964016885.1 Eledone cirrhosa
CCAAAAGTAGAAACAATTATTTTTTGTAATATATCAAATCAAAATTACATTATTAAATCTCATTCTTATTTTGCTTCTTGTAAATAATTTTTTCAAAATATCAATTCAAAACTTTTGTGAATAGTCATAATATCTTCTCATTTATCTATGGTTTAAATTTCATATGAATCGAAGGGAAAACGTTTTCAGCGGGGGTTTGTCCCTTCGGGGAACCCTAATAGGGGTTTTAATCCCCATTAGGGTGTCTTAATATTATTGAAGGGTAAACATCGAAGGGTAAACATTTTCAGCGGGGGTTTTGTATCCCAGGGGACCCCTTTGATTAAGATGAAATATACTTATCCAAGTACCCTGGGCAATGTAGTTTCAGAATATATATGGTTTTGGGAGTCTATCTCCTAAACGATAGGATTTCGTGAACAAACAAACAGGAATATAACTTTATATATAGAGATATACACACACACACACACCCCCACGCACGCACCCCACCCCCCCACACACATACACTCATAAACACACACACACACACACACACAGTAGTAGGAGCACTAACACAGCATGATTCATCATAGAGGCGTTCTTCACTTCAGTCTGTATCATTTCATTCTGAATCCCGATCCGGTCTGGTTCCTTCTCATCGTCATTACAGAGGTCGGAGGCAATGGACAATCTATAAATCCTTGACTTTCATCGAGACAAAAGTGACGACCATTACCCGGAAGCTGGTTACTGAGGTTCCTTCATGACAAACGTGAAATCATTGGATTCTGATAAATTATAAAGAACAGTAGATTCTACATTATCACAGATTGTGTACAGACAGAGTACAGCAACATATTATATACAAACGTGACAAGTACCCTCCTCCTCCTCCCCATCCTCCTCCCCATCCTCCTCCTCATCCCCCCTCTTCCCCGCATATCCCCCCTCCTCCTCCTCTTGCTCCCCCCTCCTGACCCTTCTCCTACCCCAAGCCTTCCCCTTCCTCCTCCTCTTGACCCCCCCATCCCATCTCGGGCAAATAGTTGACAACAACAACAACATGAACGTCAACAAGAATATCAACTATCGCCCTGAATCTAGGACACAAAACGGCTCATTTAAAAATATTTATCTTTATATTAAAACTTCCTACTATAATTTTATTTTAAAAAAATTGTTAAATAATTGTTTCTACTTTGGCACAAGGCCAGCAATTATCTCAGTGTAATACTAGTACTATATTTTATCGACCCCGTAATGATGAAAGACAAAGTTAACCTCGGCGGGATTTGAACTCAGATCATAAAATGCCGCAACTCTATGCTACCATGCTTGGCGTCCAACGCTCTACCGATACTGCCAATCAAAAGCCATTTGTAATTTTATTAAATAATATTCTAATATTCTAAATATCAGCCTACTACTAAAAGATTCGGTAATTTTTAAAATTCCTTTACATTTTTATTTGTTTTCAAAATTAATTGAAACGCATAGACAGTTTCAATTAAAACCGGTAAAATAGGTTGCGTTGTGTAGTAAATGGCCTACACGTTTTAACTTTTCTTTCATCTTAATTAAATAATTAGTCAAGTACTGGAAGTAATTTTATCACCTAACCTCCCCTTCAATGTCGGATATAATGGAGGGCGAATTGAGTGTCGTGTAGAATGGTTTGCGGTATATATTCCTGTTTTCTATCTTTTGAATTCATATCCTGCTCAGGTCAACTTTGACTTTTATACATCCTGGTTAGATAAATACAGGGTCGACTGAAAAGTTTATAGACTGTCCAAGATACTCTTATTGAATGACAAGATGAGGTTTATTCTTCAGCATAGTCCCCGAAAAGAAACATTGCAGTTATAAATACGAAGAGTTGAAATTAATGCATGCAAGATTTCACAGCTCCAGCATCAACACTACATAGTCAACAGATGGATACTTCAGCTGATTCTCGTATATTATCAGTCTAGAATGAACTATAAAGATAACAAACACAACCACAGGGATATGGTCTAAACGTGGAAGAGCTGAACTCCCACTGTCATCGCCTCTCTCTCTCTCGCCCTCCCCCATCTCTCTGTATGGTGAGCAAATGGGGTCCCACGTGCTGGCCTACCCACAACCCCGGCGGTCAGAATGGAGAAGGCGTTTCCCCGGAGGATGGTAAGGGAGATGCTCTGGAAGAGCCATTCCAACTCGCGAGGCTCACACCTGCAGCTGGCCAGCTCAGCGACAGCTCAATTCTGCATTCATTTTTCTCTCTGACTTTCTCACATTCTTTTAGGAAGAAATCGGTTATGGTTGTGAATACATATAAGGGGGAAAAAATCAAAGCAAAAATCATGAAGATGGGTGGTTACAGTTGGAATGGTATTAATCACTGGTCTGCTCAATCAAGGCTAAAAGTAAATTTAAACATCAACAGCATCAGTAACAGCAACAACAATAAAATACACATCGGGGGCAACATATATATATATATGACCCCCCCCCCCCTCACACACACAAAACA
>OZ024741.1:343177136-343207136 GCA_964016885.1 Eledone cirrhosa
CCTTTCAACTCTTGCCACCATAGACACGTTAAAATTAATATTCCCTACAATTTAGCCAAGAGAATCTGTACTATAGTCTCCAATAAAAACATCTGCTACTTACGGCTACAAGAACTAAAGGACACACTCATAGGCAGGGACTACCCTGCATCACTAATTGACAATGGAATCCAACGTGCCCTAAAACTCAGTACCCAGGACCTTAGACACCCTAAAGTAAATCAACCGAAACTAAAAGCTCTTCCATACATCTCCACACACAACCCCCTCAACAATGAGGCCTTTGACACCATCCTCCAGAACATCCCTGTGTTGAAAAAGGACCATAGAATGAACCAAATCCTACGAACACACGATATCATAAAGAGCAAAAGACAATCCAAGTCAATGAAAAACATCTTAACACATACCAAAGTACTGCCAACCACAACAACGAAACCCACAGTAAAAAAATGCGATAGACCCAACTGTGGCATTTGCATCAACCTAATAGAGGGTTCGGAATTCTATTTCAAAGAAGGACAACGTTTTATAGTAAAACACAATTTCACATGTGCATCGGAAAATCTAATATATGTATTAACTTGCTCAGGTTGTCGAGAACAATACATAGGCCAGACCAAAAAACAGCCTCCGCCAACGCATGACTGTCCATAGATCCCAAATTAATATACGGGAATACAGGAAAATACCACTGAGTGAATACATTGATACCTGTGCCGCCCAAAATCATCCCAACTTCAGAATCTTTCCCCTCTACAAATTTAAAGATAATGCCACCCACACCCAGCGCATCAGCAAGGAATCTTACTTCATTAACAAATACGGACCCCGTCTAAACACTTCTCCCCAAGACGAACCCACAACATACACACGTCAACATACATACCTACATCAGCACACATCTATACCCACATATAAACACAATGACATACGTAAACACACATGCTCTATGGTGCAACACAAAAAAATATATGTGTATATATGTATATATATGTATATATATATATATATATATATATATATATATATATATATATATATATATATATATATATATATATATATATATATATATATATATATATATATATATATATAGTGAATATATGTATGTGTATATATATATAGTGAATATCATTTCACACCTTTTATTGTTAAGATTTTTGATGTTCTATTAAGAGAACCGATTTTACTGAAAAAATCGAATAATGTACACCATTTTACCAGGGGGAAAAAATACTGGTCCACCCACACACACACACACATTCTCTCTCACACACACACACACATATATACACACACACATACACACGCGTACATTAACATACAAAGAGACTTATACACACACACACACACGCACTTCTCCGTATAAGACATCTGAAAAATATCTTTTGACATGCTAAAATACCCCCCATTGCTTACAGACACATTCTTACTGACCATCCCTGCTACCACGAATTACTCTGCTATACACACACACGCACACACACACACATACACACACACTTATCTTAATAGCCATTTGACACACATCCCTGCTAACCATTATCACAACATCGAACACCTTACTACTACCACACACACACACACACACACACACACACACACACACACACACACACACACACACACACGCGCGCACACACACACACACACACACACACACACACACACACACACACACACACACACACACACACACACACACACACACACACACACACACACACATATTTGTTGTGAAAGAGTCATTTCTCAATCTTGGCGCAAAACCAATTTTTTATTCACATGACCTCTACCGACCAATCAAAATTGTTTTGACCACAAGAATTTTTGCAAACACCAAGTAGCGCTGGAGCCACTTTTTTAACATAAAAACAGTCTTGGCGCAAAATCAATTTTTTACATTCACATGACCTCTACCGACCAATCAAAATTGTTTTGACCACAAGAATTTTTGCAACATCAAAGTAGCGCTGGAGCCACTTTTTTAACATACAAACAGGTAGAATTCCCAAAACTAATCAGATCAGACCAAACAATACGGACACTCTATCTCAAAATTATTTTTGAAAAGCATTTAGAAATGCGCAACCGGTAAAAACTTAAAAACTTAAAACCATAACTGAATACTAACCCATACAATTACTAATACTCTTTTATTCCTAACTAAACCATTTTTCAACTGTGAACAATTTGTCAGCATTTTCTATTCCGTTTACCAATATATAATAACTTGTGTGTTACACCTCTATTCTTTTAACTATATATATATATATATATATATATATATATATATATATATATATATCTGTATGAAACGCACTAATAGATATCTAGTAATTACTTTGAACCTGAAATTTAAATTAAAATGAATATCGAATAGAGATGATTTCACGGTGGCCGCCATCTTGCGTAGATGTTTCTTTTTTATTTCATTTGCTGCAGCAATTATATTTTGTTGGCCGTTTTACCAATTTATTATAGGAATCGAAATTTTTAAATCTATCTTGAAAAATTTGTAAATTGAAAAAACGAGAAAAATAAAAAAATCGTAAACCAAACCCTAAACAAACAAAACATTTCTATCTTTAAGTATTTATATTTAGGGTAATGCATTGATATGTAAGCTTACATCTTTTAGATTCGGCTGTAGTTATGAAATATTTCAGAAATCATCATTTTGATATTTTTTTCTTGTAATGTCAATGATGGAGCAAATTATAAACTCAATGAAAAGAACTAAAATATATATATAAAGAAGATCTAATATACAGGGTGGCACAAAAGTCGTGCACCAGCATATAACGCTTTGCCGCAATCTTTATATTTATTTTTGTAAGCAAATGCAATTAAAGTTCATTATGATGATCCATAGTGTGGTGCATGACTTTTGCCCCATCCTGTATTTTGAAAAATACATAGGTTATATACACGCCACTGGCTTGACGGCGGGGCAATGTGTTTTTTAAAACCATATGTGCTTATTCGCCGTTATTCCTTAATTTGCTTTTAGTGTGTAATCATAGATATTTAAATCTTTTCCTTTGCCGATGATCCAAGAGTTGACATCTGTGATTCCCAGATTTATGGTGAAATATATTTCTTCTATGGAATATTCAAAGGAGATTAATCATTATTGCAAGGTATTTAAGGTTCTTGTTAATTTTTAATGTTACCTCCGTAACTATGTGTGTTTACACTCTTTACAAATTATCCCCTGTAATGGTTTGATGTGTTTATTTTATATATATATATGTCATTTTACTTTTAATTTAATGTTAGGTTATATACATACATTTTTGAAATCAGTTCTTTAAAAGGTTTATACTATCCTGAGCGTACAACTCAGTACGCATTCCTTTATTTTGTTACCATATCTACAACACGATTTAATCAGTTTCCTCTCAAATCATAATTCGGTTGTCTAATGCACGGACAAGATGCAAATGTCTAAATCATTCATGCGTATTATTATTGATAGGTTGACATTTTCCCGATTACTGCAGTATAGGGTCTATATGAACACATCCAGCAATGCGGCAGCATATAATGTTCTGAAATTAAAGCAGTCAAAACGTTTTAATATATAGTGTAAATAGGGCAGTGGATTGGCAGCATCGGTAGCGAGTCGGACACCATACTTTGCAGCTTAGAGTTACCGTCCTTTTCGGTCTGAGTTCAAATCACGCCGAGGTTAACTTTGCCTTTCATTCTTATGGGGTCGATAAAATAAAGTACCAGTAACGTACTGGGGTTGACTTAATCGACTTTCCCCTGTCACCAAATTACTGGTCTTGTGCCTATACTAGAAATCTTTATATAGTGTAAATAAAGGTGGTTGGTTTGGCAGTAATCGGTAAAGTGTCGGACAACATGCTTTGCGGCATGGAGTTACATCCCTTTACTTTCTGAGTTCAAATCTCGCCAAGGTTAGTTTTGCCTTTGGAGTTTGCATGCTTGGTAAAATAAAGCACCAGTAACGCACTGGGTTGATTTAACCGACGTCCATCCCTCCTTAAATTGTCGGATTGTGCCTAAATCAGAAACCATTATTTAGTGTAAATATACATTCTAAAGATGAAGATAGTCGTTCGGTAAAATGTGATAATAAAGAAAATCGAGTTATTCTGGTTTCTTAAGTTTTGAGATCAGATATCAAGTTTCAAGCTCGATGTGATTCTACAATCAGTTAAGAGAACAACTTAATTCATTAGAAGTATAATCCATGAGGAATTAGGAATTAAACTGAGTAAATTAATGCGATGTGTTGTATGAATGCAGATGCTCAATGCACTTAAAGATAAGGGTTAATCCCGTAAAATGAGAAATTTAATACGTTTCATTTGTATTACAAATGTTCCAACAGGTAAAAATGATGAAAAGAAGAAAATGGTAACAGATTCGCTAGCGCTCCATTATTAATAAAATGTAACACATATACAGATATATATATATATATATATATATATATATATATATATATATATATATAGAGAGAGAGAGAGAGAGAGAGAGAGAGAGAGGATATATCTTGCCATGGTTTACAGTGAAACGATGAATGCAATAAATGAAAGAATTTTAAATTCATTATCAGAAGAACACGTGTCTGATATACACAGTTTAAAATATTCGTAGCAAAATTCTTGTGTGTATTATACAAAAACATCGCTTATGCTTTTATATACACCCTATCAATTTGATATTTACATAAGAAATAAAGTTTAAATATAATTGGACTGTTATTCTATAACATTACAGTCGTCTTTGTCCTATATATACCCAACATCATTTTTAATTTCTAGATTTGTTATTTTTCAAAGACCTTATGTAATTTGATACATTTGTATTGACAGATCTTTTCGCATTTCTAATGGCATGTTCGGCCCGTAAGTATCTATACTAAAGATGTATCCAGTTAACGTAGTATACGTAATATATCTAAATTGCATCATCAGTTATAAATAATTTCGTAAAATAATTATCAGTTTTGAAAACATTGATTAGTTAATAAAGAATCTACGGGGTTAAGACAATTGTGTAACCCGAGACCCCAAAGAGAGTGTGAAAGGGAGCAAACCTTGACAATTGGAACCTGGAATATCACAACTTTTGCAGGAACTAATGGAGGAGGCTAGATGCTACCGGCTAGATATAGTCGGGGTTTCCTCAACAAAGTTGCGGAGCTCTAATACTGTAGAGTTGGATTGAGGATCGAAACTTCACTGGTCAGGTGTGGCACCAAAAATGACTGCACAGGCGGCAGTGAGGATATTCACGTCAGTCAGAATGTGTTATAGAATGGATACCATTGGGAGGGAGCATTTGCCTCTTGAAGCTTAAGCTGAAAGATGTGGGTGGTGCAAGTTTATGCACCAAACAAGGAGTCTGAATACATACCCTGAAATGGAAAGAAATCATTGGAAAGAACAGCGATCTCGATCTAAATACAAATGGAGAGGCTCTATTGCAACAATGGGCTCTGTATTATGAACGCCTTCTTCCAGCACAGAGTAATCCATAAATATACACGGTATAAGGGGAATCAGGGTCAGAGATCAATAATTGATTTTGTTACTGTCATTGATCTGTTCTGTGCTGGATATTCGTGTTAAGCGAGGGGGTGAGTTGTCAACCAATTACCATCTAATTATCTGCAGCTTGAGACTACCTAAAACCCCCAAAGCTCACAAAACTGGCAGGTCCAGGTCGACCTATAAGATAAAGTGGGTAAGGAAGTCAGGACCAGGTATGCAGATACTATTGCATCCAAAGTCAGAGAAATTAGCAAACTGAGCAATATAGGCAAAGTTGATCTCAGTAGAATTTTAACTCAGAAAACAGGGAGCCGGAACGAATACCTCAAACATTCTATCCAACGTTCTAACGACCCTATCAACTTGTCAGCTTTATTACACCATACCAAACCTTATAAACAGGGAAACGACAGTTGTGATTTATACATTTCAGAGAAACAGCTAAATATATCACCATCATGAACGTACATTCAGAAATAATTGTTTCTACTTTTGGTACACGGCCAGCAATTATCCAGTACATTACTGGTACTTTATTTTATCGACCCCGTAAGGATGAAAGGCAAAGTTAACCTCGGTGGAATTTGAACTCAGATCGTAATAGGACGTAACTCTTTGCTGCAAAGCATGGCGTCAGACGCTCTACCGATACTGCCAATCGAGAAATAATGTTTTTTTTTCCTCTCCACTAATTTAAGCACATCTACCGCCAAAACCGACAATTTTCTAAAGTTAACATGCATCTAATATTTGTTATTTTAGTTATCATATGACAAAATGCCTAGAAGGGGAACAACTGAGAGTCTTACACAGTAATGTTCTGTGCTCAATGATTTCATATTATCAACACACACATTCAATAATGTTTGTTTTATATTTTAGCCTACATACATATAAATATACGATTGTTTCATATATTTCATCGATTGATGAAAAGTCGGTAAAACATCAAACCAATAATCACACTCCAGCAACTTTCAGCATAAGAAATAATACACACGCACACACTCATATGTACACACACACACACACATATATATATATATATATATATATGTGTGTGTGTATGTGTGTATATATATATATATATATATATATATATATATATATATGAGAGAGAGAGAGGGAGAACGAGAGAGTGAGGGAGAGAGACGGGGGGAGTTATAGTTTGCTTGAAGCAAGGTAACATTATCTGTGATACTTGTTTTTCTCCCGATTCTTTTTTGTCTTAATATTTAAAACCAGCTTTCAAGACACACAGACATAGACACACACAAACCCACCCACCGATATATATATATATATATATATATATATATATATATATATATATATATATATATATACTCGTGCATCCATCAAATATATATATATATATATATAAATATATATATATATATATACTCGTGCATCCATCAAATATGTATATATTTATATATACATATATATATACATATATACACACACACACACACACACACACACACATATATATATATATATATATATATATATATATATATATATATATATATATATATATAAATATATACATATATGATAGACGCGTCGATCTCGAAGTATGAGTATACAGCAGCTTTAGATTAGTCTGTTGGTCGATGTCTATCTGTAAGGTATCATTTAAGTCTTGTCTATTCCTGGACCACAGGACCATTTGATCAATATTTCTCATGTTTTCTTTTAATTTGTCGACAAAGTCTCTAATGACATTTAAGCTGAGCTGCCTTGGAACGTTTTGTTAACTGCATTGAGTCGTAAGAAAATATAAACCACGTTTGTTCACGTTTTTGATGTCAGAAATTCTATCGGAAAATTTGTTTGCGTTATCCGTTTGATGTCTCGAAAATCTAAAAGAATTCGTTAATTATTCATCCACGACTGCAATGAAAACTAGCACCACATTACTTCTTGAACTCAGCTTAACGTTTCAGTGAAACGAAAGTACCTCTTCCTCAGCGTTGATTGAATACAACAATTGGAATAGCCATGTCTTGAGAGGAATACATCTGATAAAGTTCACCATGCCTACACCATCGAGAAGAGATATGAGCACTAGCGCAGGCGACTTCGTACATAATTATTTCTTATGAATCATACATCTCATGTTTCTTTTCTTTTATTAGGATTGACATTTAATGCTACTGCAAAGAAATCAAATGTACAACGTGGCTTTATAGAAGATATAGCCGAGTAATATATTCAAGAAAGTCCTTCTTTTACAAAGAAACTAGACAGACCTTGATCTTGATATATATATATATATATATATATATATATATATATATATATATATATATAAATTAGCGAGAATCGTATTTCGGCTTTGGAATTAGCGAAAAACAACTTCCGAGATGTGTGGCAAGCGCTCAATAATTCTGACGAACCAGAGCTACAACATACGTTAAAGGTCAAACACACTGAGACGATGGTTAAACCGTCATCCGCACAACAATAGAAACGACCAAGTAATTCGGGTCAAACAAATAAAAAAATATGTGATTGAAAAAATTTACCCGGACATCTGGATGGTTGGTAAAATCCAGCATTTTGGTTTCTGCGACTCCTAAATCAAGTACTGTCCTCTTAGACAAATAAAGTTAGGCTTCTGGTAAGATGATTGAACAAGGAAGTAACTTTCTCAACAGGTTTTAGTTCAAGTACCAGGCGAAGGAATGACCGTTACCGATACCCACGTGGGGCTCGACAAGGGAGGCAACCCTTATTTTTGGCGGATGAAATTCAGTATGTGTATATTATTGCAAAAATGCAAAATATCACAAAACGAATTATGCTCTCAACGAATTATGCTCTCAACAAAAGCTATTCATCAGTCAATAGAATCAAATAAAAAAATCAAGAAAATTAACTGGTCAATAGCTAGACTCTGGAGATTAGTAAAAATATAAATTAGCGAGAATCGTATTTCGGCTTTGGAATTAGCGAAAAACAACTTCCGAGGTGTGTGGCAAGCGCTCAATAATTCTGACGAACCAGAGCTACAACATACGTTAAAGGCCAAACACACTGAGACGATATACACACACACACACACACACACACACACACACACACACACACACACACACACACACACACATATATATATATATATATTTCGTTTCTGCAACATGACCCTCCCAAAGCATAACGATATATATATATTTATATATATATATATGTATATACATGCACACACACACACACACACACACACACATATATATATATATATATATATATATATATACATACACACATATATATATATATTCGTTTGCGCTCTCCAAGGTTTAACGAAACAAGAATTGTTCTTTAACATCCTAATTCTTTATATACTTTCCGTTATGCAACCATTTGTAGATTCATCTTGTTGAGTAGAAAATATATTTCACAGATTCAATTTCATTTCCGAACTTATTTTTAGATATTTCACATATTAGGTATCGTTTGACAAAGTTTCTCTTTTGAGATAAGTAGAGTATCCAGTTCCTTTTCAGCCTTTCTCTCACCAAAGAATCACCAGGAGAATGGGGGCAGGGGTAGGAACTCCAAGAAGGAGTGAGGGGGGAGTTAGCAGAAAAGAGGATATATATATCTATATCTATATATATATATATATATATATATATAAACAAGCATTAGGTGTATCAAAAATTATCGAAACGAACCGTTGAGGGAATAATAATAAAGACATCTTGTTATTATAAAAGGTATTCAGGGGCAGTGGATAGGCAGTATCAGTAGAGCGTCAGGCACCTTGCTGTGCAGTATAGAGTCACAGCCCTTTACCCACTGAGTTAAAATCCTGCCGGGATTAGCTTTGACTTTCATCTTTATGGGGTCGATAAAATAAAGCACCAGTAATGCACTGAGGTCGATTTAATCGACTTTCACATCCTTTTCAAATTTCTGGCCTTGTGCTTAAAATAGAATTCAGCTGTTTTAACAGATATTTCTCGCGTTTGAGTTCCCCATTTTACTATGGACTTTATATATATATATATATATTAGAAAGTGAGGTTTTTTTTACAAAATGAAAAATAACCGAGGTGTCCTACACGAGTGAAAGTATAAAGAAAAAGAGATGAAATCGAAAATGCAACTGGAGTTTTATTTTTTTTTAAAATATATATATTTATATATTTAAAAAAAAAATAAGACTCCAGTTGCATTTTCGATTTCATCTCTTTTTCTTTATATATATAAAGCGATGAAATGCCCGGGACGGTTGGAGGGTCACTGATGAAGGACTTACTGTTTCATATGTATCCCATTTGCAACGCGCAGCTCATTATTATCATATTTACACATATCTTTTCTTCTGCTGCCACCCGTCTGTTTCGTTCTTTGTATCTTTACCCTTTCTAGCAGTCTCTCTCTCTGTTAGCCTCCTCCTCAACTTTCACTCACTCATTCTCTGTCACTACCTCTCCTCCTCCTCCTCCTCCTCTTTCCTCCTCTTTCTTCCCGTTTGACCTGTGTGTAATTCTTTTCTCGCGCGTTCTTGGTCAAGCCGGTATGAAATTTTTTTTCTCTCTCTCTCTCTCTCTCGTCTGCGACTTCACAGAACTTATGTTTACCGAATTCGTAGACCAGACCCCTTCTTCTTCCTCCCCGTTAGACCTGTGCGAAATTCCTTCCTTGCTCACATTTCAACCAGGTTTGATGGTCTTTTGTCTCTTGTTCACGATTTCCCCGAGTTTATATTCATAGAAATCTGGGACTTGTCTCTTTCTTCTCACTTTCCGTTGCTTAAACCATTTTGTTTGTTCACCCTAACGTCCCCTTTATTTACGTGTCCCAACGACTTTTTTTAGCCGTTGTTCGCACCAACCTGAGGTATATGGTCCTTAAAGCGATGAAATGCCTGGGACGGTTGGACGGTCACTGATGAAGGACTTACTGTTTCATATATATATATATATATATATAATCAAGGTTTAGCAAATAAGAAAAAGTTTTAAAATAATTTTCAAAAAATTCACTGTACTTACTATGGTTACCTTTACCGAACGGTTTCGAGTCTCAAAAAATCAAAAATAAATGGATAGTCCTTGCGGGCCTCCATTGAAAAGATAAACGCTCGTCAGAAGGTTCTTTTCACTCGGAGAATATAAAATTCCCGAGTTCGAATTACGAACTGGCGCTATTCAAAATTGTTCCCGAGATGAGAATGGAGGCCCGCAAGGACTATCCATTTATTTCTGAGACTCGAAACCGTTCGGTACAGGTAACTATAGTAAGTACAGTGAATTTTTTGAAATTTATTTTAAAACTTTTTCTTATTTGCTAAACCTTGATTATATATGTTCTGGCTCGTTAAATTATTAACCTGCCGTTGAACCACATTGGCATATGGTCGGATAATACATGTGTCCCTATATGTTTTTTGCGTGTAGTGATATATACTTTATTATTATTAACCTCCCCCTGGTCGAGATAAAATTTGGCGTTTTGACTGCTGCTTTTTATAGTGGTAGTAGACTGACCTCCCTGCCTCTGCCTTCTATCTTTGCACACGGCACTGGACAGAATTGCTTCCACATCATTCATTCTCATCTCGGGAACAATTTTGAATAGCGCCAGTTCGTAATTCGAACTCGAGAATTTTATATTCTCCGAGTGAAAAGACCCTTCTGACGAGAGTTTATCTTTTCAATGGAGGCCCGCAAGCACTATCCATTTATTTTTGAGACTCGAAACCGTTCGGTAAAGGTAACCATAGTAAGTACAGTGAATCTTTTGAAATTTATTTAAAAACTTTTTCTTATTTTCTAAACCTTGATTATATATGTTCTGGCTGCCATAGAACCACATTGGCATATGGTTGGATAATACATGTGTCCCTATAAGTTTTTTGCGTGTAGGGACATATACTATATATATATATATATATAATATAAGAAATTCTTGCACCAAGAAAAATATATACACCAGATAACAGTGTGAGAGATAAGGGCTTCTAATTGTAGTAAAGACTCTTTATCAGTGTAAAGTAATGTCTATAAGCCATAGATATCCTTTGACTTCTATTAGAATGGTTGATCATATCCTCCAAGTGATCTACTCTATACGTCTTCTTGGTTTGACATTTTCCCTAATCTGAGCTGGAATTATAACATTACGGTGATTGCTACATCTGCTGCTGGTTCTCTCCGTCGTCTCAGGACATTTTTCATGCCTGAAAATATCTTGTATATCTTTATAAATCTTGTATATCTTTATAAATCTACAATTTCGTCTTGTATTGCAGTCAGTTATCGTGCTTCTGCCGCGAATCTTGATAGTCTGAATAAGATCAAATAATCGTCAGCATTATGTCAACTTGAATCACTATTACTCCGTCGAAATGTTGCCCAACTCTGCCTTCTCTGTAAATATTTTTACGGGAATTATTCTGATGAGCTTTATTTTTATTGTCTTCTATTTTCACGAGTTTTAACGGAGCACAAGATTAGCAAACTGGTCTCATCTATTTACAGTTAAAATTCGTATATCTAATCGCAAATTCTATTCTGATAATTTTTTTCTTCACTCACCTCATCTATGGAATTCTCTTCCAGCTTTTTGCTTTCCCGGCCACTGTAATTAGCAAAAATTCGAGAACAACATCAATCAACATCTCCCTTTTTAAAATTATGGTCTCTGTCTTTTCCTTCTCCCTTCTTAACAACCTTTTGCATTTTTGTGGCTTCATTACCGTGCCTTTGGCGAGAAAATTAAAATATAAAACGTTCGGGAAATTTCGGAAATGCCACAAGTATTATTAAAAAAAGATTGTCTTATGTGTAAGAAATAGAATAAAAGAAATATATAATCATTAAACGAAGTAATAAAGGTCAATGGAAATTGTGTAGGTAGTTTAATTATGTATGATATAGTTTACAAAGTATTGGATTGTGTCAGTCTTGGGGAATAAATCATTAAGTGAAAAAGTACTTTGGATTGATAATATTCAGGAGTATATACAGAAAATGAAGTGAAATTATTCGGAAAAATGTTGCGATTTAAAATACATGTATCTGAGTTATTTGGGGGTTACGAAGTAAGCGACACACTAACTGGAGAGCTAATACAAGGGAATACAGAATAATCACTTTTCTTATAACAAACCCCACTTGCACATGCGATATTTTTAATTTTAATTTGGATTTCTATTTTAGTTTTACTTCTATTTCATTTCAAAAGCCTTCTTTATTTTTCAGTATTTTAATTTCTACATAGTGATTTTATTACACACTTGCACCCATTTATGTTTTAGACATCTAATCTCCTCACACATTATACAATATAACTCCTTCATACACGCAACCCTGCAGCCTAACTATTTTCTAAATGTCATGTCTCTAGTTGTATTTATACAGGTGTACATTGTAAAACCACATCATTGTGCGGCGTATGTTAGTGTATGTGTAAATATGTATATCCTTATGCTTATAGATATGCATGTGTAAGTGGACGTTAAACGATGATGATATGTATATATATATATATATACATACACATTTACACATACATATCTAAGTGTAAATATGCATATCCTAATGCTTATAGATATGTATGTGTAAACGTATATATATATATATGTGTATATATATATATATATATATATGTGTGTGTGTATATATATATATATATATCAAAGGCATGTATTGAGTTAGAAACTCAATATATATATATATATATATATACATACATGCATACCCACACACATAGACACACACAAACTCTCCCCCACCCCCCACACACACTGACACATACACACACATATATATATATATATACATACATACATTTACACATTAAATATCTATATATTTACACATACACTAACATAAGCACAATCGTGGACTTTTACAATGTGCACCTGTATATATATAACTAGATACATGGAATTTAGAAAATAGTTAGGCTGCCGGGTTGCATGTATGAAGAGATATATTATAATATGTGAGGAGATTATATGTTAGCAACATATAATTAACATGGCTTGATTCATAATAGTGATGTATATGAAGTCATATACAATATGTTTATGTATAATATACATTCGCAAGACTCGCTATGGGTGTTGTAATCTGTCGCAGCTACCAAAGTAACCATGTACAAACGTCAGGCTCTAGTGTTTCAGGATGTTCTATCCCTCGTTAGTGAGGTTTACTCACTGGGAACCGAGACAAGGATATGCTGTAGCTTATATAAAGGAGACATAGTGAAATTGAGAAAAATATAGAAAAATATGCAGAATTGCAATAATTTTAGAAATTATAGTAGTATGTAGTTGGGATAAAGAATACACACAGACACATGCTAGCGTTAGTCAAGGTTATTTACAAAATATAGCTGACTGGGCTTTTACGATTTAAAAAAAGACAACCAATGCAGAATTGTAGTAAATAAAGTCACTCCTTTGTGAGGACAACTTTATCTTTCATCTTTCCGGGATTGATACAATAAAGGACCAACCAAGTACAGGAATCTATATTATCGAGCCAAACCACACTTAAATTTCTTGAATTGTATTTATGTTAAACCTATCTTTATTGTTCTTATATTTGATCTCAGATCATCCCCGATTATGGTCAAAAACATTTCAGACTGTTTCCTCAGACATAATCTATATATCTAAAACAGAGAATGTCTGCCTGCCTGTCTGTCTGACTCTCTAAAACTCGAGAACCACCCAACCGATTGTTTTCAAACTTTACATGTGTAATACTTATGGCACTGTGAGTGTTTTGAGCAAAGAATATTTCAAATTTTCAATGCCCTAGGGACCGCAATAGGCGATTTAGCGATCTCTCTCTATAATTCTTAGACTTTCTTTTTAGATAGATTCATAGATATAACGTTGCGACCTTATAATATCTGTCTGTATGTCTAACTGTCTGCATTACGACATTTTGACGCTATGAGTGTGTGTGTATATATGTATATATAGTGTGTGTATATACATATATATATAGTGTGTAACGTTTTTCGAAATATTTACTTCTGCGTTCACAGATTGATTTTTATAGTTTCAGAAGATCCCGCTAAGGGTGAAAGCTGCAATTCTTTGCTGAAACTTTAATCTGTTATTTTAATATATATATATATATATATATATATATATATATATATATATATATATATACAATATGCTGAAAAGGTAACACACCAGAGAGAGATATAGAGTGCGCTATCAATAAAACAGGGAAAAACCCACCAGTGTATGGAATCTATAACCTATGAAAGGCAGACTATAGACACGATAATTAAAAATATAGATTAAAGCGTAAATAAATACCTCTATAACTATATAACACACGTACAACTCCAAAGAGATGTTTCGCCAGTGATTTGTTGACAGAAATGGAATAACCTCGGTTCATCAGCGTGTGTAAGGCTATACATTTCAGAAAACACTAGGAGAATTTTAAAAGTGACTGTCCAGCTACACGTGGGAGAGAGAAGTCACAGCGTGTTTAAGGGCAGTGAACCAGTGGCCTCTGAGGGACGAGCTGCTAGAAAGGGCAGCCGAAAACCACTCAGAGAAGTGTGCTCAACCAAACAGAGAGATAGGAAAGACTGTTATAAGGAGCGAAATATCACGATAAATTAACGGAGTAATAGGCTCTCGCAATTCCCTGTAAATAATGTGCTCAAAGGAGAAGAAATCCTGAGCTCTTTAAAATACAATATGTTGAAAAGGCAACACACCAGAGAGAGATATAGAGTGCGCTCACATTATTTACAGGGAATTGCGAGAGCCTATGGCTCCGTTAATTTATCGTGATATAAATATATATATATATATTATAAAATTACAGGAGGCTGGACTGGTGTAAATCCTTGAAAGGTTTATTATACTATGATCATTTCAATGACCGGGTTCAGTATGAATCCGGTGACATCATCAGGTAATTCAAAATATAACGAAGGAATATAACAGATAAAATCCATGGTGCTGAAAATCAGAGACAGGAGGGCGACCGACAATTTAGCAGCTTTCTACCGCTGATTTTCAGCACCATGGATTTTATCTGTTATATTCCTTCGTTATATTTTGAATTACCTGATGATGTCACCGGATTCATACTGAACCCGGTCATTGAAATGATCATAGTATAATAAACCTTTCAAGGATTTACACCAGTCCAGCCTCCTGTTATTTTATAATAATAAACTCCGTACTCGCACCACCAACAACACAAACGAAAATGGGTGAGTTGCATTACGTTGAGTGCTCTCCATAATATTACATCGAGGTTGATCACACGGAATGACCAGTTCTATCCAGTGTTAAACCAACAAACCTAAATAAAATATATGTGTATATATAATTATATATTCGTGTACAGATATTTTTGCATACACAATAACAAAATATAAACAAAAGTATTTATTTCGCGATAAAGTACTGATAAAGTACTGGTAATCTACGACGAATTTTTTTTATAAACACCATCCCGAGGCCGAGGTATTCCGTACTTCTCTGTACTGTTTCAGAAAGGAGGGATAAACATGCCAATCTATGTTTAGAATCCCGAGCAACGCCGGGGCATTCTGCTAGTATATCCTATTTTTAAAGACAGTATTGTGCGAAACGAAGGTCGCTTGTGGACTCTAAATAAGTATATATTCATATGTACTATGAAGTATATATTCATATGTACTATGAAGTATATATATTCATATATATTCAAGACAGGTGGTTGGCAGAAATAGTAGAGGGTGAGTCTAATAACATTTTGTGGAAATTAAGTATGAATTCAAATCGCACCGGATTTCAGTTTATCACAAGGGAGGCAATACAATAAGAACGCTTGTCAATAGCTAGGTTCGTTCTAATCAAATTTCCCTTTCTAATCAGCTATGTCCTAAAATTGGTGCAATATTTCAAACGATATTATATATATATATATATATACATATATTAACATATACATATGTATATATACATGCATATGACACACGCACACATATATGTATATATATGTGTTTGTATGTATGTATCTATCCACGACTCGTCTCGCTGACCGAGCTGCAGTCCTGGGTCAAGCAAAGACCGAGGAAAATGGGCGACTGGAACATCGATTGTGCTCAGGCGCTCACAGCCCTCTGGCAGACGGACCCGGCGCTCAGTGGAGACTCCACTTCGTCATTCTATAGAGGGTTGACCCGCAGCAAGTGCGATAGCGCGCTCCGTGAAACTCTGGGCGTAGAGGAAGACGAACTGGCCAGTCTGTTCGGTAGGACCTTCCGCCCGGGACCGATGGACAATTTCCAAAAGTCCCTTGCCTGGCAGTGCTACCGAGGAGCTCTACCAGTTCGAGAAAGCTCTACAGACATGGGCGCCCGGGCAGGGAACCTTCGAGAAAGATCTGTCGAAGGTGCGTGCGAGACGAAGAAATCGTCGCGCACGCATTCATACACTTTCAAATACCACTTTAGAAGAAGAATCAGGATGGAGAGAGAGGTGCTGTACCCCAGCAAGTTTTATGAAAGGTGGGTGAAAGTGGGGAGAATGGCCCGAGTGAATGGGCCTTCTCTCTATATCAGCCTGTAGGTTGATGAAAAAGAGGAGCAGAGGAAAGGGCCACACACTCTTCGTACTGCTGGAGATGAGGGTTGCACATTTTTTCGGGGGTATGTGTTACCCATATGTAATGTCTCCCCCTATTGGGGAAAATCGATTAACTTTTAAATTGTATCTGTGATAGTATTTTACACGTTTTTATTGTATGTAAACTTCCCCCTTTGTATTTGTCCCCTTCTTTTGTGCCCCTGTGGCTAATAAAGAAACATATCTATCTATATGTGTGCGCGTGTGTGTGTATCTATATATTTATATATATATATATTAACTATATATATATACAACACACACACACACACATATATATATATATATATATGACCGGTGCTGGAGACGTATATATATATATATATATATATATATATATATATAAATAGATGTTTCTGCTGTGTATGTGTGTAAACGAGTTATATATGTAGACATGCACAGTGAGTGTGTGCGTGTCAGCATATATAACTCGTTTACGCACACACACACGCACACATACACACACACATATATATATGTATAAATAAATATATATATATATTAAAGTAAGTATGTTATGAAACAGTGAGCAGGTTTGAAATTAGAAAATAGAATAGCTTTCACCGTATTTTTGACTAAAGGAATTTTAGCCTGATAATGGGGTTTAGAACCCTCAGATAAATGGAAAAAGATGAGTGTTGACGTACATGGCGTCGAACCCACATCTTTGGTTATCGCGACCACTGTGCTACCATTACACCAACACATCACCCATCTCTTTCCATTCAATTTCGACTCCCATAGTAACTATTACGACGACGACAACGACGACGTCGTCATCGTAATAGTTACTATGGCTGCTGCTTTTGCTGCTGCTGTTGCTGTTGCGGGTGTTGTGATTCTCTCATTGGGTTCTGGTAGTTCTGTATGAATTCATACATATATTCATACACTGTTATATAACTAATACATTATATGGACAATGGTCGGCTAGGTTTGTGTGTATGTGGGCGTATGTATGTACGTGTATGTGCTTGTGTGTGTGTGTATGTGCGTATATGTTTGTAAGAATGTGAGTATTTGTGTGTGTTTATGTGTGCGCGCGTGTGTGTGTGTGTGTGTATGTGTGTGTGCATGTATGTATGTGCATGTATGCGTGCATGTGAGTATGTGTGTGTTTGATTGTGTGTGTATGCTTGTGTGTACATGTGTTTATGTGTGTGTGGGTTTGTATAATTGTGTGTGTGTATGTGTGCGTGTGTGTATGTGTATGTATGAGTGCGTATATATATATGTGTGTGTATTAGTGTGTGTGTGTATGTGCGTATGCGTATGTATGAGTGTGTGTATATATGTGTGGGTGAATGTGTATTTAATTATGTGTATGTATATGTGTAGTCGTGTGTATGTATATTATGTGTGTGCATGTGTGTTAGATTATGTTTATGTATATGTGTAGCTGTGTGTATATATGATGTATGTGTGTGGCTCTAGCTATATCGAGAAAAAAAATGGATGCTTTCATCCAAACAACAAAAGCGCCTTGATTTCACCTACACTCGCCTGCTTCGACGCATTTAGAACATAACCTGGTGACACCTGACTTTGAAAGAAGTATATGCCGGCCTCCCACGCATATCTGTTGTTGTACGTAAAAGGAAAGTAAGATTTGCTGGCTACTGCCATCGTGCCACCTCTGAGGCTGTGTCTCCATCAGTGCTTTGGAAACCACAAATAGTTACTAATAACAGGGGACGGAAGCTCTCCTATTCCGATGTCATCTCCAGAGATTCTGGTATTGAAATCCAGGATTTGGCAGCGGCAATGAACGTCAGGCCCACGTGGAGTTAATTGTTGAGTCGATATCGGCTGAGGCCGCCGGATGATGATGATGATTGGGTAGGTTGTTTTCTGTCCACAGCACCAATAACGACGGCACACGTACTTATCAAGCAACGAAATAAAGCCGGGAATCATATAGGAGTGAACTGAAATTTGTTTTGGCTTCTGCCATATGACATTTCGGTTCATCCAATACTTCTGCCACCCGCTGCTTTTATATGTTGAAACTAGATACACCCATAAGCACACATTCTTTTGCCTACATAAATATACACATGTAAGCATTACATGTATATATATATATATATATATATATATATATATATATATATATACGTGAGTGAGTGTGTGTGTGTGTGTGAACGATTTACCGTTTTACATACAAATATATAGACAAGATGTCATCGTAAAGTTAGATATGTGTGTGGAGGCGTTGGTTGGTATATAAAATATATACACATATTTCTGTTATATGTATAAAACCTATATACCTTACATTCCCCCCCCCCACAACACAACAATGTATATATATATATGTATACATACATACATACACATATATATATACACACACACACATATATATATATATATACCTATATATATATATATATATATATATGTGTGTGAGTATATATATATAGCTATATATATATATATATATATATATATATATATATATATATATATATATATATATATATATATGTGTGTGTGTGTATAATATGTATAAATATATATACATATATACAGGCATATATATATATATATATATATATATATATATATATATATATATATATATATATATATATATATATATATATATATATTTATATATATATATGTATGTATTTGTATATATGCATATGTATGGTAATAGTAGATAAACCAAAAAAATATTAAGAACAGCAATAACACCAATAAAATTTATTGTCATTGTATGTACAACGAACATTTTATTGCGGTCCATGTTGCAACATTGATTCATATACAATATTGCTGCAACAGACACGTATGCCATCATATCTGTCTGTCTATCTATCTATCTATCTATCTATCTATCTATCTATCTATCTATCTATTATCTATCTATCTACATCCTCTCCCCCCTCTCTCTCTCTCTCTCGTTATATATATAGTGTATCAGAGAGGGGGAGAGAAAGAGAAAGAGAGGGGGAGAGAGAGAAAGAGAGAGAGAGAGATAAATAGATAGATAGTATAAATGACAAAAGTAACATATACAATGTTATGAAAACATATGACTATAAACTTATAATATATAACAATGGTATAAGCACCACCACCACCGCCGCCGCCACCACCACCACTAGCCACCACCACCATCACCGCCACCAATAAAAATAATAATAATAATAATCTTACCAATATTGCATAATAAATCATAACTCGATGAAGTAATATTAATATATCATTGTACAGATGCAATATTATTATTGGCAGTATTGCTAGTTTGTCGGTGAAATAGCCAAGCCGTCTTTAGCTACAAATATTTAGTTGAAATACTGTATATGTTAGCTTTGCTATTCATCCTGGTGTCGGAAAAATAAAGTACCAGTAAAATACTGGACCTGATTTATATCCTACAATATATTCTAGATGTGAATGAATCTATAATATACGCGAAGTCAACGAAATTGCAATAATATTATATTGATTTGTGATTAAAATACTCGCGCTGCTAACACGTGTATTCATGTTTGATCCCATAGGTCAACTTCTTGACTACCTTTACGCGTAATTTAGTACACAGAAGCTGTGTGGGTTCTTGTCGTGTATATGTGTGTGTGGAGGGGGTCTAATTTATTGCCCTTTTTGCGTCTCTTAACTTACCGTTTCAACGAATTAAACCAATACAATAAGTACAAACTTGGACTAATGTAATAAAATAATAAAAAATATCTCTATCGATTTCAATGTTTCAATGTACAACTCTGTTAGCGAACTATTATTAACAAACCAAGAGGGCAGTGGATTGGCAGTATCAGTAGAGGGTCGGACGCCATGCTTTGACGCAAATAGTTACGTCTCTTTACGATCTGAGTTCAAATCACGCCGAGGTTAACTTTGCCTTTCATCCTTACAGGGTCGATAAAATAAAGTCCAGTAATGTACTGGGTAATTGCTGGCCTTGTGCCAAAAGTAGAAACAATTATTAAGAAACCAATGTGAGAGCAGCCAAATCTGGTCTGCGTTGGGTACCACTCCCAGTAACCATTCTTTCAAGACAACCACTTTTATTCAATTGCAGTAATAAAGATAATATTGTCCTAGATACACTAAGTCCGGATAAAAGTCGAGAAAAATATGACTGAAATTATTTTAGAGAAGCATCGTTTAGGTTACAACTGTCATGGAACATTAAAATATAGACAGATGTGGGGAGATCTAATATAACCGAAAATTGCTCAGAGATGTCACAATATGAAACACGTTCTCGACTTCTTGCTCTTATTCAGGTTTCAATCAATTTGGATTCCAGAGTTAGCCCTCTTGCCTCTCTTCATATAAATTGTCATTGACGCTAATAATTTTTCTTTCATTACAAGAGTAATTCTAACTCATTAAAACATTTAGCATGTTACACACACCACACCGTGTTACTGAATTTTCTCAACAATGTACATATACATCTGTAATGTCCTCTTCCGCAAAGGCTGGCTTCCTGTTATGTGTTCTCATTAGCAAACAGTGACACTTATAGCTATCCCTTATAGAATAACAATGGTATTCGGAATAGTATTAACCACCTTCTGAAGTCCTTACTCATTGCAGAATCGTTAGTGTCAGACACAACCGATGTAACTTCAAGAAAAATAATGATATATTGAATTTTGGATCTATTATTCTTATAAAGCTTCCTAGTTATGAACAGAGATATAATAAAAATTATAAAGACGATTTGACATGGATTATTTCTTCAGCCAAAATCTCACAATTTTTTGAGTATTTTCAGTACATATATTTTTATTAAATACACGAAGTAACTATAAATTTTGAACAAATTATATATAGAGAATTCACGGAGATTTTTGTATTTCTGACTCTGTTAATTTGCATGATCGCTCATCAGAATTCTTTGCACACGTGTCTCTAATGACAAGCAGAAATAGATGTGTTACTTCTGTATTTCTCTTGCATGTTGTCAACCTTTCGTTGTCCTGTTTAACCACAGAATAATTCAAACAGACTAGAATACCAAGGTTAATTATTTCTGTTCATCAATATTTATATTCTTTGTGGAGTCGTGTTGGGATAGAATTTTTGTGTTAGTTGAAAAATAAATTGGAACATTAAACATTGGCTTTTTAAACAGTTTAATTTATTTTAAATGAACATTTTAAACCTAATTCTACATGTCCCTTTACATATTGTACAAAATCAAAAGGACGTATATCGTTTATCACTTCAATGATTCTATGACCCTTCTATATTGGGGGATATACTTACGGGTTCAAATTTTCCTAATTTCTATTGATAGGTTTAGACGCATTTGGGGATTAGAAAAATATTCATATATGACGTCATCACAATCAATATTTAAAAAAAAAGGGGATAGGTAAGAGGAGGTTACAAATTTCGTAAGTTTGGGATTTTTGGTTAGAAATGTATGAAATATTTCAATTATGACGTCATAATAGAGAACATTTTTGTTACAAGACTGCAAGTAATTCTCTTTTCACTTTTATATTGTATCTTCGATGTTTCAGCAGACATCAACGTTTGGAATCATAAGTTGACATTCTTTCAACACGAAAACATCACTGAAATACTTTACCTACCCTATGATCGAAAAGGATTTCTTTTTACCAAAGGAAAAAAAAAAGAGAAATAGAGGAAAGACATATATCAGTTCCAAGAAAGATATATTTTAGCTGGAATTGTCATACATGATTTCATATATATTTACCAAGAGAACCTATATTTTCTAAATTAACTCATTATTTAAGGTTACATATTTTGGAGTTATACTTCTTGGGTAAGTAACTTGATTTACAGTTTAAATATCTATCATAGCCTGATGACTTATCTACCTACACATCAGTAGTAGCACACATCTCTCATACTCATATTGGTAATATGTTAAGACAAGGATAAATTGCTGTCTTCTTGTAATGTTGCCTGTCTCTATTATATAATATATTCAAACATTTCTTTTTAAAATGCACAAGCATAGTAAATGATAATATAACTCAGTTAAGCGAGTCTAGTTTTGTAGCTATTTCACTTTCTCTTTTAATGCAATTTAGAAAAGTATATTCTTTTGCTGGGTAATTTATAAATATTTCAAAATAAATATATTTATATATAAAACTGTTTGCACTAATTGGAGAGTATACCCAGTTCCTACTGTTGATGTAAGGAAACATGTTAGTTCTAACAGAGTAGATAGCCTTTTATTTTCTTTAATTTTCTTTATAGAAACAATCACTTCGAAATAAATATATTATAGTTGGAGCTAACGGTCTGTGTATTGACAATATCGGTAGAACGTCGGATACCCTGCTTTGCGACATAGTGTTACGGCCCTTCGCGTTCGTAGTTTAAATCCCTCCGAGGTTAGCTTTACCTTTAATACTTACGGGGGTGGATAAAATAAAATACTAGTCATGCACTGGGATAGATTTAATTGACTTTCCCTTCCCACAAAATTGCTAGCCTTGTGCCTAAATCTGAAACCATTGTAGTTGGAGCTATTACTTTTTCTAATTTCTGAGTTACTTGTCCGTTTAAACAGAATCTGAAACTCTTTACCGCATTCGACAACTGACTCCTTGCGGTAGGGTCAAAAGAGCGGTTCTCGTTTCATTAGTTGGAGATAGTCAAGTGAGTTTTGATAGACACTAAATTAGGTTATCAGTCAAATGCTGCCCTCTAATGAAATATCACTAAACTGTTAAGGTACATAGATTGGTAGAGTATGCTACTATAACGTCTACTAACTTCCTCTAATGAAGTTCTTCTTTTCTGCTGTCACTATGGCCATTCTGTTGCTTAACCCACGTAACAAATAAAATAATATGCCATTCTATTCATTCTTGTCAGCTGCAATACTATAAACGATATTGACTCAGAGGTCCGTTAAATTACTTGGTCGGTGTTATGTACAATTGTATCTAAGCGCCTTTTATATTAAGATTGATGGTATAATACATTAATACAACTTTCGCTGAACAATGCCACGCAAACGCATATACCCTTGATCAAGATGTTTAAATGTAGAAAACATGGAAATTATACCCAGAAACCGAAATAAATTATCATGCAACGATGAGAATCAGTATAAAATAAAAAGAAAAGACAAACACATTATGTTTACATGTCTCATTGTTATAACATTTTTTCACAAAATGCACTTTTTAAAATATTTAATATACATGTTTTTAACAAGCAAATTTAATATTGATTAACTTTTGCGAACTTTTAAAAATATGATTAACATAAAACATGTTTTTACAAGTAAATATGTTATTGATTAGTTTTTACTTAGCTAAAAGTTATGTGATATATCAAACACCAATATATAATTTTTCTATAATATCGGGCGCAGAATTATGAAAGGCAAAGACGTCGATGGATGAGGATTAATCAGAATATATAGAGAAATATTAAATATACTAAAGCATTTATTCGAGTAGTTTACGGCTTCTGCTACATAACAATATAGTCAATAGGATAATAATATACAATATTGGAACCAATCTATCAAACTCAATTGTATGTCATATTCACGTTATTATTATTATTAATAATGGTTTCTGTTTGAGGCACATGGCCAGCAATTTGGGGAGACTGGAGGGGAACGTTGATTAAATCGACCCCAGTGCGTTACTGGTAATTTATTTATCGACTTCGTAAGGATGAAAGGCAAAGCAAACCTCGGCGGGATTTGAACTCAGATAGTAACGGTTCGTAACTCTGTGCTGCAAAGCATGTTGTCCGTTGCTCTACCGATACTGCCAAGTCAATAATATTGTTGTGTTCGATTGGCTCTGTCAGTGGAGCGTCAGACATGTTCTGCGGCATAGAGTTACGGCCCTTTATGATCTGAGTTTAATTCCTGCCGAGGTTAACTTTGCCTTTCATTCTTATGGGGTCGATAAAATGGAGTACCAGTCACGCACTGGGGTCGCTTTAATCGACTTTCCCCTCTCCCAAAATTGCTGGCCTCGTGCCTATAAAACAAACCATTATCATTGTTGTGTTGCATTGACAGAATCGGTGGATTGGTTTTATCGGTGAAGCGCCGGACACCATGCTTTGCGGCATTGAGCTACGTTCCTTTACATTCCTATTCCACAAATAATGCACTGGAGTCGATGTAATCGACGTTCCCCTCCCCCTAAATCAGAAACTATTATAAGGGGCGGTGGATTGGCAGTATCGGTAGAGCGTCGGACAACATGCTTTGTGGAATAGAGTTATTCCCCTTTATGTTATGAGTTCAAATTCTGCCGTGGTTAGCTTTGGCTTTCATCCGTACAGTGTTGATAAAATAAAGCACTAGTAACGCACTGAAGTTGATTTAATCGACCCCCCCCCCCAGAAATTCTCGGCTTTTTGGCCTAAATTAGAAACCTTTATTATTATTGTGTTTTCACACGGTATCTAAAGCTTGTAGTGGAACAGAGACGTCGGCTGTTCTAAGCCCGTGGACTGAGGGTACAACTTTAATTTTCATGCATATTTCTGAGTATTTCAGCAATTCCAAGTAATGTTATTTTCTGATACTAAACCAATTTCTTTTTGTGTAGCTTTATTATATTCTGACTGACTGTACTTAGACCAAACATAAGAATCCGAGCCACTTCTACTTTCTTCATTGTCTTATCTCCTGAGCTTTTTCTATCTTTCCCCATTATTTTGTTTTCTTTGTTGCAAACCCTGTTGTCTGCAGCGCAGGCTACATCCAGGATCATACATTGTTTGCCGTTTTTGTTTATCACTATGATGTCTGGTTTTTATGGTACACTTCATGGTCATATACCGGTGAAACAGTCAGGCCATTAATACAAATATTGCTAGATTGGCTTGTAGTTTTCGCCACTTTAAAATCCTATAGGAACATTTATCTTGGCCAACCTCCTTACCTATAACTTTTGAGAATGTTGTAACCAAGTCAAGGTTTTTCTTTATACAATTTATATATGTATGTATGTATGTATGTATGTATGTATGTATGTATGTATGTATGTATGTATGTAGATAGGTATGTATGTGTGTGTGTATGTGTGTGAAAGCATAATGGTAAAAAGCTAAGCAATCTCTTTGTCACTAGTATTACACTTCATGGAATTAATCAGACAACAAGAAAAACAAACTGATGATTAGTTTGTATTGGAACAGTTCACGTATTATTTCCATTGGCCATGCCAGGTTATGTGAGACGGAAGTCATGTGGACTATTATATTGAAATGTTTCCTAAATACTAATTTTATCATATTCTTCAGAAGGGCGACTAATTTATAGAATTTGCGTTAGATTGTTTGAATACTACCGAACACAAGACAGACTCAAGGGCTTCGGACGGCGTACCACCTGTAACTATAGTCACACACCTAACACATACACACACATAGTCACACGCAGACAGACACACAATCAAATATATATATTTATATATATATATATAACGAAGGAAATGTGGTAAGGAACCAGGTGGACCATAACGCTCCAAAGTACTCAATACTTAGGGTAGTAGAGTGGGTAATAGGAACGAGTAGGACCCCGACGGCCGAGCTCAAGCCGTTTCGACGGCTAATTCTGGACTCCAGAATAAGCCGTCGAAACGGCTTGAGCTCGGCCGTCGGGTTCCTACTCGTTCCTATATATATATATATATATAAAAAGTTAAAGACCCCCTTCGGTCACGAATGGCCATGGGATTTGCACCTAGAAAGTTTTTCTCCGAAGCACAAGTCCAGGAAAGGTTGTTTGTGGAAGACCAATAGTCGCCCATGCATACCAGTCTCCCCTCTCCTCGCCACCGATGAGGTCCAGGGGAAAGGCAATGGCCGATACAGCTTGGCACCAGTGACGTCGCAACACATTTCTACAGCTGAGTAAACTGAAGCAACGTGAAATAAAGTGTCTTGCTCAAGGAAACAACACATCACCCGGTCCGGGAATTGAACTCACAAGCTTTCGATTGCAAGTCCAATGCTCTAACCACTAAGCCATGCGCCTTCAATATATATGTATACATATATGTATATATATATGTATATGTATATATATATATATATATATGTATTTGACTGCTATTTCTTGTAAATAAACATTCACTTCCATCCTGACGTCACTAGCCCCGTTTTTTCCTCATGTGCTTTTTCATAAATACACATGAAGGCGAACTAGCCAGTTTTAGAACTCCCTTTTTCGGATTATATTACTGTGAGAGCCCTGGTTTCTGTTGAGCTCTGCTGATGAATGAAATCCAACCGTGACCATCTCCACTGAAAGTTTTCATGAAATAGTCTTTTAAGACTATACAGAGCATTTGATCTTATTCCAAATTGAAGGATAAGTGTTTCAAACTTTATTTCATCATGAGTTAAAGGTCTATAGATTTTTCCCTGGATTTTACTAAATTCTGTGGATGAATTTATATCCTGATTCTCTTTTGAGATGAGTTTGAGTTATTTTTCCTAAATCTTTCGTTAACTACTTTTCCCATCTTGACGTTATAGTCTCATATATGTTATAGAATGCCGTTAGCTTCTTGCTAAAACAATCTCTATACCTCTCATTTATATATATATATATATATATATATATATATATATATATATATATATTATATATATATAGTAAAAATAATAAATTTGAAGACTAATACCCAAAGATTTTATTTGAATAAATATATAAATATATATATATATATATATATATATATATATATATATAGTAATAATAATAAATTTGAAGACTAAAATCCAAAGATTTTATTTTAATATATATATATAAATATATATATATATATATATATATATAAAATAATACAACTGGCACCCCAAACTTAAATTGGGTTTATAATAACGTATAACCTAATGTTTGTTGAGTGAGATGGTTACAAGTCGGAGTTTAGCTTAAAGCTATCTCTGTTATTGTATTAAATATATATATATATATATATATATATATATATATATATATATATATATTATTTTATCGACCCCGTAAGGATGAAAGGCAAAGTTAACGTCGGCGGGATTTGAACTCAGTCCGTAAAGTGACGTAACTGTGCTGCAAAGCATGGTGTCCGACCCTCTACCAATATTGTATATATATATATATATATATATTATATATATTATATATTATTTCAGAAGATCCCCTCAAGGATGAAAGCACCGATTCTTTGCTTAAACTTTAATCTGATATTTTAATAAATAAATAAATATATATTTATATATATATATATATATATATATATATATATATATATATATATATATATATATATATATATATTTATAATATTGGTAGAGGGTCTGACGCCATGCTTTGCAGCACAGTTACGCCCCTTTACGGACTGAGTTCCAATCCCGCCGAGGTTAACTTTGCCTTTCATCCTTACGGAGTCGATAAAAAAAGTACCAGTAATACTCTGGGATAATTGCTGGCCTTGTGCCAGAAACAGAAACAATTATATATTTATATATATATATATATATATATATATATATATATATATATATATATATATATATATATGTAATATAAATATATATATATATATATATATATATGTATGTATATATAATATATATATATATATAATATAAATATATATATACATATATTTTGGGTATATGTTGGTTTATATGTTGGTTGTATATACATATATATATAAATGTATTTGTATATATATATATAAATATACATATATATATATGTATTTGTATATATATATATAATATATATATATATATAATGTATTATATATATATATATATGTATATATATGTATATATATATATATATATATATATGTATATATATATATGTATATATATATATATATATATGTATATATATATAATGTATATTATATATATATATATATATATATATATATATATATATATTATATATTTATTAAAATAACAGATTAAAGTTTAAGCAAATATATTATTTTTTCTGGTACATATGCTTTTGGTTATGTGTATACGTGAGTTTTGAGTCTGTGTGAGTATGCGGGTTCGTACGTATGTAGGGTGTGTGTATATGTGTACTTCGTGTTTTGGTTGACGTTGTCTCCGAACGTAAGTGTATTTACATGTAGGTATGTGTGTGCGCTTGTTATATACGTATTTATTTATTTATATACGTTTATTTAATTATATGTATACACGCGCACACACATATATATATATATATTTTTTTAATATATATTTTTGTGTATTTGGTGTATACATTCGTATGCGCGCGGGTACAGACGTTGCGTGGGTTCTGTATGTGCGTGCGGTTTTTTTTGTGTACGTGCGTGTATTTGTATATCTATGGCGAGTGTTTTCGCGTATGCTTGTGTATGTACGTATATGGATGCGTGTATGTATTTATTTAATTTCATTTACCTCTGTATTTTATTTACTTTATTCTTAACTCTGAAGCCGAGAATCTTTCGGTTTCCTAGTTAGAATTTTAGTCTACGACTTCAGTTATACAATTTACGTGGTTTTGACTTGGCGTGCAATTGTTCTCCACGCTCCACATATGACGTATTATCCTCGTTTTTTCCATTCATTTCGAGAGAACGTCTCTATGAACCACCTAACAGAATATTAGTCTACGACTTCTTTTATACCATAAACGTGGTTTTGTCTTTGCGTGTAATTGTTTTTCACCGCTCCAAATAATGACGTATTATATTCGTTTTTTCCCGTTCTTTGCCAGGGAACGTTTCCACGAACCAAAGTATCGTCTTCCTGTCTTCCTTGGGTGGAATTGGAAAAAATGTCTTTAGAGAAAAATAACAGGTCCATCTCTTGGAAAACTGTTGATGCTGGCGTTTTGTGTATGAT
>OZ024741.1:343212136-343214636 GCA_964016885.1 Eledone cirrhosa
GGAACGAGTAGGACCCCGACGGCTGAGCTCAAGCCGTTTCGACGGCTAATATATATATAAATATAACACACACACACACACACACAGATCTGGACACCGTAGAAGAGTAACTCTCGGGTACGTAATAGAATGTTGCTTTTGAGACCATCTTATCTTGATCAGTAAAAATTCGATTGATTTTGTGTCTGAGCAAAATATTCCTCTTATTTTACTTAAATGTTGACCAATTCACGATGTCTGAATTACATTTGAACTGTCTTCTCTCACTAAAACATAAACGTGTGAGCTTTTACGAAGTCAGCCAATATGTTAGAAATACCATTTAAATTCATGGAAATGATTCTGGTTATCTTTCCTCTTTCATGCCTAATATTCATGAGTTTACATGGAATATTACTTATGTGGTTAGGTCTCAACCATTTACAGTTGAAGTTGCTAAAAGCAATATACAATTCTATTCTGATAGATTCTTTCCTCGCACATCTCGCCCATGGAATTCTCTCCTGGCATCTTATTTTCCTGACTGCTACAATTTTCAAAAATTCAAAATAAACAGCAATCGTCATCTTTTCTCTCCTTGAATTATGTTGTCTCTATTTTGTTCTGAGTAACCTCTTGCATTTCAGTGTTTCATTGCTTTGCTTGTGGGCGAGTAAATTTTAAGAAGGTTACATTTGACTCTGAACCACAGGCATCAAATTCAGTGTAGCACGGCGCTAAATGCACAACAAAAACATTTACTGTGAAAGTCAGTGAAAGAGCTTTCACAAACATCTAAAAATAGCAGCTTATATCACACTAACAATCCTTGATTTATATTCTCTCTGGCTTGTACTTTTTCTCTTCTCAGTAACCCCAGCATTTTAGTGGCTTTATTACTTACTTGGGGTCAGTAAAAACGTTCATATCAAAAATGAAAGCCATAATGAATGAAGCTATAGTAGGTAGGTATAGTAGATATAGTAAGTCGAAAAATATAGAAATTAAGACGAAGGCTGAATCGTTTTTCATTTCATTTATAGTACGTCTCGATCGAGACTAACCTGTGCTAAACAACAAAAACAAGGACAGCACATTTATTTTAAACTGTATGCTTGTTAAGTTTGAACAAACGCTCAAACACCATTATATATTTATTCGTAGCAAATACAAAGTAGTCCGCTCTTTGGCGTAACATTACATTCGGTTAGTTATGTTTTTTTTTTACCATTTCCATCCAATACAGTCTTGAAGAATCTATCAATGTATGGACAAGAATAGCCATTGGGAGTAAATGAATCGATGCAACAGCTGTTGTAATAGTAGCAATACTAGTGGTGTTGTATCTGATAGTAATAGTAGTGGTTGTTGTGATGGTGGTAGTGGTGTTTGTGATGGTGGTAGTGGTTATATTATCTGCAGCAGTAGTAGCAGTATCAGCAACAGCAGCAGCAACGACAACAATAGTAGTAGTAGTAGTAGTAGTAGTAGTAGTAGTAGTAGTAGTAGTAGTAGTAGTAGTGGAAAGTATTTCTGAAATGGTTTCAGACGAAGACCAGAAAATGGGATAAGGTGTAAGAGGTACATACACACACACGCGTATATATATAGCGATACGGACACATACAAGCACGCCCGCACACACATACACACACATGTATATATGCATACATGTATATAAGTATAATATATATTATATATGTTGTGCCAAAAGTAGAAACAATTATATATGTACACATGTGTCTATTGAGTATTCGTATATATATATATATATATATATATATGTGTATATATATATATATAAATAAATATATATATATATATATATATATATATATATATATATATATATATATATATATTATATATTATATATACAATAAATATATATATATGTATATATATATATTTACACATCTATATATATACATATATATGTGTGCGCGTGTGTACCTGTTTTATGTGTGTGTACGTATGCCTGAGTGGTATGTTCGTGCGTAAGAGAGAGTTAAGTTATAGTTCCGAAATGTCCAGAATATGAGGCGACGATAAATCAATAGAAGATAATTTCTTCCATTCTCTGTCTTCTCTTACTTATGCTTTACTTGACGCTGTTTCCTTTCTCTGCTTTAAAGTCCTCATTCATTCCAAAGCAGATCCATATTCTTATGTACATAGTTCTATGTCTATCTATCTATCTATCTATCTATATAGCAGTCTCTATCTATTCATAACTATACCTATACCTACATCTATATCTATGTCTCTCTCTCTCTCTCTCTCTCTCTCTCTCTCTCTCTCTCTCTCTCTCTCTCTCTCTCTCTCTCTATATATATATATATATATATATATATATATATATATATATATATAAATATAATTATATATATATATATATATATATATAACGAAGGAAATGTGGTAAGGAACCAGTTGGACCATAACGCACCAAAGTACTTAGGGTAGTAGAGTGGGCAATAGGAACAAGTATGACCCCGACGGCAGAGCTCAAGCCGCTTCG
>OZ024741.1:343219636-343222136 GCA_964016885.1 Eledone cirrhosa
TAAGAAATTATCATTATAGATTTGATCGTTCATATAAGCATCATATTAAGTTTCAACACAATTATTTTGTTACTATGAGTATATGATAATAATATTACGTAATTATTTATAGCTGTTATTACATTAAACATAGATGTATTTATTTTTATATGTTACACTCTAAGAAATAGCGTAAAAATAAAGGCTTCGTTGGTTTAAGCTATTTTTATAAAGGATGCCACAGAATGTACGATATATAATGATTACAATATTTTTTAGCAACAACTCTAGTCCCACACTTTTGAAGGTTTATTATAACATTCTGTGGCACGTTTGAGCTTGCGCATTTTTCATGTCTAGTTTAATATTTTTTTAAGGCAACGCTTGTAATAACTCTAGTTAAACAGGATATATATTAATAATAAATTATCGTTGTAATGTAATTAGATTATGTAATTGTTATTATAAATTATCTTATATATTAGTGTAAGATGTATAAAAATATTTTCAGACTTTTAATATAAACAACTACAAAAAACAATCAATATTAAATCAATATATTATACATAATAGAAAACATAAAATATACAATACAAAAACAAAATATTTACATACAATTGCAATTATCAGTGTATATACATTTTCTTTATATTCCCTGAGCAAATTAATAAGATTTGTTTTTATTGTACATAATTTGATGACTTGTTGGAGTGTATTAAAAGATAGCAACAATTTGTGATTAAATTGTTATCTTAAGCAACTCACTTTTTAATAGTTGTTGGCTGAGCGAAATTGTAAAAGCCTATGAGCAAATATAAAAAAAAATACACAAACAACATTTCCTTGTGTTATTACAACATTAGATAAAATAATTGAGCAATGTCGTTATATTTTGCTCTTATTGCACATTAATAGTGTTTCTATTTTTCGGCACAAATCCATTACGGCAGTCCATTACTGGTACTTTATTTTATCGAATTAGTAAGTATGAAAGTCGAAGTTAACCTCGGCAGGATTTGAACTTAGAATGCAAAGGACCATAACAATACTGCAAAGCATGGTGTCTGACGCTCTACCAATACTTGTGTTGAGCTGGTCATTAATTTATGGTGGTCGTGCGTGGAGTAGAGCAATCGCTAGTTGAAATATTATAAACAAAACATTTTTATTTGCCGAAGAACATATTTTCAATACTGTTTGTGAATGTGACGAAGGAAATACATTCTGATATGGAACAGTGTACAAAGTGTGTCTGTGAATAACATAATGTTACCTCATGTTGTTGTCAAGACATAATGGATTTCGTATATCCAGTTAGAAGATGAAACCTAGCCATCTCGGATTAGTTATATTTCATGCCATGTGTAAACGTGTTTGAGGATAGCAAAATATGCGCGTTAATTATAATAATTAGTTAATAATATTACAAAATATACCTAATTAAACTCTTTGCTTGAAATTTTATCATTCTTCGTTTATATATATATATATATATATATATATATATATATAGAGAGAGAGAGAGAGAGAGAGAGGGAGAGAGATTTATCTAGTCCTTCGCTCAAGATTAATCTATAAGTTTAGATGTTTGCCTTCGTTTAAGTAAATATTACAGTAAGATTTTTAATATAAACAACTACAAAAAACAATTAATATTAAAACGAAAAAATTATCAATGATAAAAGAAGCGGATGCAACTTTTTTTTTTATAAAGTTATATTCCTGTTTCTTTAAAGAACATTTCATTTTTGTTCTATTGTAGGCGAAATAATGCAATGGTTTAATAGGGAAGATATAACTTACGAATTATGTCTCTAACCGTGTAACGCTTTTTAAGTAGATAACTACAATTGAAAATACTAAAGAAATGGAACCAACAATTCAATTTGAAAGTCGTCTAGTGACAGTGTATTACTGGTACTTTATTTTATCGACCCCGTAACGATGAAAGGCAAAAATGCAAATGCTTAAAATTTAAATTGCCTTAATTCTATCGTCTGCTGTTTCATTAAAGGGAGATTATCGTCTGTATTTAATTCTATCGTCTACTGTTCCACTAAACAGATATACCTCCACTATCGTCTCTATTTATACATTTTAACTTATAACTTATACACATTTGATTTGAAATATTTTATCTAGTCCCCCTCTCAATATTATGATGATTTCTTTCGAATGAAACAGTTCTAGTCCTGTAGAAGCCATTTATATATATAATTGAACTGAGTTAAAAATTCACAATATTTATAATTAAATAAGCTCATATATATATGTGTGTATTTATCTGTTTATTGTATTATATATAATGTGTGTATATACAGGATGTCCCCCAAAAATATATACACACTTCAACAGCATTCTAATAACTATTGCCTGTACAGGTAATCAAAGTGTCAATCGAATGTTAGTTTCGTGTTTTAACAGTACAAATTTACAATACACATAAAACCAGTGTATATACATACATGAGTGTGTATACACATACATGAATGTGTATATACAATATATATGTATATATATA
>OZ024741.1:343227136-343247136 GCA_964016885.1 Eledone cirrhosa
GTGTTTTTGAGCAAAACATTTTATTTCACGTTGCTCCAGTTTGCTCATCTGTAGAAATGAGTTGTGACATCATTGTGACCAAGCTGTATCGGCCATTGCCTTTTCCCTGGACAACATCGGTGGCGTGGGAGACTGGCAGAGAAGGGCGAATGCAGGTCTTCCACAAAGACACCTGGCCCAAGCTAGTCCCCGAAGGAGACCTACAATATATATATATATATTTCTTTTACTTTTACTTTCTTTTTCTGGTTTCAGTTATTAGATTGCTACCATGCTGACACACACACACACACACACACACATATATATATATATATATATATATATGTGTGTGTGTGTGTGTGTACATATATATATATATATATATATATATATGTGTGTGTGTGTGTGTGTGTGTGTGTGGGTGTATATATATGTATATATATATATATATAACAATATATATTGTTATATTTGGAGACGGCCATGATGGCAACACGACCATCCCCAAATATAACCATATCGGTTTTAACAAGAATCTTTCAGAACACACAAACGTAATATATATATATATATAGATGTGTGTGTATGTTTATGTATTACCAGGAAATATATGTGGATATGTGTCTAATGCCATCAACTGAGTGTGTGTGTGTGTGTGTGAGAGAGTATTTGATTGTGTACAAACTTTAAATATTTATATATCTCGGGCTTATATTTTATTTCATTTCATGTCTGTATTTCTATATGTTCGTATTTGGCGTGGACTCATAATAATTTTGCTAGCGTCATCATATAATAAACATTACTAGTGTTAAATGGCTGGCAACATTTTGTATTGGTTGTGGATATTATCATGTTTTGTTTGGATAGAAGGAATAAAATAATAATTTCGCATTTATTATATTTCCTATATTAAATATCTCAACGAATGGCCCTATGTTTCTAGTAGTAGAAAAGCGTGCCATGGACTTTGGTGTTATGATTATGTTGTATCGGTAGAGGGTCGGACGCCATGCTTTCCAGCATAGTTACGTCGCTATAAGGTCTGATTTGAAATCCCGTCGAGGTTAACTTTGCCTTTCATCCTTACGGGGTCGATAAAATAAAGTACCAGTAATGCACTGGGTAATTGTTGGCCTCGTGTCCAAAGTAGAAACTATTATTATGTTGCTA
The DNA here is from genome assembly GCA_964016885.1 of Eledone cirrhosa. Lineage (NCBI taxonomy): Eukaryota > Metazoa > Mollusca > Cephalopoda > Octopoda > Eledonidae > Eledone > Eledone cirrhosa. The sequence continues at coordinate 343,228,292 of OZ024741.1, forward strand.
GGATGCTTTGTTTTTCTTTCTATTTGGGTTAGGTTTTAACTGCTCCTGTGGTCTAATAATTGTATGTAAATCTTTCTGACGACGGTGAATGGTGAGAAGGTCGGATAGAATGCTTTGATGTATTCGTTTCAGTTCTCTGCTCTCTGTGTTAAATCCTCCTAAGGTCAACTTTGCCTTTCATCCATTAGAGGTCGATAAAATAAGTACTAGTCAAGTATTGAGGTCAAATTGACCTCTATATCTTTTACGCATTTCCATTTTTACACTCAATTTACTTCTCTGGAAGAAATAGGCTATATTCAGACCTGGAGAGGAGATGGGCTCAAGTTTTAAAATGCCCAAGAAATGCCGTATGTAAATACAGTGACCCTACGACTCCCACAGGAGTAACGGGACTAAAAAATATATTTTAACACAACGAGGATGCTGGATTGGCAGAATTTTTCTTTACTATTTCCTTTTGTGTCATTCCTGATGAAGGGCAAATGCCTGATACGTTGATTATGTTAGTCTTTCTCTAAGCGTAAACTAATAAACTTTATGTTATTGCATCTTCTTGTTCGTTCGGTCGTTTCGGTTCGACGTATACACACACACAAACACACACACACACACACACACACATATATATATATATATATATATATATATATATATATATATATATATATATATATATATATATATATATATATATATATATACATATATATATACATAGAGAGAGAGAGGGAGAGAGATGCAAATAAGTGTGGCAGTGTGCGCATTAGCAGATGTGACATATTTATCTATTTATACGCCACCCTTGAATGCCGCTGAATTATTGCAGGCGTCTCATCTGGGGGAAAGAGAGAGAAACGTGTATACATATAATGTGATGTGTATATATATATATATATATATATATATATATATATATATATAAGTATATATATATAAGTATATATGTATGTATGTAAATATATATATATATATATATATATATATATATATATATATATATATATATATATATATATATATATATATATATATTTATATGTATATATATATATTTATATGTATATATGTATGTAAATATATATAAAAATATTTACATACATACATACATATATACATATATATACATATATATATATATATATATATATATATATATATATATATATATATATATATATATATACATATATAAATACACACACACACACATATATATTTATATATATATATATGTTTATATATCTATGTATAGTGACTGTGCAAAGGGCTGCGTGTGCGGAATCATATAAATATATGAGATACGTCATACGCAAGACAAGAATAGATATATCAAATTGTTATGGTCTCCAAGGTGTGCGTTATGTCCAATAATTCCTGCCTGTCACAAGACGATATCGCATAAATGTCTCCAGGTTTAAAGATTATTAATAAAAACAGACCTAAGTATTCCGAAATACACACACACACATACACACACATACATATATATATATATATATATATATATATATATATATATATATATACATATATATATATATATATATATATATATATATATATATATATATATATCTATATCTATATATTATGCATATATAATGTAATATACTGTTTCTATATTTATTACATCTATACACAGCGTGGTACACTGTATTAAATTATAGAAATATACATATTTACAAACATCAATCTTCACGACTGTTCTTACTCGTTTACGTTATATATATGCATTTATAATTGTATATATTTACGCTTATAAGTACACATTTATATGTACGTAGTAACCCATCCCAATATAAAGGGTGGCCCAAAAGTCACACAGGGGTCGCAAATGTTTATATTTTTTTTATTTTATAATATTTAGTAATATAGAGGTGTGACAAGGATTGACGAGTGCAAAATAATTTTCATTGTGTCCTTTAAGTTGTATCAAAATTTCATATATCAATCTGTGCAATTCAGTAAGTTAATAAAATCTAAAACCCCGTGTGACCTTTCGGCCACCCTGTATATAAAGGGTGAGTCATAACTAATGGGGCAGTCAATTCATTTTTATTGCAAGGTTCACAATACATTGAGAAACAGGGGCAACCTTTCGAATTATTCTTTTAAATATATATTTTTAACTACTTTTCTTTTATGTATTTATATTTTCGTTGGTATGACCAGAAATTGAATAAATATTATTATTTGGAATTATAAATATTGGACTGCTTATTGCCCTGTTTATATAAATAAAATAATTAAACCATGACCGGATTTTAGAATGAGAGAGAAAAAAGAAAGAATAATAAATAAGGGTTCGACTAAATATTTAGTATGGAATAAAAATAGCGGCGCCTATTTCTTCAATTAAGATACACACAATTGGAAATTTAATATCAGCCGATAGCATTTCATATTGATTAAAAGTCAGAGCGAGGATCTAGAGAATTACAGAAATAGTAGAAATATAATAAATGTAGCCTATGATAAATAACATGAAAGTTCGAAAACATTTTACGTAAGCCACTTTGGACAGAAAAGGCATTTACACTCTTCAGACCTGTCAACTATCCCCCGTCCGACGAGGAGATCTTCCACCCACTTTGTGGTGGGTGAGAGATGTCTTTTGTTAAAATGGGTATAGCTTTCATTATGTAAAATCTTCCCATTTTGTCTCATTTCTATCCTTTTGGGGGAAATTTTTTCATGGTACTCCCCGCTTTGGATTTTAGGGGTTGGCAGGTCTGACTCGTACAGCTAAAATGTTTTAGTCTAAAAAGTTTTAAAGTCTGACTCAAGTCATGAGGCTTAGGCCAGCGCTTATACCGGTTTTTTTGGCATCAAGCGACTGAAGGTAACAAGACTCCCCCCACCTTAGACAGGATGCCAATCCATCGCCGGATTCATCCTCCAGTTACTGCTGATACTGATACTCATTTTTAGCTGAGTACACTGGGGCAACGAGAAATGAATTGTTTTGCTCAAGAACACAACACAACCTAGTCCAGGAATCAAACCTACGCCATAATGATCATCCGCAAAACACCTTAACCACGAGGCCATACGTCTTCACTAAAATGTTTTAGAGTAATAAAGCAATAATATATCAATAACACGCCACGTTATAGACTAAATTTTAAAGCATCTCTTAAGTTAAACAGCAGGTTAAAAATGTTACAATAACCAGAGATTTAAAATTTTTGCACAAGGCCATCAAATTTTGGGGGAAATTTTTGATTAAATCAACTTAATTGTTAATTTATTTTATCGACATACCCGAAACAATGAAATGCAAAGTTCCCCACGGAGGGATTTGAACATACATGTACTTCAAAGCTATCTAGTTTTAAAAAAATGAAGAAATTATAAGTTATAGATTAAACTATAAAAGGGCGTAGAGTGAAATAACTCACCGTTATTTAAAGTGCCCACAAAGTAGGCGATCACACAATCGATTTGTACATAAAGTTGACGTCATTAAATAATAGACTAAAGTTAAAAGCAGCTATATTCATAGCATAATGAAGACTAATTATAAGAAGGAATTAACAAAGAGATCTATAAATAAAGTAACTTGCACTCTGTTACACGCGCACATAAATATTCGATTACTCAAGCCGACCCTTAATAATTTAAGCAAAACGTAAAATCCAAGTTTTCGTAGAAATTGAATTCAAGAATATATATATATACAAAAAATATGGATGAGAGGAGGGACTGTGTGGTTACTGATAACGGCTGTTAGAAGGTAAGGAAACACAAACAAGAGGTGGATAGTCTCCCTTCGTCAGTAGTTAACTACGGGTCACGGATATATATATATACTGTAAAGAACTATCGCATGACTTGGGCTTCCTTGCTGATGAGTGTAACAGCCCGGTTGTGTAAATATCTGCACATATTACGTGATTTTCTGAACATTGAGGATCTATATCTGCATTTTTGAAGATATGTTGCACCGAAAGGATATCGTCCAAGGGATGAGAATTTCTCTTTACCTAAACACCGCCACACATCTGCTAAAACTAAATGTCTGCACTCTGAACGGCTGATTGCAATTCCATTATTGCAATTCAGCAAATTCATTGAGTGAGCTAGGCGTTGGCCGGGGACCGTTCAATTAATACCAGCGATCTTCGTTAATTTCATATAGTATATATATATATATATATAAAATGCTAAGAAACGAAAGGATATGTGTGGTTACTAAATACAAGGTTTAATATGGTGGGTTGGACGGAACAAGAGGAGAAAGGAAGAAAGAAGAAAGAAGAATCCTTCGTCAGCTGTAAACCCGCGATCCAGATGTTTTCGGCGCTTGTGTGTGTGTGTGTGAGTATACACACACACACACACACACACACACACACAGACATATATATATATCTAAGGCGGGTAAAATTCCCGAGATCCATGGACGAGTTCTCTCCAGCGGTCTCTGTCCCTCATTATCGCTGCCATGTCCTGCGTCTCCAATAGACCAGTATCTGTCCTTAGGGCATCAACATACGTTAACCTTGGTCCTCCTCTTCTAGTGTGTCCATTATATATATATATAATGTATGTATATCTAGGGAGTGTAACGTGGAGTTACTACAGTATCAGCCGAATGAGCACTCGATGCGTAGTTTCCCGTCTGTAACGAGGTGTAGAGCTAAACAGAGTGTAAATAATACTAAAAAGGACGATTTGTTATATACACATATAATTGGTTTGTAGCAAATTTCCTATTTGTAAATAGTTGTTAAAACTATCGTCTCGTCCTTTGTCCATTTGTTACTATCCTTTGTGCACTAGAGCCAGTTATAGAAATCTTAAAGCACCGACACAACATATCTCTACTGGTCGACTAATAAGAAGGGACTACTGTCTGTATTCGTTTATTTTGCTACCTTACCTATATTTTTATTCATTATATATATATATATATATATATATATATATATACATTGGTGATCGATTGACGCAGAAACAGGCGAGTAGCGATCTCTAGACCTACCAGTTCAGAGAAACAATTGTCATTAACTTGGTGTCCTTGAAATATGTATAATGAAATAAATATGGTTTTATAAATATAGTTTCCATTTGTAAATATCGTATATATATATATATATATATATATATATATATATATATATATATATATATATATATATATATTGCTTTATTAGTCTAAAAGATTTTAGTGAAGACATTATTATTAACAATGATAATAGAAAATATGACGATATACATATATACATATGCATGCATGGTCCCGTAACTCCTGATGGAGTCGTAGGGACGCCGTATTGGCATAAGGCGTTTCTAGAGCATTTTAAGCCTGGTGGAGCCCATCTTCCCAGATCTGTAAACAGAAGATTTCTCCCAGAGAAAGATAGAACGTGAGAGAAGGGGATTGAGAAAGAGATATAGAGGAAGAATCGACCTCAGAACTAAACTGGTACATTTATATCGACCACGAATGAATGAAAAGCAAAGTTGACCTCGTTCTAACGACTCTGCTAATTCACTGCTTTTACATATATACATATATACATATATACATATATAAATACATGCATACACATATATAATTAAATTTATTTAAAGAAGAAATTATAGTGGCTGAAATATCGAATAGAATGGTTTGCGGCTATCTGTCCTGCTTTCTGGGCTCTCTGATTTCAAACCTCGCCGAGATCAACTTTACCATCCACCCTTTCGAGGTCGATAAAAAACGTACCAGTTATGTAGTGTGGCGTATTTTTTCCTTATCCCTCCTTCTTATCTCCCTCTTTTTCTGTTCAGACCTGAAGAGAAGGTGGGCATTGCTGAGTTTAAAATGCCCATGGTACGCTGTATCTCACAACCGCGCACCCACGACTCCAACAGGAGTTTTCAAGTCCATACATATGAAATATAAATATAGAACACAGAAGTATATTAGCAATTAACATTTGAAATAAAGTGGGTTAATGTGAACTGTACTAGAAGTTACCAATTGGATTCAGATATAAGATAAGAAAGAGAACACAAGAAATTTTCAGAAAAACACAATCAACGGTGCAATGGAAACAACCCCAAAATATAAATCCTCCTGGATGTACAGTTATAGAAGATTGGAAATTAACGGAACACAACATAAAGGTGAAAAGGTGAAAAATGTCAAAGGGGGACTTTCTGAACAACATAAGAGGCCAGAAATCAGTAAACACAGTACAGAAATTAGATTAGAAGTAAGTATATTCAGAGACAACCCCCCCCCCCCCAAAAAAAAAACGTATCCTACAAATGGTACTTTAAAGATAAACACACACTTAACATATAAAAGCTCCTGCAAATGATGATAAAAGAGAGAAAAGGAAATAAAAAATATAAATAAATAGGAACCTGGAAAAATAGAACATGTTATATTAAAGATATAAATACATATTAATGTATAGACACTAACATCTGATGGAGTGGTAGGGGCGTCGTAGTGACACAGTATTTAATGTGTGTATAAAACCTCGATGAGCTCATCCCTCTCCGTATCTGAACGGAGTCGATTTCTTCCAGAGAAGGAGAGAAATTGATATATATATATATATGAGATGTCAACATGAATGGACCTGTTATTTTTATCTAAAGACATCTTTCCAATTCCAACCCACCCGTCCCTTCAATCTATCTTATTTCTCATTCTTTCTTCTGATAAAGGACCACCGTCCGAACATTACGACCCTCTTCCTGCTATTTCAAGCGTTAATTCATTCCATATACTGTACCGATTGTGTTGTTATTTCTGTTTACCTTTTATATATATATATATATATATATATATAAGTTGTAATAAAATGAAAACGAAATTTCATTTCTCACTCTTAGTACGGCACTTACTTAAATGTAAGTATGTATGTATACGTACATACATATATGTATACATACGTACAGTAGCATGCATATATATATATATATATATATACATATATATATATACACATACACATACAGGTACACATACATATATGTTACATTTAAGTAAGTGCCGTACTAAGAGTGAGAAATGAAATTTCGTTTTCATTTTATTACAACTTGTCGTTCTCGGTACGCCTGGCCGGACTCACTCGATATGCAAATTAGGCTGCTCAGCCGTTAATTTTCATAAGGAAAGTATATACTTTCGAACGTTCAACCATCTGGCAGAAGGGTATACGATGCTGATGATAGCTAACAAGCTTGAAACTAGTACATCGTTCCTGTGTCAGTGTTGAACAAAAAGGTGACGTGGTTGCCTTAACACCGTACGGCATAAATTCAGGCTGTTCAGTTTGTTTACAAACGAACAAAGCGGGCGCTATAATAAGCGTCCGCTAAACTGATACGTACATATATGTATGTGTACCTGTATGTGTATGTGTATATATATATATGTATATATATATATATATATATATATATATATATATATATATATATATATATATATATATATATATGCATGCTACTGTACGTCTGTATACATATATGTATGTACGTATACATACATACTTACATTTATATATATATATATATTAATAAAAGGAATTCCAACTTTGTCTGATTTACTCGTTTTATTTACAATTCTTTAAATTTATAATGGTATTAGAATGAAATAGTATGGTAGAATATTAAATGCTAAGTGTTAATTGAACAAGTACTTTCATGCTTTCGCAATCTTCAGGTTCAAATTCTGTGGTGACAGTCAAGTTTGCAATTTTCAACTGTAATGAGATGGGTAAAATCTGTGCCTTATATACAGTGAAAAGTGGCTACAGAATGCTAAATCTTGCAAACTGTATTTCGACCAATCGGTGTGTAGTTTCACTGGATTACTAAAGCTGATTGGTTTAGGCGTCACGGTTGGTTGAGCATGTCTAACGACTACTAATTGACCCCTCCAAAGCATCAATTGTTTTGCTATTTTTAGAAATGATGAAAATAGCATTTTCTAGTAATCATCACCATCAACATCACTTTTATTATTATTGTTGTTGATGTTGTTAGTGGTCGTAGTCATAGTCATAGTATTAGTCATAGTCATAGTCATAGTCATAGTTCATTTAGTTTGGGTTTGAATTTATCAATAACATTCTTTTCTTTAATTTTTCTCTTGATTTCACTTGGGCTGTGTAATTTGTAGAATGGAAATATTATAAATATTCTCTGACCACATGTTGCTAGATGGTTACTCAGGGGTATCTGACGGACATTTGGGTCTCTGATTTGCTGTCGGTGTACCTGTGCACGTTCCGATAGTGCATTTCCAGTTTGACCGACATATAGTTCTTCAGAATTCGGGCATTTAATGGAGTAAATTAGATTTCTGCTTTTGCAGTTCATATTTGAATTTGGGAATATTTTTCCAGTTTTTGTTTTGATATATTGACCGGCGTGTTTGGATTGGCATGTGCCACATCGACTATCATTGCATTTAGATACAGTGAATGATTGGTCTTTGTTGTTAAGGTCAAACTTTGATTTTGTTAGCCGAAAAATTTGAAGCAATTACTAACAAAAGCAAAGTTTGACCTTAACAACAAAGATCTGTGATTAAGCCTTTTAATTCATTACTTTCAGCAATGATCGGTAGGTTTGCTTTGGCAGTGTTGAAGATATTCTGGTGACATGGGTTGTGTGTCATTATAAATGGTATGACCAGTTCTTGGTTTCTTCTTCCTTGGGTTGTCCTAAGTTGTTGTATAGGTATTTTTATAGCCCGCTGTATGCCATTTTCTATAAGTAGAGATGGGTATTTTTGTTTGAGCAAAGATTCTCTTAGTTCTGTTAGGCGTTTGTTCCTGGTAGTCGTATCTTCTACAATGGTACAAATTCTTCTGGCTAGGCAGTATGGGATGTTGCGTTTTGTATGAGGTGGATGGCACGACTTAAAATTCAGATATTGATGGGTGTCTGTGTTTATAATATATATCCGTGGTAATGGTGGTGTCGTTTTTGATTATAATTATATCTAGGAATGGTAATTTGGTACTACTAATCTCTTTTGTGAATTGGAGAGATGGGTGTAGGTTATTCAGGAGGATATTGAACTCATCCAGAGTATCTAGAGATTCTGTCCAGATGATGAAACAGTCGTCAAGGTTTCTAAAGTCAGTACTATATTTTTCCTCTATTTCTTGGTAGAGTTGTTGTTCTAAGATCCCATTACAGAGTTCGCGTAAACGGGAGCAAATTTCGTTCCCATCGCCGTGCCTCTAATTTGGATGTAATTCTTTCCATTGAAGAAGATAGTGTTGTTTTCCAGAATAAGTTTAACTGCATCTAATATAAATGGCGCTGTGAATCTGATGGGAATCACTTCTGTTTTTCCACCCAGTATTTAACCGCCTTTATTCCTAAATCATGTGTAATGTTGGTGTAAAGGCTTACCACATCAAAACTAAGAAGTGAATTCGTTTCCGTGGTTTTGAGAATATGGGACAGGAAGTCGATATCATCCCGGATGAAACTGGGTATGTGAATACATAGTGGTTTCAAAATAATGTCAACAAAATTGCTTAGACGGTGGGTGGGGCATGTTGGACCAGCTATAATAGGTCTAAGTTTTAAGTCTTTTGGGTGTAGTAATTTAATGTACTCAATCTTTTGTCCTTTTACTGCCAGTTGTATTTCTTTTGACTTGTGAACTTTCGGTAGACCATACAGGTTGCTGGGTTTTGGCTCAAAATTGGTGATGTAGTCTCTTTCCTTATCAGTAAGTGAGTTGTGGTATTTTGAAGCCAGGTTGTTGATCTTCTTCATGATGTTGTGGTCTATATTTGACGGTATTTCATGATAGAATGTTGTGTCTTTCAGTTGTTCCTCAACCAAATCTTTGTAGTATTCAGTATCCATTATAACAACTGCACCCCCTTTATCTGCTTGTTTAATTATTATTGTTTTATCATTTTGTATACATTTAAGTGCAGGCATTTTTGATTTGTTAATGTTTGGCCTGACATTTGTATTACGTCTAAGAGGAAATTTAAACAGGATGTTAATGTATTGGTCGAGATAGATATTTCTTCCTTTTGGCGGAGTGAAATTTGATTTATTCTTTACTAGTGATTCATCACTCTCATTACTTTTATCAGCGAAGAATTCTACAAGACGTAATTTTCGACAGAATTCTTGGGTATCCTCCTTCAGTTCTTGGTGGTTGACTGTTGGAGTCGGTGTGAATTTCACTCCTTTGGACAGAATTTGCATTTCATCATTGTCAAGATCTCTTTTGGATAACTTAATTATTTTAGGATCTACGTGTACAGATGTTTTGGGTGTTTCCTCCTGGAGTTTTTCTTTTTCCGGTTTTTGGTGTCCTGACGTTAAAAAATGGATTTTTCTCTGTTCAGGATTTATATTCCTGTTGGTGTTTGCTTGATGAACTTTTGGTCATGATATTATATTTGGTTTCGTTACGTATTTTGTCCTACTTTTGGTATTATGTATATTATTTTTAACATTATTTTTAACAATCTGGGGAAATGACCTAGGTTGCTTTCAGGTTTAGATCGTTTTTTCGCCCAGTTTCTTGTGGGTAATCTCTGTTGAGATCTTGAGAGTTATCTGGTCATTCTAGGTTTTTTTTTTTTTTTTTTTCCCCCGTTCCTTGTGGGTAGTCTCTGTTGAGATCTTGAGAATGATCTCCTGGTTTTACTACTTTTCATGGTCTCGTCAAAGGAATATCTATCGTGTTTGTGCTTTTTGTTCATGTTGTGTGCGTTAGGGTGTTTTTGTACAAAAAGCGAAGAGTTATTACCGTAGTTCTTCTTTGATTCAAGGTAAGGTGAGTGTTTGTGTTGGCACGTGTTCTGGCGTATGTTGTGTCGGTGAGATTGTCCACTTTTAACGCTTTTTCTCAGGGTTCGTGAGTCTTTACCGTAATTTGCAGCATATTCGTCGAGAAATAATTGTTTCTGCTGTTATACCTTTCTTGATTTGTTTTCTTCTTTTGAGATATCTCTGAGCCATAGTTCTCGTAGTTTTTCAGCTATAATACCAGTCGTTAGCTTTGAAATTTCAACTTCAATTTGGTCATCGATAGCTTCATATTTGGCTTTGTAGCGGGATTGTTTACATTGAGAAATGGAGATGTCGGTCCTGAATTTTGTGAATGTAAGTTCCCATCGGAGTTTTGTTTCTTCTTCTGGTTCTCCTGCAAGTTCTGTAATTAGGTATTTACGAGGGAGTATGGGTGCCGTTAGAGAGAGCCATTTCGAATGTGTTTCGACATATTTTTCGCATTTGTATGCTTTCCAGAAGTTTTGTTTTCTTATGTTAAGAAATTTTTTTTTTCCATGTCTTCTACATTTCTTTTCTTATTCGATGTGTTTTGTTTTCCAAATTTCTTTCGTTTAGTTCTGACATCCAAGGGGGTTGTGGTAGGCTTTCTCTTGTATTTTTGATAACAGTTGGTATAATTTCAGTTAAATTCTTAATTTCAGAGTTTATATGTTTAGTTATACAATCAACAGACGGAAAACTTGTATTTTTATTTCCTTTGTATTTCTATTTCCTTTAAAATAGAGGATTGTGTGTGAATCATCGTGATAAGTGTTGATAATTTCGATGATATCTCCTTTAGAATTCTTTCTGATTTTGTTGATTTCATTTGTTGCTTTCCAGTCATGTTGGCATATACACAATAGGAATATATATATAGATAAATATACACGGGTGTGTATGATTGTGGATAGAAGATTATATTAATAAAAGGAATTCCAACTTTGTCTGATTTACTCGTTTTATTTACAATCCTTTAAGATTTATAATGGTATTAGAATGAAATAGTATGGTAGAATATTAAATGTTAAGTGTTAATTGAACAAATACTTTCATGCTTTCGCAATCTTCAGGTTCATGTTCTGTGGTGACAGTCAAGTTTGCAATTTTCAACTATAATGAGATGGGAAAATTTAGTGCCTTATATACAGTGAAAACTGGCTACAGATGTTAAATCTTGCAAACTGTATTTCGACCAATCGGTGTGTAGTTTCACTGGATTACTAAAGCTGATTGGTTTAGGCGTCACGGTTGGTTGAGCATGTCTAACGACTACTAATTGACCCTATCCAAAGCATCAATTGTTTTGCTATTTTTGCTATATATATATATATATATAAAGAGAGAGAGAGAGAGAGAGAGAGACATAAATGAAGATTCGACCCCCCCCCCCCCCAGTAATGGACTGATACTTTTATATCGACTTCGAAAGATTGAAAGAAAGGTAAAGTTGTTCTTGGTGGGATTTGTAATTAGAGGGCAGATACGGGACCGAAGAACGTAATGCATTCTGTCTGGCGTTCTAACAACTCTACCAATATAAATTGATAAATAGATACTCAATTGTAGTTTTATCTATTTATCAGTTTATATTGGTAGAGTCGTTAGAACGCCAGACAGAATGCATTACGTTCTTCGGTCCTGTTATCTGCTCTCTAATTACAAATCCCACCAAGAACAACTTTTCCTTTCTTTCAATCTTTCGAATTCGATATAAAAGTATCAGTCCATTACTGGGGTCGAATCTTCGTTTATGTCTCTCTCTCTCTCTCTCTCTCTCTCTCTCTCTCTCTCTCTCTCTCTCTCTCTCTAATATATATATATATATATATATATATATATATATATATATATATATATATATATACGTGGAGAACAGACCGTTAAAACATGTTTATTTAAAATAGCACCTACGTATGTTTCGCCCGAATGGACTCCACAAGAGCATAACAACTAAAAAGCGTTCCTTACATGACTTGACCCGGAATGGGTTTTTAGAGATAAGTTCATGTCAGAGTTCATTCTTCGTAAAAAAACATGTATTGATTTTGCAGTAGGTCAAGGGATATATATATATATATATATAAACGGAAAAATGAAACGAAATTTCATTTCCCACTCTTAGTACGGCTGTTACTTATATAAGTATGTATACGTACCTACATATATGTATTCAGACGTACAGTAGTATGTATATATATATACATACATGCACACATATATATATGTACATATGGATTCACCGACCATTTATTATAATGCTCGGCGTGTTTGTAAACAAACATCCCGTATTAAGCCGTAGTGTCTAGCAATCATCGTTGCTCGTTTGTTAAACACTGACAAAGGAACGCTGTACTGGTTTCAAGCTTATTGGCTATCGTCAGCAACGTATACCTTCCTGCCGGATGATTGGACGTCTGAAAGTATATACTTTCCTTATGCATATTAATGGCTGAGCAGCCTAATTTGCATATCGAGTGGGTTAATCGACCGGGTGCTCCGAAAACGATAAACGGAAAAAATGAAACGAAATTTCATTTCCCACTCTTAGTACGGCTGAGTTTCATTTTTTCCGTTTCATTTTTTCCGTTTATCGTTTTAGGTGCACCTCGCCGATTAACCCATTCGATTTGCAAATTAGGCTACTCAGCCTAAGGAAAGAATATACTTTCAGACGTTCAATCATCTGGTAGGAAGGTATACGTTGCTGACGATAGCTAATAAGCTTGAAACTAGTACAGCGTTCCTTTGTCAGTGTTGAACAAACGAGCAACGATCGTTACTAGACACTACGGCTTAATACGGGATGTTTGTTTACAAACACACCGAGCATTATAATAAATGTTCGGTGATTCTATACGTACATATAAATATGTGTGCATGTATGTATATATATATACATACCACTGTACGTCTGTATACATATATGTAGGTACGTATACATACTTATATATATATATATATATATATATATATATATATATATATATATATATATATATATATATATATATATACCTTTTCCGTACAACCTCATTTAAACCGAGCTGATGATCCGAATAAGGGGAAACAATTGTTCTCGGTCATGGTCAACTAACTGCTGTGGAACTACTACTACTATATATATATAAATAGACATTGATTATTATTACACATGTTTTACTACCAGGCTGCAAACTTAAATGAAATAACTGTATGCTAGACACGCTGATTTTTTTTAAAGGGAAGTCTGGGTCATTCCACATCCCTTCCATACACATACTATGTATGCATGTATATACATGAATGCACAAATTCACAGTCCCTTGACCTCGATGTCTGACTATTCTATCTGTCTGAGTTTGATTGTTTGTTACTGTCACACAAAATATTACGTTCAGCTAAGTGAGTCTTGTGGCTTGACGTGTTCTCTAGTCAGTATTCTAATCCAATATAATTCAGAGCACTTTTTCAGGGATCGCTTGGCCTAAGATTTAAACCTGATGGCGGGCCGGATAAAAGACTTTCACAGGCTGGGGGTTGCCAACCCCTATCCTAGAACATATATTCTATAGCAAAAGAATATAGCCAAATACAAGTCACAGGATTAAATATTACTAATATAAAACGAAGGCGCATGGTTTGTTGGCTAGAGAATTGGATTCGCAATCGTTAGGTTGCATTCCCGGATGGAAGCATTGTTTCTCTGGTCCGATTTGATGAGTTAATCCCACTCAGTATGGTGAATGGATTTGTGATTAGGGCTTCAGGCTTGCAATTGAGAGATTGTGAGTTCAATTCTTGGACCGGGTGGAATGTTGTGTCCTTGAGCAAGACACTTTATTCCACGTTACTCCGGTTTACTCAGCTGTAGATCTCAGTTCAGACATCATTGGTGTCAAGCTGTATCGGTCATTGCCTTTCCCTTAGATAACATTGGTGGCGTGAAGAGGGGGGGTGGTGGCTGGTATCCATGGGCGACTACTGGTCCTCCATAAACAAACCTTGTCCAGGCTTGTGCCTCGGAGGGAAACATTCTAGGTGCAAAACCATGGTCATTCGTGACCGATGAGAGCCTGTTATATATATATATATATATATATATATATATATATATATATATACACACACACAATTTAATCTAGAAGTGGCTTCTACAGGACTAGAATTATTTCATTCGAATGAAACAGTTCTAGTCCTGTAGAAGTCATTTCTATATTTAATTTGATGTTTACACTGTACTAATGTATTGAGTATTTTACTGTGGTTACCTCTGATTGAACCCGGGACTCACACACACACACACACACACACACACACACACACACACACACACACACACACACACACACACATATATATATATATATATATATATATATATGTACATATTTCTGTTCACCTTTTACATACATATATATACATATATATATATATTATTAGTAGCAATATGTAGTGTAAAATTGAACATTTATTGAATTCTACATGTATATAGCGTTTTCCCGATGTGCTAAAATGAGTAGTCAGCACTTCATATTTATAAACAACCGATGTCTAATGAATGAAATGTATTCAAGTTATTCTTGCCATTTGATTGAATTAAAGATGTTCAGATGTCTCTCAATTTGTTTTTCTTATTTTGCATTGTATAACAACATTCTTCAATAAATCAATCTTTACTGATAAAATCTAAAGAAACAGTTTTGAATCAAGTAATGAATCGACAATATATTGTTGTCTTCATTATCTGTGATATTAACCTGTGATTGACCCTGTATAAAGTTTCTTAACAGCCATCACTCTTGCTATTATGAAAGTGCATGGAAGTCACTGTCGGGTTGTATGAATCTGGTTAAATTAAGATGAATGAAATATATGAAAATAAATAGTAAAACATTGTCGAGAACAACTGGAAATGTTTTGGTGCCGAATTCACTCAAAATATAATACCTCGAAGTGGGAGGAACATAAAAAAATGATGTACATATAAAACGTACGTATAATTTGGCAATATCACATAGATACTCTACTGAAACATATCTATAGTCTACAGAATCCCCTACAAATAAGCTGATCAATGATGATAACAGAAGTGTTAACGCAAAAACATACCAATAACACCTAATGACATACAAATCTAAAGAGTAAAATTCAAATTCTCATGATAATTGTTTCTACCTTTGGCACAAGGCCTGCAATTATCCCAGTGCATTACTGGTACTTTATTTTATCGACTTCAGCGGGATTTGAACTCAGACCGAACTCTATGCTGCGAAGCGTGGCGTCCGACTCTCTACCGATACTGCCAATCCACCGCCCTGTCATGATAATGATAATACCAATCACATTACTAATCTATGATCTAGAGGAGCAACAAAACACGCCAATATCACTTCGTCATGAAAGTGAGACTGTAAACGTCTAGAAAGGTTTATGATGAATTTAGGAGTTATACTGTCCAAAAGAGTTGAAAATTAAATCGTACAAAATTATGAAAGCTTGATAAGAGTAAAACACACGCACTATGGCCTCGGGCGGATGGCTGGAACAGGTAAAAGAGTATATACAGTTTATTGGATCGTCAGGTATGAAATTTGTAGAAATTTAGTTTTTTCTCCAATTTTCTACAAATTTTATACTTGACGACCCAATATATATATATATATATATATATAGGAACCAGTAAGACCCCGACAGCTGAGCTCAAGCCGTTTCGACGGCTAATTCTCGAGAATTAGCCGTCGAAACGGCTTGAGCTCAGCTGTCGGGGTCTTACTGGTTCCTATTACCCACTCTACTACCTCAAGTATTGAGTACTTTGGTGCGTTATGGTCCACCTGGTTCCTTACCACATTTCCTTCGTTATATATATATATATATATATATATATATATATATATAAATTAATAAAAACAATGAATAAAAACAAAGAAACAGTTCCTTATATTAAAAAATTCATCATTTTACTATCGTTTCTAGGATATATATGTGTGTGTTGGTATGTATATCATATAGATCTATGTAAATATTTTACAAACTATCAGAGGAAATATACATACCTACACATATATATGCTGTCTTCAGAAATAATGATATTTGTTTATTGAAAAAAACCAACAAAGATTTAATATAATTTATCTTTCCTGTGATTTTCATCGAAAAATTTTTTGAATGCATCTTCTCTTTTCATGATATTTGCATTACATTGAGTTCTTCATACGGATTAGACACCTCCGTATATTTTGGTAGATTTATATATATATATATAAAGAAAATTTCCCTCTACATGGCTGAATACAATAAATGTAATCTGAGTTATTCGAATATTAATAACATTCGATTCGTTTGCAATTATGCAAACAAGCATCAATATCGGTAGCATGAACCCTCCATTCTTGCTCTTCTGTTGGCATGTGAACAGAACTGCAGACACTAATGTTTCTGGGTATCACCCTTCATGAATACAGCTCACTGTTCACCTGCCAAACTGTCAGAGCTAGTGAAAATATATGCTATTTTCAAAAATACACAGTGACTGATCGGCCTGATTTGCATATTAGCAGACTGGCTGATCAGTCAGATCTGCATATTAGCAGATCCAGGTGATACCCAGAAACATTTAAAAGCATGAAATTGCGTTCCCTCTCTTTTTTGTTGTTTTTGATGCTGTTGGTATGATAGCAGCTGTTGGTCGTACTAGTAACGCAGTCTCGTCCTTCTTCAGCCAATCGTGTATATCCCCTTCTGCCTCGTCTACCTAAACAATGATTGTAGCACCTCCTTGTACACAATGTTCCTTGTTCTTCCGTGTCGGGCATTATGCAAAGAGATTTGTCTTGCTTCCCACTCTTGAGCAGCCAACGTATAGTTAAAAAAGTAAATAAGTGGAAACAAAACAGTGCAATCAAATTTTTGCGGATATAATATATATATATATTGAGTGAGTGTGAAAGACTAAAGGTCATTATTGAAAGTCTCTGGATTTCGCAAAATACATTATATTTTTTATTGGAGATATTTTCCGCAAAAGTTTGATTGCACTGTTTTGTTTCCACTTATTTATTTTTTGAAAATAATTTATTCATTATAAAAAATTAAATGATAGCATTCTACATGTAGGTGAAGTGAGGTGGATTGGCAGTATCGGTAGCGGGTCGGACTCTATGCTGTGTAGCATAGAGTTACGGCCCTTTACGACCTGAGTTCAAATCCTCACTGGGGTTGATTTAATCGACTTTCCTCTCCCCCAAAATTTCTGGCGTTGTGCCTATATAAGAAGCCATTCTATGTGGCAACCAATATTTTTAGACCCAGTCCGCCACACACAAATATATATATATATATATATATATATATATATATATATATTTATAGGCAAGTCTCTACAAGGACTAAAAAGCCACGCCCCTGATGCTCGTGTTTAAGTATCTTGACTTGAAATCGATATATATATATATAAACATGTGTGAGTGTACGTTTGGATATAAGCACTGTTGAAAACGAATAAGGGCATCTAATTTCCTCGCCACCTGATTCATAGAAACTACAATTTAGCGCAAACTGCGGCATATAGTTACGTCCCTTTGCGTTCTGATCTTAAATCCCACCCTTGTTAGCTTTGCCTTTCTTCCTTACCGGGTTAATAAAATGAAATACCAGTAATGCATTCAAATTGCTGCCCTTGTGCCAAATTTAAGAATGCCAAAGCAACAAACTAAATAAAAGGAGAAACAATTATTACTTCCAGGATTTTCAGCAGGTTCAAGAAACATCTGCTGTAAAGATGTTCGTGAAAAATATAATGACAGAAACAAACGAACGAAAAATAAACAGTTAGATAGGAACACGATAGGAACAACACGTGAGCAATGGAACTGCAGGTGAATATCGAATAAAATGATGTTTTCGATTAGAGCAAACTGTTAAGAGAGAACAAATATTAGTAAGGCTTACGTGTAGAAGAAAAAAACGAGAAAGTAGAGATGAATATAAAAGGAGAGGCTTTGAATAGAAGAATCCGAGAAGAGATTACATATTCTAGAATGACTGGAACAAGGCAAATGCAGTGTACGTTATGTAACTAACGCTCTTTA
>OZ024741.1:343252136-343257136 GCA_964016885.1 Eledone cirrhosa
TCCATTTTAATGTACTACTATTACATCCGATTTCTGTGGGCAAATAATTGTTTCTACTTTAGGCACGAGACCAGCAATTTGAAGGGGAAGGGAAAATCGATTAAATCGGTGCTTTATTTCATCGACCCCGTAAGGATGAAAGGCAAAGTTGACCTCGGCGGGATTTGAACTCAAAACCTAAAGGGCAATAACTCTATGCTGCAAAGCATGGTGTCTGACGCTCTACCGATACTGCCAATGCACAGCCTTCTGTGGTTAAATAATAAAACTATTGAAATCTATCTTAATCATTTATATTCAAATGCAATATCATTCGTCATCTCTTACCTTCAATTATGTTCTCTCTTCTCCCTTCTCAGTAATCCCTTGGATTTTACTCACTTTATTGCCTTGCTTAGGGTGAACTATAAATGAATACATAAATAAAATGCTACTCCAGTTCGTAGGCCCTTCTGCATATGTTAGACATTGAATTGGTAGAACGTCGGACAACATGCTTTGCGGCATGTGGTTACGATGTTTTACGTTCTGAATTCAAATCTCACTAAGTTTATCTTAGCCTTTCATCCTTACAAGGTTGATAAAATAAAGTACCAGTAACGCACTGAGGTCAATTTAATCAACTTTGCCCATCCCTCAAATTTCTGGCATTGTGCTAATTGTAGAAACAATTATATATGTGCTATAAAGTGGCTGAATAATTAGGTCAGCAGAAACAATGCGTAGTCTTTAGGTAGAGGGTCGAACGCCATGCTTTGCACCAAAGAATTACGGCCCTTTATGGTCTGAGTTCAAATCCCGCCGAGGTTAACTTTGCCTTACGGGGTCGATGAAATAAAGTACCAGTAATGCACTGGAATAATTGCTGGCCTTGTGCCAAAAATAGAAGCAATTATTACTATCAAGATATCCATTCAAAAACAAAACATTTAATTTAATAGTTATTCCCTTGACCCTCATCATTTTGTTGTTGTTGTTGTTGTTGTTGTTGTTGTTGTTGTTGTTCTTCTTCTTCTTCTTCTTCTTCTTCTTCTTCTTCTTCTTCTTCTTCTTCTTCTATACTGAGATATGTAATGAGGAGAAAGCGGCATAGCATCGCATGGGAGGGAAGTAAGGCCCTATGTAATAACGGAGGAAGGAACAGGCTCTGTTAGATGGAGTAATGCGAATACTGCAATAAATGAAGTGGGCAGATCCGTGGTAGACAATATGAAGTGTAAAACTAATATTTTTCTTCATTCTACTGTGTCGTTTGCTTTGTTGTTTCTGTTTCCTTTATGCATGTATATATATATATATAACTAAGGAATTGTGGTAAGGAACCAGATGGACCATAACGCACCAGAGTACTCAATACTTAGGGTAGTTGAGTGGGTAATATGAAAAGGTTGACCCCGACGGCAGAGCTCAAGTCTTTCCTCTTTCCAATATAAAGCGTGAAACTAATAAGACTTTTTGTACCTCTGTTTGTTGTTTCCTTGATATATATATATATATATATATATATATATATATATATATATATACGCATATACATATACATATACATATATATATATATATATATATATATATATACATATTATATATATATATACATACATATACTTATATATATATATATATATATATACACATATTATATATACATATTATATATATATATATATATATATATATATATATATATATATATATATTTACCTATATATATTTGTGTTGTTGACACACCCTCTTACTCCTATTATGATGTTCTCAACGATACTTTCATTATTACGGTGTCAATAAAATGAAGTCATGGAGTCTTACTCAATTATTGGTCAAATGTAATCAACCATAAACTCACATCCACCAAATATATGTGGCGGCCTAATCTATGAATTTAATAACTATAACACTTATGTCATATTATTTTATTACTTATTAATTCTAGTCATTTATCCTCAACCACGCTGCGGTACTGTTCGTTTATGAATGTTTAGTCATTTTAGTCTGGCTATTATGTTAGATGCCTCTATTGAATGGCCTCCTAGTTATATACACTTTGTCGTAAAGGAGCACAACTCAACCTACCATTTTATATACACATTCACACATGCATATACGCATATATATGAGTGACATCCATGCAGATTCGATCTCCACAATTTGAATAAAGAAGCAAGGTCAAACATGTTTGCAATGAAGACATTCTTTAGAGTTCCTACAAAGAGATTGAGTTCTAAAACCACACAGCACTTCTTATGTTGTCGTATCCGTTACATAGTGTTTGTCAGCTGTAGTAACATCGTGGAAAAGCTAGTTCCTTGCTTTATAACTATTTAAATCAATAATGCTAGTTTGTATCGATTACATAGAGCTGCCAATAACTGCACCGTGAAAGGATTAAGCCACTGATAACAAAGTTTATATTTAGAATAGCTACATATCATATGGTCATAGAAGCAATAATAGTGTTGTAATTATACATTAACTGCTAAAAGACTACTTCGCAAACAATATGATTTATTATGGGTAGAGCTGTGTCATCACTGAAAATAACAATATGATCTAGTCATTGATTGATCTTTTCTTAAGGCTTAGTCAAGGAAGAAAGCACGATGCTTACGATATTTTGAAGGGTTAGCGAGCCAGGTGGGAAAACTAAAGTTATTCTAAAATTGTAGATTTGTTACAGATGCAAAAAGACTGAAACTAGACGTAGTGCTGCGAAACTGGGTGACATTAAATACAGGGTGTTTCAAAAAATTCTATACACACTTTGATTACCTGTACAGGCAATATTTATTAGAATGCTTTTGAAGTGTGTATACATTTTTTCGCGACACCCTGTATATTAACAAATATCGAAATGAAAATGAAATATATCCGCCATCAAATCTGTGTGTGAAAATGTTTCCATATACGTTAGAGAGAATTTCAATTAATTAACATTTTATTTGCATACGGTATTCAGTGTAACAACTTTGTCTTGATCATCTAAATTTAACCCATTGTTCTCTCAATTAATTTTGTTTTTGATAATGCAGATTATTCTTGTAAAAAATATATGTAAATCTTTTTCTATGTGTAAAATTCAATCCAGCTCGGTTAGACTGTAAAATGTCTATAAATCTCCTTCACTTGCAAACACAACAGGCTGCCATTTTTCCGAGGCAAGTCGATTCTAATTTCTTGAAATTATCTTTCATTTCCAGTTAGGTTTGTTTGTTTTCTATCTCAAAAAAAAAAGGAAAATTTTATTAAAAAAATATATGGTAGTCTCCACAAAAACTGGAAATGGGCCTACGACGTGTCCTGTAGGTGTGGGATGGAAGAACAAAGGATACGTATCCCGACCCACAGAGAGGGTCCGGAAAGGAGGAAACCTTGACGAAAAGAACATTTATTTATTACATACGACATTCAGTACATCAACTTATTTAACCATATCTACGCCATTGCCCCAATTGAGTTATTTCCCTTAGATACTTCTAGTTTTAATTACATTGTCTAAACTTTCCGCTTTTACAAAAGGACACAACGAAAAATAAAATCAATTACACCCAGTGACCTCATAACCTTTCTAATTATATTCATTATATCTAGTTCCAGATGCTTCTCTCCATTATTACTGTGATTCTTCTATATATTTCTCCTCACTCTCTCTCTCTCTCCCTCTCTCTCTCCCCTCTCTCTCTCTCTTTCTTTCTTTCTTTCTTTCTTCACCTCTCTTATATTTTTCACTTTTTATCCTTTTCCATACTTTCTTTATTTTTCTCGTTCTCTCCATTTGTCTTTATTCTTATTGCTCTCTATTTTTCTTTACATCCTTCCTCTCTCTACATCTGTCTCCGTTTCATCTTTTATTTATTTCTTCCATTGTGTTTTTCCTCTTGTCTCTCTTTCTTTCTTGAGTTCATGTTTTATTTTTCTGTTTATGTTTTCATTCTTCTATATCATTACTTCTTAGTTCGTGGCATACCTTCAAATTTTTCTTTCACATTGTATTTTCTGAATCGAAATATTCTATTTCCACTCACATTTCATTCATCCAGGAACATGTTAAATCTTTCTTTCTTTCTTTCTTTCTTTCTTTCTCTCTCTCTCTCTCTCTCTCTCTCTCTCTCTCTATATATATATATATATATATATATATATATATATATATATATATATATATATAATATATACACAAGGTATCCCATCCATCAATGCACAGAAATGGAAGATCCAATTCATTGAGGATTGGGTTGGGAACCATCCATTTCACACCGCCTTCTTCATTCTTACTGAGACCCACCTTGACAACTCCCACTTGGAGGCCGAAGAGTGAGAAATTTCACAACCATCCGTGCGTATCGTGTTGGCAGAAGGAAGGGTGGAACTGTCATTTTCCTACACCCATAATCTGTTTCAAAGAATGCCTTAACAGTATTAAATGCTTTATTAAACAGTGCCATTCTAGCAACATACTTTTGATGGGAGACTTTAATCTACCCTGTGGCAGTGGCTTGTAGTACATCAAATAATACCTAGAAACAATGTTTCCATTGGTCTTTGCAATTGCTAATACTATCTGTCGGTCGCAAATCCAACCAGAAAGAAGAACGTGAAATAAAGTGTCTTGCTCAAGGTCATAATGCATCACTCGGTCCAGGAATCGAGATCACAATCTCGTGATTGTGAATCCAAATCTCTAACCACTCAGCTACACACCTTCACACACATACACTCACACATATATTTATATATATATATATATATGTAGGAGGTGAGTTTTATTGTAGCACAATAAAGTAATGCAAATATCGGATAAGTATCACTCAACAGTTTATAGGACTGGAGTATAAATAATATAAAATCAAAAGATGGTTAAAAGAGTTCCATGTATTTTATTATGCGAATTTCAAAAACAAATATCATCCCATGATATTTGTTTTTGAAATGCGCATAATAAAATACATGGAACTCTTTTAGTCATCTTTTAATTTTATATTATACTAGCATTAAAGCCCGGC
>OZ024741.1:343262136-343284636 GCA_964016885.1 Eledone cirrhosa
ATAAAGTTTCAAAATAAATTTTGATTATATATGTTCTGGCTCGTTAATTTTATATATTTATATATGTATATTTATATATGTATATATGTATATTTATATATCTATAAACAAGGGGTTATAGTTCAAGAGATAAATGATATGACAACAAGAAATGGCCATCTGAACAACCCTACATATTCTCAAAGAATTATTTTTTCGTTTCTACCACTGCCCATTCTCCTCTATCTTTCTATTTCTTTTGTAATTTCTCATTCTATCGAACTAGCGTCCGAAACTAAGACTCTTTTCCTACTATATTAAGCGTAAAACTAATATTTGAGAAGATCGAACACAAAGAAATGTTTTTCAGAAAAAAAGCACGTGTGTGTTCACATTTATTATTACTATATATATATAGTAATAATAAATGTAAATATATATATATATAATCTATATGAGTGTATGTGTATAGGTATTGGAGTAAGAGTAGAATAGAGAGAGAGAAAGAGAGAGGGAGAGAGAGAACGAGAAAGAGAGCGAGAGAGAGAGATGGAAAGAAAGAGAAAGAGAGAGAGAAAGATGGAGTGAGGGAGAAAATCAGAACCAGACAGTCTAATTATCTATCAGCTCGCTCTAAAAGACGTCAATTATAAAGCTGTCCATCCCAACAGCGATTAAGTTTCATTCAACTAGAAAATGTATAATATCCTTTCTTATTATACTGGCTCGTCTCTGACTACACTGACACATACAACCACACACGTACACGCACACACATACATACATACATATATATATATATATATATATATATATATAGAGAGAGAGAGAGAGACAGAGACAGACGTTCTTAGAGACACACACATTGGGACAGACACATTCGATGACAGACAGATGCATACACACATACAAGCACACGCAACGCACATATATAAATTAATTATGCAATATTAATTAATTAATATTGAATAAATTGCCAAAATATAATTATTTATGTAAATCGCTTGAGTACACTCACGACATTTAGTTGCTATATATAGCTATATTTCTTTTCACGGGCAGATCAAAGGGTACTTATTCTCTCACAGATTGAAATCAAATAGGATTTGAAGCCGATTGGGTAGAATCTGTATTTCTGTTCATAGAGAGAAATAAAAATGCATTTGTTGAGATCTGTTGACATAAAAATGCATCTGTTGACTTAGCGACGGCCCGGTTGTGTACCGTAAAATAATTACCTGGTTTTATACATATATTTAAATATAATTATAGCTTCTTTCTCCCCACCTCTCATTCTCTCTCTCTCTCTCTCTCTCTCTCTCTCTCTCTCTCTCTCTCTCTCTCTCTCTCTCTCTTTCTCTCTGTCTCCCTGTATATATATATATATATATATATATATATATATATATATACTAGCAGAGGTACCCGGCGTTGCTCGGGTATTAAATAGCAGTTGTGTATACCATTTGTGTCAATACTTCTGTGCTGCTTCGAAAACTATACTTTTACAAAATTATCGGCTTTTTCCAAAAGGGGGTTCCTGCCCTCAGGGGTCCCCTACTCAATATGTGCCAATTCTGAGAGTTCACATTCATCAGTAGGACAAAGGTAGCCCATGTGTCAAGTTTTATGAAAATCGGTTGCGAACTGCAGAAGTTATGATGTTTTGTTGCTTTGCACTGCAGTGCTTCAGTCGAATCCAATGAGGTGGTTAAAGGGGGTTATCTGCCGGGAGGCCCTATAATCAATATCTGGAAAAATGAAAATGCCCATGATCATCAGGAGTACATAAGTATCCTATGTCTTAAGTTTGGTGAAAATACTGTAGAAATGTATAAGGTTTATACATACGCGCGCATGTGTGTGTGTGTGTGTGTGTGTGTGTGTGTGTGTGTGTGTGTGTGTGTGTGTGTGTGTGTGTGTGTGTGTGTGTGTGTGTGTGTTTGTGGGTGTGTATGTGGGTGTGTATGTAATTGTGTGTGCGTATGTATGTGTATGTCCGTCGGGGCATACGTATGTACTGGCCTAAATCTTCACTATTTACTTTTACTATTTTAATAACCTCTGTCATTTTAGTTTTCAATTTTATTTACATCATTCTTAAACTCCGGGGCTGGAAATTATTCTGTTATTTTAAATAGAATATTAGTCTAACGACTCCATTTATACCATAAACTCGGTCTTGTCTTTGAATGAAATTGTTCTTCTCGGTCCACATAACGACGTATTATCCTCACTTTTTTTTCCGTTCATTGCCAGAGAACGTCTTCACGAACCAAAATATCGTCTTCCTGTTTTCCTTCGGCTACAATGTTTCTCGAAATATTTACTTCTGCGTTCACAGATTACTCTCAGTTCAATTTGAATGGGAAATTCCTATTTCATCGATTTTCTCCGTAACCATAGAAGCTTGTAGCTTGAAAGTCGACCCAACGCCTCCTCGGGTCATTCTGCATAACTGTGTAAATTTTCGCTGCATTCCACCAAGCCATTTCGACGTTTATCCGACTAACCCTACATATACAACGTCCTACTACTTCCAATTTATATAGTAGATATATATAAATTTGAAGGAATGTCCTGCGCAGCTGAGGTCTTATAACATTAATTTTATAAAAAGGTGGGCAAAAACAACGGAAAAACGGACGAACGAACCGAGAACAGTCCTTTCTCATTAGTTGACCTCTGGAGGACTTGTGGTTTTGATGCATTAAGGTCTATAACATTAAAGCAGTAACAAATGGACACAAGACACAAGAGATCGACTAATGAGAAGGGACAGCCCTGTTTTCGTCCGTTTTTCCGTTGTCTTTGCCACCCTTTGTTATATATATATATATATATATGTTTACTAAAATAACAGATTAAAGTTTAAGCAGAGAATCGCTGCTTTCACTCTTAACGATTCTTTGCTGAAACTTTAATCTGTTATTTTAATAAATATTTGCTCTAGTGTTCTTATATATTTGATATATATTTATCCTTATCGAGCCCTCTTTGGATTTTAGTCTTCAAACTTATTATTATTATTATTATTATTATTATTATTATTATTATTATTATTATAGTTGCATTTATCTTGCTTTATGTTCATACGAGTTATCACCAAGTCACAACCAGTGACCTCAAGAGACAACAAGGTCCGCCATGTTCAAGAAAGAACATACATACACACACATGCAACTTTAGGTGTTTAGACTTGTGATGTACTTATATTGACAGAATCTTCCTTAGTATATGGGCAGTTCCCATTAGTACTATCTTTTGTATTTCTCCTATACGCGGGTTTCCTGGGATTTGCGATAAGTAATCATTAGACCCCTTAGGTATCATTCCTAGAGCGCCTACAACCACTGGTATTGTTTTAGTTCTCAATTTCCACATTTTTCCAATTTCTATCTCCAGGTCCTTATACTTGCTCAATTTTTCAAATGTTTTTATAGATACATTCTTGTCTATTGGAACGGACATATCAATTAGCAGGCATACCCTCTTTTTAAAGTCCTTCAGTATTATATCACATCTATTTGCATCTATTTTTCGGTCTGTTTGGATGCTAAAGTTCCACAAGATTAAGATGTGATCTTTTTCAAGTATGGGAGGTGGTTGATGCTCCCACCAATTATTTTGATGGGGCAGTTCAAAATGCTTACACATTATCCAATGTATGTATTGTGCAGCTCTGTCATGCCTGTTTCGGTATTCGGTTGGAGCTATAGGACTGCACATTGAAATTATATGGTCAATGGTCTCTGGTTGTTTTTTAAATACACGGCATAATGGGCTGCATCCATTTTTTTTATTATGTTGGCTTGGTATTTTTTTGTTGGCAGACACTGATCTTGTGCTGATATAATCAGTCCTTCAGTCTCCGATTTCAGTCCAGAGGATGCCAACCACTGATGGGTTAAAGTTTTGTCAACATCAGGATTGTTAGCTCGTTCTGGGTATTTTCCATACAGAGGCTTTTCTTGCCATTTCTTAGCCAGTTTCTGTAGCAGTTCTTTCTTTGCAGTTACTTTTACATGCTTTGCTTGTTCTGTGTTTTCCATTTGAGCAGTAAATGGGACTTCTGAAATTTGTAGTCCATTACTGTATCTTTGTGCATCTTTTGTAATGGAGTATGATCTTTTGATGCTTTCGTGTTTCAAAACGAGTTTGATCATCCAATCATGTGATTCCCTTAGATATGTAGATAATCCAATTGTTGCAGTTTTCAACGCAATGTCTAACTGGATTAACTCACGTCCCCCTTCTTTCCTAGGGAGATATATTCTATCTGTATCTGCCTTAGGGTGAAGCATTCTTTGCATGGTTAAGAATTTTCGAATTTTTGTATCGAGCCTACGGATCTCTGTGCTTGACCAGTTGATGACATTGTAACTGTAGGTTACTACTGGTATGGCAAGCGTGTTTATGGCATCGATCCTATTCTGTGCATTCAATTCCGTTCTTAAGATTGCTCTTACTCTGCGGTAACATTCCTTCCTTATCCTTTCCCTAATTGTCGAGTGCTTGATTCCGTCTCCTTCACAAACACCTAGATATTTGTAAGTTTCCTCTTGATCAAGTTCTCTTATCACATTCCCCCGATCAAGATTAATGTCTGAACTTTTCAGCAGCTTTCCTCTGGTGAACGTTGCTTTGGCGCATTTATCTAGTCCAAACTCCATTTTAATGTCATCACTGAACTGCTCCACAGTGGATAATAGCCCTTGCTATTGTTCATCATTTTTTGCGAATAGTTTCATGTAATCCACGTAGAACAAGTGATTAATGGTTTTGTCATAGACTTTATATCCATGTTTTGTTTCATTGAGCATTTTACTTAATGGTATAAGTGCGATGCAGAATAAAAGCGGTGATAAAGAGTCACCCTGAAAAATTCCACAATTAATATTAACTTCTCCAGCTTCCAGTGATTTTGTTTCACTATTCAAAATGAGTGTCGTTTTCCATGTCTTCATACTGAATGACAAAAACCTCCTGACAACGGGAGATATTTTGAAAATCTCTAAACATTTTTCAATCCAACTGTGTGGCAAACTATCGAATGCTTTTTTATAATCTATCCAAGTAGTTGATAGATTTTTGTGTATATGATGACAATCTTCCAGTATCATTTTGTTAACCAAAAGCTGATCCTTACAGCCATATGAGCCTCGTTTACACCCTTTCTGCTCATTGGGAAATAGGTCATTTGTTATCAGGTGGTGATATGTATATTCAGTTAGGACTGATGTTAACATTTTATACATTGTGGTCAAGCAAGCTATCGGTCTGTAATTTTTGGGATTGTTTGTCTCATCATTCTTCGGAAGCAGGAATGTAATGCCGTTAACTAGTCATGATGGTATCTTTTCTGGCTCCTTCAGTATTTCATTGTAAAGTTGGGCTAACAGCTCATGAGACTCTGTGAAGGCATTTATCCAAAAGTTTTGTATTTTGTCTTTTCCTGGGGATTTCCATTTGCTGGTTTTTCTTAGAGACAAGCGCAACTGTTCAACTGTTATATTTTCCCATATTTGTTCCTCAAGGTGAGCTGTATCTTTCATTTGTCTGTCTATCCATGGGGCATGTATGTTATGAACTTTTTCTTCGGCCCAGATCTTTTCCCAGAATTCTTGCACTTCCTCCTTGGGTGGTATTGATTTAGCAGTTATTGTTGACTTACCAATTTTTCTGTAGAAGTTTCTTTGGTTGCTTTTGAACATATTATTGTCCTTATAGAATCTAGATCGTTTTTCAAAGCGCCTTATACGAGCAGCTTTGGCCGACACTTTTTGCTTGATTATTTCTATCAGCATGTCTATGTCACTTGTTGATTTTATACTGTACTTTCTTTTCAATTTTCTAAGTTTAGTTTGTTTAACATGTTCACCTACTTTATAGTATGTCAGATCGGAGAAGGTTTATTTGGCGATTGATGTTCTCTTGCCAAGTAGATTTCTTGTGGGAATTCCTTTGTTTTTTCATCTTCACTCCACATAAGTGAGTGGTGACTTTAGCCGATGTATAATAGATATGATTTAAATCAGTAATGTTTAGTTTGTTTGTGATGATAATGTTTTTGAGAGTTATGTTAGTCTTGTGTATTATCTTTTGGTTCTGTTTGGAGTTCTGGATCTTAGGGAGGGTGTCTCGTTGCCCCATGTCAGATTCTTTCATTTTCATCCATTCGATCATAATTTCATCCTTCAAGTTGGCAAGTTCATTCTCATTCATTTCTTTATCATTTACGATCTCATTATTTTCATTTGGAGTTTCAGCTTGAGCATGCACTCCCTCCACTTTTTCGATCCTTTCTTTAATTTGTTCTGTTGCCAGTGATTCCGCCCCAACCCTGGGATTCGAAGTGTTACAATTTACCTCGTTTTCACTGACACATGTTTCATTTTCCATTCGCTGACTTTGTGCTAATAGCTTGATCTGATCAATTTCTATATCAGTTAGTAACTTTTTTCTGACAATATTTCTTCGTATATTGGCTAGTTTGTTACTGTCAATATAGCCTCTGTTTTCGGGATGTTTCTTTTTCCAGTTGATATATGTCTGTTCTGTATTCGATGTATTTGATGGGTAATACATGGCAGTGTAGAAAGCCTCAAGGACTTCTTTATTATCTTCCCTTGACCATTTTTCTCTCTTTTTCTTTGGATTTCTTGGTGGTGAGCATGGAGGGCCAACAGTAGGAGTATTCCGGTTATGGGAGGTCTCCAGCTCCGAAGTGATGGGAAGGTTTGAACTATTAGCTGATTTTTCGACCCCAGTCTGGTTCCTCTCTGAGGGACGCGGCCCTTTTTGACCCGGGTGACGGCCGATCCGGTATGAGATTTTATCATTAGACATTTACTTTATTTTGTCGCGTTTTATCCTTATCCGCCAAGGGGTAATCATTTCGTGTTACCACTTCTAGAACGAGTGTCAACCAAAACTAGAGGGGTCGTTCTCCCCTAGAGACACGGCTATTCCCCGCCGGCCGCCATCCCGGTATTTCTTGGTCACGGGGTTTTCTTTTTGTTGTTTTTTTTAAAATTGTTATTATCATGAGTGGTTCATTGATGTGAGCATTGCGTGGCTTAAGAATGAAATTATTAATAATTGTCTCCACTCCAGGCACAAGGCCAGCAATCACCCAGTGCATTACAATAATATAATATACTTTTTGCTGAAGTTGCCTTTTATTGTTGTTGGCTATGTCGGTGGTGGTGCTGGGGCTTTTTATATTATTATTATTATTATCATTATTGTTGTTATTACTCTTTGAGTCTCAGTCATTGATGTTAGTTAACTGGAAAGTTTGTTGAAATTAATATCAAGCCACTACCTGCAGCCTCAGATATTCAGGACGTATCGGAGGGTTCCTGCTGTTCTCAGCAAGCATGCATCTTGAAGCGTTCCAAAAAGCGTGAAGGGGCCAATTTTCTTAAACCATCCATGGAAACTTTTGGAGATAGTCCCTAGTGCGCCTATGACAATCGGGATCACTTTGACTTCATGGCAGTTCCAAATCCTTTTTACCTCCCACTTTAAGTCCTGGTATCGGTTAATTTTCTCCCTCTCCTTCTCTTGCACTCTCGTATCGAATGGGCAGGCCACATCCACAATCAGGCACGATCTTTTTTCTTTGTCCACAACCACCAGGTCAGGTCTATTGTGTTCCAGTTTCTTGTCCGTCTGTATCCTAAAATCCCACAGCACCTTCACCTGATCCTTTTCTATCACCGCCTTTGGCTTATGCTCATACCACTTCTCAGAATGTGGTAAATTGTTTACTTTGCATAGGTGACAGTGGATCACCCTGTCCATCACATCATGTCTCCAGCCCTTATAGTGAGTCTGGGCTAGGTGTTTACACTCGGATACAATGTGAGTCACAGTCTCCTCTCTCTCTCCACAGATCCTGCACAGTGGGCTAGCCTCCTCCTTGTAAATATGGTGTTTCAACCACTTCGTTTTGAGGGCCTGCTCCTGCGAAACCATTAACATTCCTTCTGTAGCCTTTTTAAGGTCTCCTCTTTTCAACCAGTTCCATGTCTGTGGATCTCTAAATTCAGTTTTCTCAAAGAAGGTACTATGAAGGGATTTTTCCTGAAGGCTGCTCTTTCTCCTTGATGTTATTTCCTCCTTGGA
The DNA here is from genome assembly GCA_964016885.1 of Eledone cirrhosa. Taxonomy (NCBI): domain Eukaryota; kingdom Metazoa; phylum Mollusca; class Cephalopoda; order Octopoda; family Eledonidae; genus Eledone; species Eledone cirrhosa. Next base: position 343,270,249 of record OZ024741.1, read on the forward strand.
CATCCCCTGGCCTATTGTCCCCTACTTCAGTACAGTTCTGAGCATTGGCTCCTTACTATCAGTCACGTATTTGTGTAGGTTGTTTTTCTCCATCTGAACACAGTCCTCTATGCTGATAAGACCTCTTCCACCCTCAGATCTCCTTCAGTAGAGTCTATCGACATCACTCCTCTTGTGGAACATGTTGTAGATAGTCAATAGCTTCCTAGTCTTCCTATCCATTTCTTTCTGTTCAGCAACATTCCATCTCAGAATTCCCACACTGTACCTAATAATAGACACAGCTCGGGAATTTACTGCACTTATGGCATTCCTACTATTCAGATGTGACTTTAATACGCTCCTTCCTCTCCGAATGTATTCAGTTCTTATCAATTCCTTCATTTTTTTGTTCTTGATGCCAGAACGCCCAAATACTTGTATCCTTCTTCAGAGTCAATTTCCTTTATCATCTCACCCGTTGGTACCTGGATTCCGTTACTTCTGCTCAACCTACCCCTCTTCATCACAATAACTCCACACTTACTAATACCAAATTGCATACATATATCATTGGTGAAAATACGGACAGTGTCAACAAGCACATCCAACTCCTTCTCACTCTTCTCGAAGAGCTTAAGATCGTCCATGAAGAGGAGGTGATTGATGGAAAGCCCTCCCTTTCCCAACCTGTATCCTGCTCTCACTTTTCGCAGTACACTGGTCAGGGGCATCAGGGCAAGGACAAACAACAGAGGGGACAGACTATCTCCCTGGAAGATACCTCTCTTGATCTTCACGCTTCCCAAGGATTCTCCAGTTGATGTTAACTCTGTTTGTCAGGACTTCATACTTTTGCCCAACAACTGTCTGATGTTATCTGCCACCTTGAAGATCTCCAGGCTTTTGGTGATCCAAGAATGAGGCACCATGTCAAATGCCTTTTTGTAGTCTATCCATCCCATGGCAAGACCAGTGTGTCTCCTCCTGCAATTCTTCATTACCATCTTATCAATAATCAACTGGTCCTTTGTACCACGTGACTTCTTTCGGCATCCTTTCTGTTCGTCCGGTAACAAGTTGTTTGTGTGGAGGTGATGGTAGATTTCCTCAGACATAATGCTTGTTAACAGTTTCCACATTACGGACAGACATGTGATAGGTCTATAGTTGGTAACATCATTACCCTTGATTCGGTCTTTCATTATCAGTCTTTCATTATCAGAACTGTGGTACCTTTTGTCAACCACTCTGGTACCTCACCTGACATCAAGCAGTCATTGAACATAGTCATTGAACATGGTTGTCAGTTTCGGGTGGAGGGATGTTATATTTTTAATCCAATACCCCTGCACACCATCTGGGCCTGGTGATTTCCAGTTGACTAGTTTTTTGGCCTGCCCCTTAAGAGTTTCAACTGTGATACTCAAATCAGTTTGTTGGTGTGTCTGTTCACTAATCTCCTTCTGTACTGTCTCAATCCACACTGCCTGGTCATTATGTTTAACATCCTGCTCCCATATTCCTCTCCAGAATGTTTTAGTTTGTTCCGCCTCAGGGATCAAGTCGTTGCCTCTTTCTTTCCCTTCAAGCTGTCCAAACAGCATCTTCTGGTTGTTGTCGAACATGCGGTTCTGTCTATACTGGCTGACTCTGCTCTCGTATCGCCTGATTTTTGCACCCTTTGCTACAATGCATTGCTTCAGTTCCTCTATGATAATATTTAGCTTTTTCCTCCTAATTTTGTACTTTATTTCCAGTCTATTTTTAGTGTCTATGTTTTTTAGTGTCCCATTCAGTAGGGACTCAAGCTTTCCAATGTCATTTCTCATTTCCCTGATTTGCCCACTCAGTCGTTTCTTCCACCAAGGCTCTGCTCTTTCTTGTCTGTTGTTTGCTCTCGCTTTTATACCAAGTAGATTCCTCACCGTATTTGCTGTTGCTTTGAGGATATTGTTGCACTGGTGAAGGCTCCTCGCCTCAAGTTATGGGATGACTTTGTTTACCTTAGCTGTTTATTCTTTTAACTTTTTCCTGTCTACAAATCTTAGGTTCATAGGTCTCCCACTATCATTGTTCAATTCATCTACCACTAAGTTTAGGATATCAACCAAATCTTGTCCTAGCCCATCAGCATTCATATCGTCAGTGGCCGTATCTCTGTTCCAGGTATTATTTATCTCAGCATTCAGATCATTGTCTGCTTCGGGTGGTTCCTCCGTTCTCTAGACCTCTTCACCTTCATTTCACACTGGCTCGTTTACCTGGCATACTCCACTCTCCATTTCCAACCTAAACTCTCTGCTCAGTTCCTCCAGTTCCAGCTCGCTTATCCACCCATTAGTTCTTATTACCCGAGCCTGCCCGGCCAATTTTTGTTTATCTAATTTAAATAGACCAATCTCGTTCCAGATGTTATGCATCCGTTTCCTATAGCCTTTCTCCTTGGGGTCACTCTTCAGGTAACATTGCATAATAGTTCTATTCAATTCTTTCGTCCAGTTGGTTCTGGTCCTTTTCCTTCTTCTTCTTCCTCCGACACCAGCAGTATCTGGTTGACAGCCAGGTTCCTGCTGCTGAGCCAGGGAGCACCTGTTGGGTGAGAGTCTGTCACATGACATTCTAGTCTCCATTTCACCGTTATTCGAACTGTTTAGGTTCGACATTTAAACACTCTTATCGAGGATTGGCGAATGTATGGTTACATAACCACCGGTGAATTCATCGTCTCCGGTGGTTCCGTCACTCCACGTGATTTATTATTATTATTATTATTATTATTATTATTATTATTATTATTATTATTATTATTATTATTCCTTGAATCTCAGTCATTGATGTTAGTTAACTGGAAAGTCCGTTGGAATGAATATCAAGCCACTACCTGCAGCCTCAGATATTCAGGACGTATCGGAGGGTTCTTGCTGTTCTCAGCAAGCATGCCTTTTGAAGCGTTCCAAAAAGCGTGAAGGGGTCGATTTTCTTTAACCATCCCTGGAAACTTTTTGAGATAGTCCTCAGTGCGCCTATGACAATCGGAATCACTTTGACTTCATGGCAGTTCCAAATCCTTTTCACCTCCCACTTTAAGTCCTGGTATCGGTTAATTTTCTCCCTCTCCTTCTCTTGCACTCTCGTGTCGAATGGGCAGGCCACATCCACAATCAGGCACGATCTTTTTTCTTTGTCCACAACCACCAGGTCAGGTCTATTGTGTTCCAGCTTCTTGTCCGTCTGTATCCTAAAATCCTACAGCACCTTCACCTGATCGTTCTCCATCACTGCCTCTGGCTTATGCTCATACCATTTCTCAGAATGTGGTAAATTATTTACTTTGTATAGGTGCCAGTGGATCACCCTGTCCATCACATCATGTCTCCAGCCCTTATAGTGAGTCTGGGCTAGGTGTTTACACTCGGATACAATGTGAGCCACAGTCTCTTCTCTCTCTCCACAGATCCTGCACAGTGGGCTAGCCTCCTCCTTGTAAATATGGTGTTTCAACCACTTCGTTTTGAGGGCCTGCTCCTGCGCAGCCATCAACATTCCTTCTGTAGCCTATTTAAGGTCTCCTCTTCTCAACCAGTTCCATGTCTGTGGATCTCTAAATTCAGTTTTCTCAAAGAAGGTACTATGAAGGGATTTTTCCTGAAGGCTGCTCTTTCTCCTTGATGTTATTTCCTCCTTGGACATCCCCTGGCCTATTGTCCCCTCCTTCAGTACAGTTCTGAGCATTGGCTCCTTACTATCAGTCACGTATTTGTGTAGGTTGTTTTTCTCCATCTGAACACAGTCCTCTATGCTGATAAGACCTCTTCCACCCTCAGATCTCCTTAGGTAGAGTCTCTCGACATCACTCCTCTTGTGGAACATGTTGTAGATAGTCAATAGCTTCCTAGTCTTCCTATCCATTTCTTTTTGTTCAGCAACATTCCATCTCAGAATTCCCGCACTGTACCTAATAATAGACACAGCTCGGGAATTTACTGCGCTTATGGCATTTCTGCTGTTCAGATGTGACTTCAATACGCTCCTTATTCTCCAAATGTATTCAGTTCTTAACAATTCCTTCATTTTTTTGTTCTTTATGCCATCAGCCTCCAGAACGCCCAAATACTTGTATCCTTCCTCAGAGTCAATTTCCGTTATCATCTCACCTGTTGGTATATATAAATAAAATAAAATAACAGGAGGCTGGACTGATTCCAATACCTGATGATATCACCGGATTTATATGGAACCCGGTCATTGAAATGATCATAGTATAATAAACCTTTCAAGGATTTACACCAGTCCAGCCTCCTGTTATTTTATTTTATTTATAATTAACTCCGTATTCGCACCACCAACTACACAAACAAAGATAGGTGAACTGCACTGCGTTGAGTACTCTTCACAATATTACACCAGGATTGACCATACGAAATGACCAGTTCTATCCTGTGGTGTACCAACAAACCTAAAGAAATATATATATATATATATATATATATATATATATATATATTATTATGAAGAGAGAAGAAACATTTAGATATAATTAGTAATAAAATGTATCATACCTAAACTGCTCCTAAATTCCTCGACTACGTAGTTTCGTGGCATAAACAAAAACAATATATCATAAAGACATAGAGTCCTTGCGAGGTCTGCCGACTTATCAAGAGGATACCTCATTTTACTAGTCTCAAGAACGCGTCTACACGACGTGAGAAAGAATCCCAAAAGACGGAGGGGGAGATAGTCACGCGATATAACGGTCGAGAAACAGAGCTAAGCCTCTTATAACCCCGAAGAAAATACCACGGAGGCGGAGGGGGTATTTATATCGAGGCCGTAGAAGGGGTGGTGAAGAAGGCGAGAAGTATGAGTAATGGAAGCTTTCCAGCTGTCCCCACACTTCAAAGATTGCTCGACCAGAGGGAGTTATTAACAATATATTTAGAAACACACAGATACATGCGGACACACACATATATACATGAATGCATCCGCACCCAACTGTGAGTTAAGGGTGCCAACTTCACCGATGTTGCTCAATGAATGACTGGGACAGACCAATTCAGTTGAACTAGACTGAACCAGTATCAGAGTTAAAAATACATTATGAAGAGAGAAGAAACATTTAGATATAATTAGTAATAAAATGTATCATACCTAAACTGCTCCTAAATTCCTCGACTACGTAGTTTCGTGGCATAAACAAAAACAATATATCATAAAGACATAGAGTCCTTGCGAGGTCTGCCGACTTATCAAGAGGATACCTCATTTTACTAGTCTCAAGAACGCGTCTACACGACGTGAGAAAGAATCCCAAAAGGCGGAGGGGGAGATAGTCACGCGATATAACGGTCGAGAAACAGAGCTAAGCCTCTTATAACCCCGAAGAAAATACCACGGAGGCGGAGGGGTATTTATATCTCTTCATAATGTATTTTTAACTCTGATACTGGTTCAGTCTAGTTCAATTCAACTGAATTGGTCTGTCCCAGTCATTCATTGAGCAACATCGGTGAAGTTGGCACCCTTAACTCACAGTTGGGTGCGGATGCATTCATGTATATATGTGTGTCCCCGCATGTATCTGTGTGTTTCTAAATATATTATATATATATATATATATATATATATATATATATATATATATATATATATATATATATATATATATAAGTTTGAAGGTTCACCACTGGATAGAGCTGGTCATTCCGTATGGTCAATCTTGATGTAATAATATGGAGAGTACTCAACGTAAAGCAGCTCAACCGTCTTCGTTTGTGTAGTTGGTGGTCCGAGTACGGAGTTAATTATTATAAAAAAATAACAGGAGGCTGAACTTGTGTAAATCCTTGAAAGGTTTATTCTACTATGATCATTTCAATGACCGGGTTCCGTATGAATCCGGTGATATCATCAGGTATTAGAAATATAATAAATGAATGTAACAGATAAAATCCATGGGGCTGAAAATCATAGACCCGAGGACGACCGACCATCTAGTATCTTCCAGTTTAGCCGGTCGCCCTCAAGATATATATATATATATATATATATGTGTGTGTGTGTGCGTTAAGTATTTCCGTGGAAAAGGTTAAGGAAAGAAGAGTGTTCTATGTATACTGAAGAACTATTTAATTATGTAATAAACAAGACAATATAATTATTCCATTACCCAAGGTTTCACGAATTCAGACGATTCTAACAGAGGCGTCTGAATCCGTTCATCAGATAGAAAAATATATATACATACATACATATATATATATCAAAAATTAAATTAAGGGTTGTCATGTCTGAGAGACATGCAGCATATCCACTTCAGAATAAGCTCAAAGATTCCAATGAATAGATCCGAGCATTTTATATCAACTAGAAATAGATTGACATATATATATATATATATAAAATAAACATATGAAACAATCACAGGGAATAATTTGTAAAGTGTGTAAACACACATAGCTAGGTACGTAACTAATTAAATTTTAACTAGAACTTCAAATATAGATACCTTTTAAAATGAAGTTCTAGTTAAACTTTAATTAGTTACCTACCTAGCTATGTGTGTTTACACACTTTACAAATTATTCCCTGTGATTGTTTCATATGTTTATTTTATATATATATGTGTTAATCTATTTCTAGTTGATCTATTCATTGGAATCTTTGAGCTTATTCTGCAGTGGATATGGCGCATGTCGCTCAGACATGACAACCCTTAATTTAATTTTTGATATATATACATCCCCTTAATTGTAGAGCTAACTCAGTTGAATGGACTCGGCTGCTATTTCTAGCTGTCGACAATCCTATTCACGCTGCTGTGATGACGCTGTGCGATGTTTGTATTTAAAAAAAAATGCAACGCGTGGTACGAATCATTCACAGATTTGCATTTGTTGTGTAAACACAGATGGTTGGATCTTCTCCTATGGTGACCATCCGAGGTTTGACTTCTGTGATTTACCGATTAATTGGTGAAATATATTTTTTATTAAAAGAAATACATACAAAGGAGATTAATCAATTTAAAAGGTATCTATATTTGAAGTTCTAGTTAAACTTTAATTAGTTACCTACCTAGCTATGTGTGCTTACACACTTTACAAATTATTACCTGTGATTGTTTCATATGTTTATTTTATATATATATATGTCAATCTATTTCTAGTTTATATATATATATATATATATATATATATATATATATATATATATATATATATATATATATATATATTTAGAAACACACAGATACATGCGGACACACACATATACATGAATGCATCCGCACCCAACCGTGAGTTAAGGGTGCCAACTTCACCGATGTTGCTCAATGAATGACTGGGACAGACCAATCCGGTTGAACTAGACTGAACCAGTATCAGAGTTAAAAATACATTATGAAGAGAGAAGAAACATTTAGATATAATTAGTAATAAAATGTATCATACCCAAACTGCTCCTAGATTCCTCGACTACGTACTTTCGTGGCATAAACAAAAACAATACATCATAAAGATATAGAGTCCTTGCGAGGTCTGCCGACTTATCAAGAGGATACCTCATTTTACTAGTCTCAAGAACGCGTCTACACGACGTGAGAAAGAATCCCAAAAGGCGGAGGGGGAGATAGTCACGCGATATAACGGTCGAGAAACAGAGCTAAGCCTCTTATAACCCCGAAAAAATACCACGGAGGCGGAGGGGGTATTTATATCGAAGCCGTAGAAGAGGTGGTGAAGGAGGAGAGAAGTATGAGTAATGGAAGCTTTCCAGCAGTCCCCACACTTCAAAGATTGCTCGACCAGAGGGAGTTATTAACAATATATTTAGAAACACACAGATACATGCGGACACACACATATACATGAATGCATCCGCACCCAATATATATATATATATATATATATATAGATAATTTAATATATCAACTAACATAAGCGCACAGATGCACGCCCATGCCAGCAAATACACAGGTTATGTCATAGTACCTAGGTGGTTCAATGCAGGAGAATGCAGAACAATAATATAAAGGACGTAAAATAAGAAAATATATTTTAAAAAAAATTTTAAAAAAAATTTTTTTTTTTACTTACTTAAATTTTCACTCCAACTAATTAGTTTCTGCAATGGGATAAAGACAGTTACGTAATCCAACTGTCGAGAATTCATTGCGTCATCAGGGAGTCTATTCTCAGTTAAGTCTCCAGGCAATGCGCGGACACTGGCGGCTCATATAAAAATAATAATAATTCGGTAGATCGAACAGCTTGCGAGGACTGGATTCTATGTGCCGAAATTCCCACTGCTTCAAGTCAAATGGCCGATTCTAAAGAATCAATCACGTGACACAGAGGCTAGTTAGAAGGAATGGGATGGTAAGATGACTGACGCCTACTAACACCCCAAAAAAATTTTTTTAGAAGTGGTTTTGACAAGTTTGCTCGACAAATCAGTGATTTGGAGATAAATATAGATAATTTAATATATCAACTAACATAAGCGCACAGATGCACGCCCATGCCAGCAAATACACAGGTTATGTCATAGTACCTAGGTGGTTCAATGCAGGAGAATGCAGAACAATAATATAAAGGACGTAAAATAAGAAAATATATTTAAAAAAAAAAAAAATTTTAATAATATATATATATATATATATTATATATATATAATATGGTGGCTGCCAGCTCGTTTTCGAGTACGGCCACTACTTTATATCCATGTAGGAAAACCCCTACCAATGCGCTGAATGAGTGTGACTTTTTAGTCCAGACAGCGACTTGAAAACTCTGGTACAAACACTACACTTGTGACAATTATTGACACATAGTGCAGGGCCCTTGGTACCATGTGACAAGTGCAGAAAGATCTCCAGATATAAAGTAATGCCTGTGCCGTGAAGGTTTTATAGTGAGTAAAGGCACTGCACAAAGCCAGTCCCACTCTCTTAACCAAGATGATATTTACCAAAAAGAAGAACAAGTCAACATTATTGGATACCATCAGGTTTGCAGGTGTTATATCAGAGTTTTCCTTCTCCTAGAATTCTGCCTTGACAAAGGCTAAGGGGTCATCTCTCCCGGTGATTTTGGATGGCCATTGACTCTTAAGAGCTCCTTTGCCCTTTGACAGGTTTTGTTTTTAGTCCTCCAGGATGTTCAAAATCACCCTCCTCATCAAGAAACCTTGGTGGGGTTGCCAGTTTAGTCGCCAACGACCCGACCATGAGACAGGTTGTACTGGGATACATGTTACCAGTAGCACCAACTGGTGACCTGACCATATATAATATACATATATACATATATACAGCTCGTTTGGAATACGATTTTATGATTTGTTTGCTGTCTGTTTTGTTGCATTCAAATGTATTTTATAAAGTTTTATGGCGTTTTCGTCGTCAGCTTTGTATTAATTGTCTACTAGTTGAATGTTAAACTCATGCCACATCAATCACATATTTATGATGTCTGAATGTAGTTTGTGTTTTTATCATATGAATGTATCGTGGGTTGTGCGTTTATTTTAGCATTGTATTATGATATAAGTACTACCTCTGTAATTAATCATCTATTTCTTGTTAGGAAATCTGCATAATACTAATGCCTTGTTTGTTAGTATTTTCCTATCAAGCATTGTTTTATAGTGCGTGGCGTCGATATATACATAGATATTTAATGGATCAGTCTTACGGGGCAATGTCTGTGTCTTTCTCCCAGACTTCGTCTACAAATGTCAAAAGACGAGGGATTTCTTACTTATGCATGTTTGTAATTAAGTGGCGTCTAGATGGAAAGAAAAAAGGGAAGACAAAATCAGATACAAAAGTTGAACATTTTAGGAAGGAGGAAAGACTAGAATAAGAATCAATTCATCGAACAATAATCATATATATAGGATAAAGGATAAAGATCCCATAAGTCTTTGTGGAGTCGTAGCAGCACTGTCATACGGTGTGTCTAGGGCACTTTTAAATCTGGTGGATCCCAACCCTCTCCGTGTCTGAACACAGCCGACTTTTCTCTATAGAAAAATAGTTGACACCAGTACTGGACTGGTACTTTTTTTTATGGACCTCGAAAAGATGAAAAGCAAAGTTGACCTCGACGGGATTTGAACTGAAAGTGCGCAATATGGTGGGACGGATGCCATAAAGCATTCTATCCGACATCTTAACGACTCTGCCAATTAGTCGCCTAAATATCTAAATATTTACGTGTATTTATCTATGGATCCACTAGTCTAGGGTATTTTAAGCCTGGATTGTCCATCTACTCTCAGTGTCTGAACGAAGCCGATTTCTTCCAGAGAAGGAGAGATAATAGTAGAAAGGAACTGAGAAAGAGATATACTCGACACTAGTACTAGAGTGGTACACTTTTATCGACCTCCGCGGGATTTGAACCCAGGCGGCCGTAATGAATACCACAAATCGTCCTATTTGACATTCCAACGACTTTGCCAATTCGCCACTGAAATAAAAAATCATCAAAAACAATAAAAAAAATAGAAGTCTCTAAATTTAGAACTGACCTTAATCATATAATTCCTGAATCATACTATACCACACACACACACACAAACACACCCACACCCACACACCCACACCCACACCCACACACACACACACATACACACGCAAATACTCCCCACATACGCACACACAAACATAACCCTCCTCCCGCACACGCACAGATACCCCCCCACACATGCACATACACACACATATATATATACCCTCCCCCACCCTACCCCCACGCACATACACCCCCTACACACACAAGCACACACGTATCGATGATAACTTATTTTTGTCGTCTGGATATATGTCTTATTTTTTTTTATATTTCTGTATCCTATTTTATATTTATTTAAGTTTTGCCATCTAGGATTTGAAGATAAGAACAATCATAATTACCTTCCATTCAGCGTCACGTTATTTTCAATAAACCTAATTTAATCTTTAACTATTTCTTCCCATTTATGGTCATACCACCTGAAATAGAACCACATCGCAACAACTTCCAATACAAACGATAGTTTTCAGCCAATAGATACCTAAATCCCACGATGTCATTTCACTTTTTATTTATCATTTATTTTATTTTTTCACTCATTTATTTAATGTGTGTATGGTATGGTATGGACCCGTAACTCCTGATAGAGTCGTAGAGGTACTGTACAGACATACGGCGTTTTGGGGGGATTTTTAGGCCTGGCGGAGCCCATCCTTCTCCAGGCCTGAGTACAGCAAATTTCTTCCAGAGAGAGGAAGAATCGATCCCATCTCAGTACTAGACTGGTGCCTTTTTTATCGACCTCGAAAGGATGAAAGGCAAAGTTGACTTGGTGGGATTTGAACTCAGAGAGCAGAGAGCCGGAGAGAATATTATAAAGCATTCTATCCGACGTTCTAACGACTCTGCCAATTTGCCGCCTATAATATATGTATGTATGTATGTATGTATGTATGTATGTATGTATGTATGTATGTATGTATGTACTTCTGGTTTTATAATTTCACAAAGTTTTGCCAATAGAGAGAGAGAGTCGGTTTCTAACATAGACACAAGACTCTCTCATTGGCATTTACACAACATCGTCTAGGTAGATTATGTATGCATGCATGCATGTGTAGATATGGATGTTATTGTATGTGTGGATGTGTATGTTTTGAGTTGTATGTGTGCATGTGTATATGCTTTGCATCTGTACATGTGTATATGCAGTTTTAGATGCAAAATTTCTGGAATGTTTTACATATTTTTACTGTTACATTAATGGATTGTACTTGTATGTATGTATGTATTTATGTATGTATGTATGTACCCATAATTCCTTATGGAGTCGTAGGTGCCACACAGTGATGTACAGTATTTCTTAGGAATTTTTTTTCATCTTGCCGAGGCCATCTCTTCTCCACTTCTGAACACAGCCAAATTTTACCAAACAAGGAGAAGGAATGTTTGAGAGGCAGTTAGAACAAGATATAGAGGAAAAATAAATCCTGGACTGGTACCATTTATATTGACCTCAAAAGGATGAAATGTAAAGTTGACCTCGGCAAGAGCGCGGAGTCGGAACATATACCACAAAACATTCTATTCAACGTTCTAACGACTCTGCCAATAAGCCACTATATTTGTTTAATACATATTCATAAAGCATCCGGCACAATCCTTTTCAGTAAACAAAGTCAGCCCGGTGTTGAACAATTTGATCAATTAGAAAGTTAAGAAATTTAAATAATAAATAATGAATAATGCTCTCATTCGTTTTTCTTTTTGTCGTGTTCTATATAGTCCTGGAGATGAGATGGACACAGCCAGGTTTAAAAATACCCTAGAAATGCCATATGTCAATACGACAACCCCTACGACACCAGAAAAAGTTACGGGTTTATGCATACATACATATAGTATAGTATGTAACATTTAATGTATGTATATGTACGAGGATGTAAATCTCAGGTTAAAATTTTGAAATCATGCAACTTAAGCACAACTCACAAATTCAACCACCAGACAAATATATATAACTAAGAAATCATAATTTGACAACCTCGGACGAATTCCTATAGAAGGAAACGGGGGTTAATCGTGTAAAGGTCTTTGATTTTATTAATAAAGATATATAGTCTCCATTTCATGTATTGAGTACTACGCACACATACATACACACACACACACACAGACACACTCACACATTCGCACACATATGTATATACACATATAAATATATATATAAGCATACATATTTACAGAATATGGTGCAGTTACAAAATTCCATATGTAGGTATGTATGTGCGATATAATAAATATATATATATATGTGTGTGTGTGTATGTGTGTGTGTGTGTGTGTGTGTGTGTGTGTGTGTGTGTGTGTGTAGATAAATTTATAGATAGATATAGATGTAGATAGATAAGACGGCACTCCTATACGTATCTACATAAATATATATGCATACGTAATGTATATATTCAATCATCATTCATATTTATAAATATATATACACGTGTTGTATACATACATATATAGACATATATTAATATAATTGAACGCATCGATATATGTATATTAATACATATTCATGAGTGACTACTCTCCCAAACATTTAAGCATTTACAATCAAATACACACAGACACACATATATATATATGTATGCAAAAGGTAAACAGAAATAACAAAACAAACGACATATATCACATACATATATACTTATATATATATATATATATGAGCGTGAAGCTAATAAACATTTGTCGTACTGCCTCTCTGTTCTGTCCCTGTTCAATTTTTTATTATATATATATATATATATATATATATATATATATATACACACACACACACATACATATATATATATATATATATTTATATATACATACATATACTTATATATATATATATATACACACACACACACACACACACATATATATATATTGTCTGGACATGTTAGACAATCTTTCGTCTCGCATCACTAGAATATGCAAGTAGAGACTTTAATTGACTTGTTGTCAGAACATCAGTGCTTCTGATTGGTTATACTATCTATTGATCTGATTACATTGACAAAACCGACTGTGTGGCATCAAGGTTTACAGTACGTATTGTACATTATAAATAAGGTTATTCAATATGACAGGGAATAGTTTGCACAACAGTCGTTGTGTCTACACATGTAGGAATATAAATACACAAACACACAGAATATAGACACAGTCACACACTCGCACAAACACACCCACTCATTCACTCACACTACTATACAAACACATGCTTACACATATTCAAACATATATGTAGGAGGACGAGTCATTAATCATTCTCAAAGCACTTGTAATTAGATTGTACATTTGAGTAGAAATTAGTAGCGCGAGCAACACTGTACATATGTGGTTTCCCTCTAGTTAGTAGGGTGCAGAATTGAACTTGAAACTTCAAATTAGTTGTGGCTGTTATTACAGTAACTACTACCGTACTTCTTGTTATTAAAGGTAGAACTCAGTCAAACGTTTACTGTATGGTGGTGTATCAGGGATCGAATTCTAGTAAAGATATTTAGCACAGCATAGGAATGGCATTTTGTCATTCTGGTTTGTTTACAAATTGACTGAAAATGTTTTTCAAATGGACATACAAACGGTAAGCATCAAGGAACAGAACGTTCGACTAATTCTTTTGAGGATTACAGTATCAAACGAATCTTTAACAGGATTCTGTTGAAAAGATGGCTGACTATGGATGAAGAGCCAAATATGCAAATTTTCATGATTCCGTCGAGGCCTTGGGTTTAGTGATATTTTTGCAGGCCTACTTGGGCCCCTTACAGTCGAGTTCCTCTGCAAGATTGGAAAGTAGGCGGCCCGTCTGAGGAAGGAAACCCGCGAG
>OZ024741.1:343289636-343292136 GCA_964016885.1 Eledone cirrhosa
AGTGTACTGCCTACCAGGTGCAGGTTGGTACATGACGACGGTTTTCTTGAGACTGACAGTCAAACCCAGGGCAGTGCAAGCGTCAGAAAATACATTCAAAATGTGCTGCATATCACTCTCTGTGTGCGCTACAAGATCGCAATCATCTGCATACAAGAGGTCTCTTATGACTGATGTAAATACTTTTGTCTTCGCAGCAAAGCGCCTGATGTTAAATATGCTGCCTGAGGTTCGATATCGGATGTAAACACCATGCTCGCAATTCCTGAATGCAATACAGAAAACCATTGCAAAGTATATGGCAAACAGGGTCGGTGCTGGAATATCCCCCTGTTTCACTCCATTTTTTACTGAGATAGGCTCCGACATGTTACCTCCGACATTAACCCAAGCCTTCATGTCGTCATGGAAAGACCTAACTAAAGCAAGGAACTTATCAGGGCAACCAAGTTTCTGGAGAACCTTCCATAATGCATCTCTGTTGACAGTATCGAAAGCCTTTGTCAGATCGACAAAAACCTGATACAGATCCAAGCCCTGTTCAATGCACTTCTCCTGGAGCTGTCTAGCTGAGAAGATCATATCGGTAGTGCCGCGTCCAACACGAAAACCAGATTGACTTTCAGGAAGGACACAATCTGCAATGTGTGTCAGCAGACGGTCCAGAAGCACCCTACATAAAACTTTCCCCACGACAGAAAGCAATGATATACCTCTGTAGTTCCCACAATCATTCCTGTTACCCTTTCCCTTGTACAAGACCACCATTACTGCATCTCTCCAGTCCTCAGGCACGGATTCATTAGCCCATATCCTTCCAAACAGAGAGTGAAGATGTTGCAGGAGTCTCTCACCACCATATTGTAGGAGCTCAGCATGTATGCCATCCATACCTGGAGATCTTCCACTGTTCAGCTTCGAAATAGCCACTGCAACATACATACATACATACATACATACATACATACATACATACATACATACATACATACATACATACATACATACATACATAGCGAAAAACGCCGATACCTGAAGAAGGTACATGAGAGAAAAGTGCTTAATAAAAGATTCAGACGAAACCAAACATCAGTCTATAGAGATATGAAGGGCAAAATAATAAGTGTCACTGAGGAGCTATCCCAGAAAGACAGATTCCTTTTGGAGCAAAATCTGGGGTGAAAAGAAGAATTTCAACCAAGTTGCAGTGTGGCTAAGAGAAATCCGAAAGAATTATTGCTCCTACACTACAAGAAAAACTTACGAAATAAGTGAGGGTACTCTTGAGACTATGATAGGAAAACTCCAAGATAAGAAAACACCACGAAGATACATGATTGTCGGCTACTGGTACAAAAAACTGATATTCTATCGGAGGTGTCTTACTTACCTCTACCAACAAGTTCTTAAGGGAGATACACTTATACCAGAATGGTTGACATTAGCACATACATTACTGGTCCCCAAGAACAAAGACACCCACTTGGCAAAAAACTACCGACCCATTGCATGCCAGAACCTAATGTATAAGATGTATACAGCCTGCCTGAACCTGTTCTTCCAAGATCACTGTGAAAATGATAACATCATCACAGATGAACAAGCAGCTGGAAAGAAAGGGGTTTGGAGATGTATTGAACAACTCCTAATCAACAAAACTGCGATGTCGGAGGTGCGACAACTTAGGAGGAATATGGCTACAGTCTGGCTGAACTACAGGAAAGCTTTCTATTCTGTTCCCCACTCTTGGATGATAGCGGCCCTCCAACTTGCTAAAGTCCCCAGACATTATTGTCAGAGCCATAGAGAGGCTGTCTTCTTCTTGGGCTACTATCCTAAGGTTAAAGACAGAGAGGGAGGACTCTATTTTCACTGATAAAATAAAATATTGCAGGGGTATATTTCAGGGGGACAGTCTCTCTTTGATATTATTCATCTTGTCATTAAATCCCTTGTACTTTCTGCTCAAGAAATGTGAGGGATACATCATTGGCTCACAAGAGGACAGAAATACGAACCAAACCCATAATTTCTTTGTGGACGACCTGAAACTCTATGCCAAGAACATGGATGGTTGGAAGAAAAATCTTGACCTGGTTACAACGTTCTCAAAGGATATGGGAATGGAGTTTGGCCAAGATAAATGCTTTATACATGACTGTAAAGCGGGGAAAAGCAACAACCCAATCTATCAACATTGTCATCAATGGCCTAACTGTTTCACCGACATCTGATGAGGACTGCTACAGATACCTGGGGATAGAAGAGAACATATCCTATAATGGTATCTGTAATAAAGAACGCGTAACCAGGGAATACTACACCCGATTAAGAAAGATCTGGTCATCGGAACTCTCTGCGCAAAACAAAACAGTGGCTCACAATGTGTTTGCTGTGCCTGTCCTAACACCAACGCTTGGAATACTCAATTGGATGATAGACGAAATCCGAGCAGTTGATGTTGGAACTCGAAAAATACAAACAACACCGGAAACTTCCA
>OZ024741.1:343302136-343314636 GCA_964016885.1 Eledone cirrhosa
GGACAGGTACTCTATTTATCCACCTCGAAAGGATAAAAGGCAAAGCTGACCTCGGTGGAATTTAAACTGAGAGTACAGCGAATTGGAATGAATACCACAACGCATTCTACCTGACGTTCTGACGGCTCTGTCAATTTACCGCCTTATATACTTAAGATATACCGTATTTCGCGGCGTCGAAGACGCTACTTTTTTCCTAAAATAAGTCTAAAAAATCTACCATGCGTCCTGGAAGCCAAAGGTTGTTTATTATTTTTTTTCTATTTTATGGTTGTCAAAATTAGGATATGTCCTCGAGGACGAAGCGTCTTTGGTGCCGGGAAATACGGTATGTAATATAATTGTTTCTACGTTAGGCACAAGGCCAGCAATTAACCAGTGTATTACTGGTACTTTATTTTATCGACCCCGTAAGGATGAAAGGCAAAGTTAACCTCGGCGGGATTTGAACTCAGAATGGCAAATAATGGTTTCTGATTTAGGCATAAGGCCAACAATTGTGGGGGAAAGGGGATAGTCGATCAAATCTAACCCAGTGCATTACTGGTACTATATTTTCTTTTATCGACCCAGTAAGGATGAAAGCAAAGTTAATCTCTGCGGGATTTCAACTCAGAACGTAAAGGGCTATAACTCTATGTCAATAAGCATGTTGTTCGACGCTCTACCGATTCTGCCAATCCACCAATGTCTTGAAAGTTTATTTTTTTGTGGAGTAAGATGTATGACCAGCCGGCAAGAAAGTGTGCTACATCTACGTCCATTGTAACAGCTAAACTGAAGAAATGTATAAAGTTGATGTTTGCTTCTGAATTTTGTAAATTACATTAGTCATCTATAGTTTATTATCAGCGGCTTGCAGGCTTGTCGTTATTTGTTTATGAGATTTGAATTTTTATGTGTTTTAGTGTTACTTCATTGTCGTGTGTAATGTATGTTGAGTTATCTTTGATGATGTTTGTGTTTTTATGTTGTTATCATGTTAAAATATTCTATAACCAGGAAGAATAATGCAGTGTATGTGTGCTTTATTATTTATTTTATTATCTTTTTACTGGGTTTTATGTAAATTGTATTTATTGCTTTTGAAAAATATTTCATGAAAAATGTATAAATTGGAACAAAGTCATGTTTTCCATAACAGAGGCATAGACATACCCACACATACCACCACATTAAACACACACACACACACACACACACACACACACACACACACACACACACACACGCGCACACACACACACACACACACACACACATATATAATTCAAAATTTCTTTCTTTCTAGTTACACGAATTTCATGCAGGCATTGGGTACATGTGGTGCACACACACACACACACACACACACACACACACACACACACACACACACACACACACACACAAACACACACACACACACACACACACACACACACACACACACACACACACACACACACACACACACACACACACACACACACAGGTCGCTTTTGAGCGCTACTGGTAACATATAACCCAGTACAACAGACAAGTACATATTGAGCAGAGACAGCCGAGGCACGGGTATCGCCACCACTGTTAATGGCAAGGATGTAATGTATGTAAACTCCTGTACTTATTTCAACAACAAGGTGAACTTCCCTGCATCCCTGGCTGATGAGATCGTTAATTGCAACTTTAAAGCAATTGACGTCTTTGTCAAACTAGATTATCGTATATCGGATGTCAGGAGTATATCTCAGAAATCAATGGATATAATTTATTGTGCAGTGGTAGTGACAACACTATGTATGGCTGTGAGTCGTGGACACTCAATATTACCCACATTTATGCAAAAGTGAAGGCGTGTGGCTGTGTGGTTAGAGAATTGGATTCACAATCTTGAGGTGACGAGTTCGATTGGTTGCTCCTTCATTACTTTTATTGGTTGATGAGGCGCGTTTTGCCACTGATCAGCTCAAGGTTCGATTTGTATTGATCTATCCCGACTCTGTAACCCGCGACTCGTCAGACCTCTTATAATGGTAATGGAAAAATGAATATACATGCCGTATGAGAAAGTCTGATGTTCCTATGGTGGTCAGTGAAGTTTGTCTTGATTGGTGGGTTAATTCAGAGGGATTTTTTTGCCTGTAGTATATGTGTATGTGTGTTGGTGGGGGTGATAAGTTGGTGGTGCCGGGCGTAGGTTGAAGGTGATGGCGGTGTAGGGGTGCTGGTTGTCGCTAGACAGTTTGCCATGTAGATGTGTGTGATGTGGGTGTGGTGCTGCTGCGCTTTATGATACTGGATGAAAGGTTGCGGTGTTTAGGGTGGGGTGAAATGCGTGGTAGTGGATTGTTAAGAGGGCTCATGTTATAAGGAGTTAATGTTCAGAGTGTATGTAGAAGCATATAGATACATATATACACGCAGCCACACAGACATATTGTATACATACACATGTGCATATATATAGCCCGTGGGGAAGGCGATTGCACAAACACTGGCTAACGGAGAGAGGGTGACTAGCAGAGAGGGAGTGAGTGAAAGTAAGAGGAAGTGAGAAAGAGATAGTTATAGTGGCAGGCTAGCATAGAGAATGTGACTAGCAGAGGGGGTGAGCGAAAGTAAGAGGGAGAAAGAGAGAGAAGGGGGAGAGATGATAGCAAAAAGAGAACAGAAAAGACGGGTCACAGTTGATATGGACAATATATGAATAAAATGGCGGGCTGTGTGGTTGCATTTAAGTATAATGAAAATAAAAATTTACGAGCAAAAGAGGGTCATATCCATCATCAGTTGTCTGCTAACAATCACACCCTCTCCGCTAGCTCACTTCCTCACTCGTCCGCCACTGCAAGCAGTCTCTTTTCTCGTTCACACTGCTACAGTGAAGACGTGTCTGTTCTCTCGTCACACTTGCCAGGACTTATGTCCGAAAAAAGTTTGCTGACTTGATATTTTTCCTCTCTTTACGTTGCTTCACCATGTCTGTTTACGTTTTTTTCTCTCTCCCCCTTTTATCCCAATAACTTATTTTAGTTATTGATCGCACTAGGTTGAAATATATTGTCTCTAATGCGAAGAAATATTTATGATTCCTAGCAGACAACTGATGATAGATATTACCCTCTTTCGCCCGTAACTGTTTATTTTCATTATGCTTAAATGAAACCACACAGCCCGCCATTTTATTCATATATACATGTATATATATGTATGTATATGTATGTGTATATATCTGTATATATCTGTATGTATATGTATATATATGTGTATATATATGTATATGTATATATATATATGTATAAACATATATATATGTACATATATGTATATATATATATATATATACTTAGGGTAAATATTGATGCAATTCAATTCAAGCACTCAACGTACTTATTCCACATAGGAGTGACGGAGTAAATATCGAATAAGGAAAAGCGAAGTAGTTTCAGATGTTCAAGTCCTTTAATAATAATTGTTTTTACGTTAGGCACAAGGCCAGCAAATACCCAGTGCATTACTGGTCCTTTATTTTATCGACCCCGTAAGGATGAAAGGCAAAGTTAACCTTTGCGGGATTTGAACTCAGAATGGCAAGGGCCGTAACTCTATACGTCAAACATGGCGTCCGACCCTCTACCAATACTGCCAATCCACCGCCAAGTCTTTTAATAATAATGCTATGATATATATTTCAATGGCGACTCTGGCCACACTGTTCTGTGTGCGAGTGTCGCGACATCGTCAGAGAGCTTGTTACATAATAAGGTTATGTTTCCGAGGCAATCCAAATTGAATCGACATGGGAACGGACGAAGTGTGTGCTTTTGTGTTCTTCTTCCGTTCCCCTGTGAGTAGCAATTCACCCCCACCGGTCTGCGCAGGCGCATGTCCGAAAGAAGTTGACCATTAACTACCGCAGATTTCAACGAAATTCGCTTAGTCAGTTCCCCTCTCAGCCAAACAATGACCCATTCAGGCCTGTACCATAGTTTACTGCTACCCATCCCGTCTGTGGCAGTCAGCCGAAAGAGAGTGTTAGTATTTACAGGTCACAATACTATCTCTCACCAAGCATCGACAGTACAACTGACCATCAACCCCTAAGAGAAAATATACTTAATTCTAGGTGTCATGGTTTTACATTGGAAGTTATGAGTGAGAGTTGGAAATAAAAATTAAAATTTAAAGTCGAAAATCCTAAATCAGATATCAGAAATTATAAATTAAAAAAATTTTCAACTGAGAATCCGGATTGAGGTGAGTAAAAAAAACATATAGATTGGAGTGAGTAAATAATATGCAGAGAGATGTTTAAGTAAGAAGTTCTGAAAGGGGTCCTTTTGTTAGCAATATTAAGTTCTCGACCCTTTTGTATATCTCCAATTCTATTTATGGGAACAGCTAGATGGTGTAAAACGGAGTAAACAGAAAGATCCGAAGGCATGGTATAAATTTCCAATCATTTTAATCACGACACATGTTTCAATAAGGGATAGATCGATCGTGTGGTCATGATCGATTATCACTGATCACATCAGGTGAATAATGATATGTCTTCAAAACTGATAAGAGGGAGGAAAGACTAACGATGTTCACTCACTAGAGTTTTGTTCCCCATATGAAGATTCAGCAACCAAAACACGCCAACTGCTATCGACTTCAGTCAGGATCATAAATCAATCAAGTCTCTATCTTTCAATAGCTGTATAAGACACTGGACGGGTCTAATCTCAACATCAAACCTATAGAATTTCGGTCGGTCACAATTAGTGTTAGTGAGTACACACACACTCACACACTCCGACGCGAGGTCAGAGAAAGAATATACACACCAACATAGTATGCACTGAAAGTTAGGTTACAAAACAACAAATGTTATATTGGTCAAATCTCAATTTTAACGATGTAAATTAGAAAAAAATTGGGTCAACCACAACCCTATACACATGCAAGTAAATTCCGTGCAACGTTCTGCTGAGATTAGACCTGTCCAGTGTCTTTTACAGCTATTGAGAGATAGAGATTTGATAGATTTATGATCCTGACTGAAGTCGATAACAGTTGGCGTGTTTTGGTTGCTGATTATTCATTATGGGGAACAAAACTCTAGTGAGTGAACATCGTTATTTTATCCTCCCTCATATCAAAGTTTTGAAGACATTTCATTATTCACCTGATGAGGTCAGTGATAATCGATCATGACCACACGGTCGATTTATTCCTTATTGAAACATGTGTCGTGATTAAAATGATTGGAAATTTATACCATGCCTTCGGATCTTTATTTTGATATATATATATATATATATAGAATGGTATTATTTTAAAGTTTCTCTTAATAAGGAATGGCACCCCATTCTGAACTTGTTTATAGAATTCTTTCTGCCTTTTTACTCTAAATATAAATTATAGGTTTAAAGAATTAGCTTTTAATGAATTCCCTTTTCTATCAACCAATGACCTCTACCCATCCCACTCCCTACCCTCTCCTACCACCTGAAGAGGCCTATAAATACCATATTTATTTTTTAATACCTAGATTCCTGATGATTTCTAAAGAATGAAACAGTTCTAGTCCTGTAGAATCTCATCTATATTAAAACGTTTATACTCTGCTATGTATTGAGTACCTTACTTACTGTGGTTACCTCCGATTCAACTTTGAATAACGTATATATATATATATATATATATATATATATATATATATATATATATGTATATATATATATATATATGTATATATATATATGTATATATATATATATATATATATATATGTATATATATATATGCATATATATATATATGTATAAATATGTATATATATATATATATATATATATATATATATATATATATATATATATATATATATATATATATATATATATATACATATATATATATATATATATATATATATACATATATATATATATATATATATATATATATATATATATATATATATATATATATATATATATACATATTTATACATATATATATATATGCATATATATATATACATATATATATATATATATATGTATAAATATGTATATATATATATATATATATATATATATATATATATATATATATATATATATATATATATACATATATATATATATATATATATATATATATACATATATATATATATATATATATATATATATATATACATATATATATATATATATATACATATATGTATATATATATATATATATATATATATATATATATATATATATATATATATATATATATATATATATATATATATATATATATATATATATATATATATATGGGGTGTTGTAGTTTGCTTTAAGCCTTGTGGAATATGAAATACAAATACGACTAAAAAATAAGTTCGGTTATTTGGAAGCCTGACAGTGTGTTTGGTAACAATGCCAAGGTAATAAGAAAGTAGAAGAATAAAAAGAACAAAGTGAACTGAAATAAGATTGAAGACGATAGAAAGTTACCTTACCAATCTTAAATATCCCAAATATTTTCGGATTATCCATCCGTTATCAAAAGGAGTCCGTAGGGTGGTACATTAGAGAGAAACCTAAGAAATGTGGGCGACTTTTTGATGTATTTTGAATAAACAATTCAAAATATATCGAACAGCCGCACACTATCTATTAGTCAATATATCAATTTTTCATGATCAATCAACCCTCTGAAACGATTGTAATACAATCTACAAAGAATCTATTCTCGCATTGTGTTTTATTTTCGTCGTTACACCCCACACACTCAAACACACTCCACGAACCCACACACTCACACACGCACATACGCGCACACGTATATAAACGCATATTTATTAAATATTTGTATACACATACAAATATACATACACATCAATATTCATGCATAACATATACAGACACACGCATAAACATTCATTCCATCAAAAACTTTTCAGAAATCATATTCGTCTTTGAATATTATTGAATTTCATGTAGGAAGCAGTATATGTATTACTGCAACGATAGAGTTAGTCCCTATATATTAATATCTTTGCAGCTATAATTAAAATTGTAGTCTGAAAATATATCCTTTGATGCTATTATTATCTGCTTTAGTAGAGGTAATAGCAATACTATCGTACTGCTTCAAAATAGCTACAGGTTAGAGTTATAATTGTATCTGTTCTATACCATTAGTGTAGGACATAAATAGAATAAGACTTAATGAAATTAGTAAATCAACTCTATGTTCCTTCCAGTAAGGACGTAAGAGCAAGAGATAATTCGAATATATTATCTTTATATATATATATATATACATATATATATATATATATATGCACAATAAAAACTAACAAACATGTAAATACACACACACATATATATATATGTATGTATGTATATTATATATATATATATATATATATATATATATATATATATATATATATATATATATATATATATATATATACATATATATATATATACATATATATATATATATATTACGTGAACCTAATATAACTGTGTACAATTGGCTCCTGTGTTTTGTTCGTTCATTTTCAACTCTCTCTCTCCCCCTCTCTCTCTATATATATATGTATATATATATATATATATATATATATATATATATATATATATATATATATATATATATATATATATATATATATAATTTATATATATATATATATATATATATATATATATATATATTATTTCGTTTCTGTATATATATATATATATTCATTCAATCACTATCTCTGCCAGCGGCAGATTACGGATTAACATAGCTTAGTTCTTTCAAAAAATTGACCATTGCAGACACGCGTACCCATAACGTAGTTCTCAGGAACATACAGCGTGACACAGAATTGACAAGGCTGGCCATTTGAACTACATGTACAATTCATGTTCACTGAGGCAACGTGAAATAAAGGGTCTTGCTCAAGGATACTATGCGCCCCCGGGAGTCTAACTCACGACCTTACCACTATGCCGAATACCCTTAACAAAAATCCACGCGCCTTCACAATATACATGTATGATAAACACACAAGTTTCAGAATTTGTTTATTTAGATCATTCACTGTCAACGCGAACGATGGCTCTGTTGCAGCTCGTCACAGAATAGGCTTAAGCTATAAGGAACTTTTAACTCGCTCCCCTCTATATCAAATGTAAAATCTATATCACGCATACCTTACCTTTCGTCAATTATCGTCTTGGATGTGTGAACTGGAGTTCATCCATGTTTAGTAAAGTTGAAACCTTATCTATACATATATATAAAACTGTAGTTGTCTGTGTGTGTGTGTGTGTGTGTGTGTGTGTGTGTGTGTGTGTGTGTGTGTGTGTGTGAGAGAGAGAGTGTCCTCATTTTTGCAAAGTCTATACAAATCCACATTTCTACTCCGATTGATTCAAACTTGCATTTATATATTCCTTGCGGTCTAAAGATATTAACTGCAGCATTTATTTTTCAATTTTCTGTGTTTCTGTTGTTAAAGGGGTGTTAGGCGCCGGTTCTCCATCTCCGTCGCGCACTTATAATATCTGTCTGTATGCCTGTCTGTCTGCATTACGACATTCTGAAAAACATTGATGGCGTATTATGTTCGATATTTTCCGTTCATTGCCAGGGAACGTCTTCACGAACCAAAGTATAGTCTTCCTGTTTTCCTTCGGTTGCAACGTTTTTCGAAATATATACTTCTGCGTTCACAGATGGATTTTTTTAGTTTCAGAAGATCCCGTTAAGGCTGAAAGCAGCGATTTTTTACTTAAACTTTAATCTGTTATTTTAATATATAATATAAGCGAGGCAAGCCAGCCAGTGGCACTTCTTGCCAATAAACATTAACCCTTTGTACGCCATTCATCTAACTGTAGACTAACAAATAGCAACTAAACGGAGCATTGACAAGAACGATGGCAAATGAATCTTCGAGGTAAGCAGTTTCATCTCGAGCTGTTAGTTCACGCGGGATTCTCTGCTACACCTTTTCGTAATAATACCGAACAACGTACTGCTGGTCACTCCTTCCTCCAAAAACCGTACAAAGCGGACATGTGCATCGGGCAGATGGATCGGGTGCAAATCTACACCGGGCCTACGCGAGAAATTCGCAAGGGACTGCACCGAGAGGGATAGAGAGAAAGAGTAACTTAGTGGAAAGAGTGCGAATGAACTTTTGAGGTAAGTAGCCTACGCCTTACTGCTATGACACTGGAACCTTCTGCCAACTTAACCTGTGACTTTCTCTTTCACATTTACTCCAAAATGCCAAAAACAGAGGAGTATGAAAAGAAGGGGCTCAACAATATTTCTATGAACAATGCACGTAGACAGCTAAACTGTACATTCAACTTCTTAATTTTCTCCGAATAAAACAAGTTTACTGTCGGTATATTTTCGTGAGTTTTTAACAGGCCCTCACAAATAAACTTTTCTCATTGGAGGTGCTATTACCAATGTTCTTACCCGTGCAACGCCGGGATACACTGCTAGTATATATATAAATAATATGGCGTAGCACCATCTAGCGGATTCCAGCTAGATGGTGCTACGCCATCGGTTCCCAAATTCATAACTAAAGACTTTCAAAATGTTTATTCATAAACATACCGTATATCGCTAGATATACGAAACACACACTTCATATACACTGCTATGTTACCGCTAATACATATATATTTAATTATATATATATCTATCTTTTCCTGGGTCCTGTATTTTCGTTGCTCTGGTAATGCGGTCGGACTGCCGACTGCTATATCTGATTTGCTAAGCTGTCTGAACGTAATGTTATTACTCTGGGGTCTTACCTCATCTGAGTGCTAAACCTACAGACCGATTATGCATATACGCTAGCTTGGCCGTATACTAGAGCTTCGTCTATGCTGTACTAAAATTTATATTTTATATATATATTTATATATATATATATATATATATATATATATATATATATATATATATATATGTGTGTGTGTGTGTGTGTGTGTGTGTGTGTGTGTGTGTGTGTGTGTGTGTGTGTGTGTGTGTGTGTGTGTGTGTGTGTAAAAGGTAAACAGAAATAACAACAATCAGTACAGTATATGGAAGGAATATATTAGGTTAACGCTTGAAATAGCAGGAAGAGGGTTTTAACTTTTCGGACGCTAGTCCTTCATCAGAAGAAAGAGAAATTAGAAAGATTGAAGGACGGGCGGGGTTGAATTTGAAAAAATGTTATGGGAGAAAAATAACAGGTCCATTCATGTCGACATCTCTCTCTTTATTTGTGTGTGTGTGTGTGGGGGGGGGCATACAAATCCTGACAGGTTCGGCTTCTTTGCTTTACATATCTCTATACCAATTCTGTATCTCCCATGCATTGAGTACTCCCATGATTAGTGGTCTCCTCATTCTCAGCTTCTCTCTCTCTCTCTCTCTCTCTCTCTCTCTCTCTCTCTCTCTCTCTCTCTCTCTCTCTCTCTCTCTCTTCTCACAATCTCTCTCTCTATATATATATTATACTATTATATTTATATATATCATATTATATATAATATATGTTTCTACTTTTTGGCACAAGGCCAGCAATTATCATAGTGTATTACTGGTACTTTATTTTATCGATCCCGTAAGGATGAAATGCAAAGTTAACCTCGGTGGGATAATATATGTAACCATACAAGCACACATACAGACAAACAAACACACAATCACACAATCACACACAGACATTCAAACAAATACACGCATCTCACAAACAAAGAAGTTTATATCATTGTAATGTGAGTTATTGCGCTTGATCATAAGAAATGCCAAAGAAGATTTTATTGTTATTCAGCCTAGTAAAATGAAGATGAAGTGTATACTAAAATCAACCAATCCACACTTCTCCATAGCGCTCGTGACAATAACGAAACATCGGATAGACAAATTCTTCAGACTCCCAACTCTAACGAAACGCGTAATGAATTTACTGATAGCTATGTCATGATACACACAAAACATGCCAAGTGGAGACACCGGGTTCCGTTTGGCAGTGGTTCAAATGATTATAGAAGTAGGACTCCTTCAATCACTCTGGACATTTGAATAAGAGGCAAATGGACAATATCCAAAAAGGAGAAAAAATAATAAAGCGAACTGTTGCAAAAACACACCTACGCATGCATGGACACGTACACACCAGCGCATGCACATACGCACACACGTGCAGGCACGAACATAGTCAGACACAGATACACGAAAACACAAACAAGTACTCATACATATGCTCATAACCATGAACTTGCACTCACATACACACACATCTTTCTCTCTCTCTCTCTCTCTCTCTCTCTCTCTATATATATATATATATATATATATATATATATATATATATATATATATATATATATATATATATATATATATATATATATATAACGAAGGAAATGTGGTAAGGAACCAGGTGGACCATAACGCACCAAAGTACTCAATACTTGAGGTAGTAGAGTGGGTAATAGGAACCAGTAGGACCCCGACAGCTGAGCTCAAGCCGTTTCGACGGCTAATTCTGGTCGAAACGGCTTGAGCTCAGCTGTCGGGGTCCTACTGGTTCCTATATATATATATATATATATATATATATATATATATATATATATATATATATATATATATATATATATATATATATATATTTATCAATCTATCTATCTATATTTAGAAGCGGCACTAACCAAGCGTGGTTCATCATAAAGGTGTATATGACAACATATACGATATGATTATGTACAATAAACCGGTTAGTGTCACTTTTAATTACCATCTTCACTCAAGGTTATATTATATGCAAAAAAAATATAGGTTTTTGCATATTTTGTCTCATTAACGAGTAAGTAAATGTAACTAATGACGGATAAAAATACAGAAATGGATATCGGGCATTCTCATTGCTACTGAGATAGATGTGACATCAAAACAACTTTATGAAAAAATTCCTAAAGAGGCTCTCGTGTATTTATTATACATAATGTGTGTGTGTGTGGGTGTATATATATACTGTGTGTATATATATATATATATATATATATATATATTCAATTCTCGGACCGGGTGATGTGTTGTTTCCTTGAGCAAGACACTTTATTTCACGTTGCTCCAGTTTACTCAGCTGTAGAAATGAGTTGCGACGTCACTGGTGCCAATCTGTATCGGCCATTGCCTTTCCCTTGGACCTCATCGGTGGCGTGGAGAGGGGAGACTGGTATGCATGGGCGACTATTGGTCTTCCACAAACAACCTTTCCTGGACTTGTGCCTCGGAGGAAAAACTTTCTAGGTGCAAATCCCATGGTCATTCGTGACCGAAGGGGGTCTTTACCCTTTATATATATATATATATGAGACACAAATTTAAATCTTGAAGACCAAGACAATGCGTTATGAAGATTGTTAAAAGGCCAATCCACACTTCTCCATAGCGCTCGGATTGGCATTTTAACAATCTTCATAACGCATTGTTTTTGTCTTCAA
>OZ024741.1:343319636-343347136 GCA_964016885.1 Eledone cirrhosa
CAGGAAGAAAATCTCTGAATTCTTCGAAGTCTCCCACTGAGGGAACCCCCTGATAATAAAGAGTAATGATTCCTTTTCTTTCATTCTTTTCCTTCTTCTCCCACGTTTTCGTTCTACCTCAACTTTCTCAATTCCCTCCCGACTTGTTACCTTGGTAATTTAACCCACTTCTATTGTACGACTTTCTAAACACACACCTACTTTTCAATATTATATATATACATATTATATATATATATATATATATATATATATATATATATATATATATATATATATATATATATATATATATATGTTTTTATATAAGAAAGTTATATTTCATTAACTTTCTTATATATACATATAATATATATATATATTCTAGGGCGGGTAAAATTCCCGAGAGCCATGGACGAGTTCTCTTCAGCGGTCTCTGTCCTTCATTATCGCTGCCATGTCCTGCGTCTCCAACAGACCAGTGTCTGTCCTTAGGGCATCAACATACGTTAACCTTGGTCTTCCTCTTCCAGTGTGTCTATGTAGGGGCTGCCACAGGAGCACTGAGTGCAATGTTAACTCTGGACGTCGGTGAGCATGTCCAGCTAACCTCAGTCTCCTCTTAAGGTTTAGGAAGAATCCGGGGAAGAAGTGGACCTACATCTCAGATATGCACCTGTCCAAGTCCCAGATTGATTTCATTCTGGTGAGGAAAAGGTGCGGAATAGTGTTCTGAACACAGAACCATACAACTATTTCAATACACTGGGTAGTGACCACCCGCTTGTTATGAGTCAGGTCCGGATGAGCTTAAGAAAGAGCAAGGCTCAGCCCCGGCAAGCAATCTATGACTGGGGAGCTTTCAAGGAAGATGATAAGCTACAGGAGAGGTTCACAGTGGAAGTGAGGAACAGGTTCAGTGCTCTGTGTGGAGAGACAGAGGAGAGAGAGATTGGATGGACTGAGGAGCGTGTAACGAGGAGGTACGGGCACTTCACCAATGCAGTGGCGGAAGCAAGTGAGACCCTGGTGCCGAAGTAAAAAGAACAAGAGGAAGCACGTCAGCTCTGCAAACCCCAAAATCTGTGCAGCCAGAGAACACTTGAAAGCTGCCAAGGACCAATTCTATGCTGATCGTACGGAGGAGAGGATGGAGACTGTGGAGGTGATGAGGGAAGAACTCTGTACTTATATATATATATATATATATATATATACAATATGTTGAAAAGGTAACACACTAGAGAGAGATACAGTGCGCTATCAATAAAACAGGGAAAAACCACCAGTTGTTTCGCCAGTAAGTTGTTGACAGAAATGGAATAACCCTGATTCTTCAGCGTGTGTAAGGCTATACATTTCAGACAACACTAAGAGAATTTTAAAATGACTGTCCAGCTACACGTGGGAGAGAGAAGTCACAGCGTGTTTAAGGGCAGTGAACCAGTGGCCTCTGAGGGACGAGCTGCTAGAAAGGGCATTTGTACGTGTGTTATATATTTATAGAGGTATTTATTTACGCTTTAATTTATATTTTAATTATCGTGTCTATAGTCTGCCTTTGATAGATTATAGATTCCATACACTGGTGGTTTTCCCCTGTTTTATTGATAGCGCACTGTATCTCTCTCTAGGGTGTTACCTTTTCAACATATTGTATTTTAAAGAGCTCAGGCTTTCCTCTCCTTTGAGCACATTGTTTACAGGGAATGGCGAGAGTCTATGGCTCCGTTAATTTATCGTGATATATATATATATATATATATATATATATATATATATATATATAAAGTGTTTTTTTTTTAAATCATTTATTTTGTTTTGACCTGTTTAGCTTGATTTGCTTTTTGGCTTAGGTGGTTGATGCTTTCTTGACCACTATTTCAGTTTTGTATGGCGTCTTAACATATTGTTTAGCTCTGTCTTTTTTAACTATGGAGCGCTTGCCAGCACTTTCTGATTTCTACGTTTCGTTTCACCTTTTCTACCCGCCGAAATGCGATTTTCGCTGAATCTATATTTGTATATATATATAAGAAAGTTAATGAAATATATACATACACACTTAAGCGTGCATTAAGATATATCAAAGCTAGAGACAATCTGCACTAAATATTTTCTGCTCCCTATTTGGTGAGCTGTTTAATACATCGAGAGGTTGGACTGCTATTTCTAGTGGACGAGAACCCTTTCATGTCGTTGCGTATGATTCCTAAATTAACTTAAACATGTCTTTTAAAACCATTGCCTGACCCTCTCAGTAAAACTACAGACAACTTGCTCCAATAACTAATATAGGCCCAACCGCCGCCATGAGGATGCAGCTGTTGCATTAGGTAATTTCTATATTACACTGCAATCACTGACATACGTTAGAAGTCTCAGTGATTTTTGTTAAACAAAAATCAAGTTAGATTTTATTCCTAAATAAGTGAAACTGAATATGTTTAAATATAGTGGCTGTGTAACAGCGAATTGGCTGAGCTGTTAGCACGTTGAATATAAATAATGCTTTGCGGTATTCATTACGGCTCTCTGCGATCTGAATTCAAATACCGCCGGGTCAAATGTCGTTCATTCTTTCAAAGTTGATAAAAAAAAGGACTATTGTAGTACTAGAGGTCCATTCTTCCTCTATATCTCTTTCTCAGTTCTCTCTATCACCCCCCCCCCCTTTTTCTGTAAGAAAACGGGTGTGTTCAGACTTAGAGAGGAGATGGACAGTCAGGTTTAAAAAATGCCCAAGAAATACCGCAATTCACTACGGCGCCTGCTACGACTCCACCAGGAGTTATGTATTTATAGTTAAACACATAGGGGTTGTATTCATTTACACCACGTACCATACCTTGTATCACTCAATACTTGAAATTGCAGAAAGTGTCGACAACTAGATAACTTGACACATGATGTTGCCTACAACATTCTTTGGCAACATGTATCAATGAGTTTACATATTGGCGATTTCTAAACTTGGCCTAACACCAAATATTATGATTGGATGAGTACTGTCAATTAATTCGACGCCAGTACTTGAGTGCTACTTATTTTATCGATTCCCGAATCGATGAAATGCAAAGATGCTCTCCTCTGATTTGAGAATAGTCCTTAAAGAGAAATAATAACGAAAGAAAAATGACCTTAGAAAAAAACAAAAAGAGAAATATATATATATAAAAAAAAAATAGGATTTCGCTTCAAGCATAGCTTTATACAATATGTATAAATATTTCGTATCTCCAAGGAAATACGGTTTCAGGAAGTCGTAGCTATGCAAACACCGGGGGGCTAACGCCCTCTGGTGATGTCCAGCAGAAGCAAGGGGGACAACCGTCTATGCATTTCAGGCTTAACTGGCCTTCGTCAGGACGGTCCCTCCCACCGCTTGCGACTGCTGGACTAGAAGACAGCCGAGAATATATACTTTTCTCGTATTGTAAATGAGGTGATTAATCTCATTTGCATATGAAGCTGCATAAGTTGGCTCAACTTATAATAAAAAAGAAATAGGATTTCGCTTCAAGCATAGCTTCATACAATACGAGAAATGTATATATTTTCGGCTGTCTTCTAGTCCAGCAGTCGCAAGCGGTGGGAGGGACCGTCCTGACGAAGGCCAGTTAAGCCTGAAATGCATAGACGGTTGTCCCCCTTGCTTCTGCTGGCTACGGCCTCCTAAAACCGTATTTCCTTGGAGATACGAAATATTTATACATATATATATATATATATACATATATATATATATATATATATATATATATATATATATATATATATATATATATATATATATATATATATATATATATATATAATATGTGTGTGTGTGTGGGCATTTTATAAGAAAATTAGAGGCATGATGACCTATTCTTTTTACTACAGAAAATAGTGTAAATAATAGGGTGCATAAGCCCCCTTAGCAGAAAAGCCAGACATTATCACCTGTGGAATCACGAACTTACTTGATTATGATGCCATTACACCACACAAAACAAACAATTAGATGGTACCTCTAACTTTCTCAGAAACTTTCAAAATTCGCTCATCATTTCTAATCACACGTTGATATATATATACATATATATATAGGAAAAAAGTCAGGACCCCGATGGCTGAGCCCTGGCCGTTTCGACAGCTAGATCGTGACTTTTTTCCTATTACCACTCTACCACTCTAAGTATCGAACACTGTGGTGCATTATGGCTCATCTGGATTCTTACCACTCTTTCTTTGTTATATATATATATATATATATATATATATATATATGTATATATATAAATATATATATATATATATATATATATATATATATATATGTATATATATATATATATATATATATATATATATATATATATATATATATATATATATATATATGTATATATATATATGTATATATATGTATATATATATATATATATATATATATATATATATATATATATATATATATATATATATATATATATATGTATATATATGTATATATATATATATATATATATATATATATATATATATATATGTATATATATGTATATATATATATATATATATATATATATATATATATATATATATATATATATATATATATATATATATATATGTATATATATGTATATATATGTATATATATATATATATATATATATATATATATATATATATATATATAAGTATGTATACGTACATACATATATGTATACAGACGTACAGTAGTATGTATATACATACGTACATGCACACATATATATATGTACGTATGGGTTTACCGAACATTTATTATAATGCTCGGTTTGTTTGTAAACAAACAGCCCGAATTATTAGCCGTACAGTGTTCGGCAACTATCGTTGCCATTGTGTTCAACACTGACAAAGGAACGATGAACTAGTTTCTAGATTATTAGCTGTCATCAGCACCGTATACCTTCCTGTCAGTTGATTGAACGTTTGAAAGTATATACTTTCCTTGTGCATATTAACGGCTGAGCATTATAATAAATGTTCGGTAAACCCATACGTACATATATATATGTGTGCATGTATGTATGTATATAAATACTACTGTACGTCTGTATACATATATGTATGTACGTATACATATTTATATTTAACTATCAGCCGTACTAAGAGTGAGAAATGAAATTTCATTTTTTTCCATTTATCGTTTTCGGTACGCCAGGCCGACTAACTCACTCGATATCCAAATTAGGCTGCTCAGCCGTTAATATGGTACTTTATTGTATCGACCCGGAAGGGTGAATGGCAGAGCTTAGCTTGGTGAGAGTAAAGAGCTTGGTAAATAGTCAGAACAAATAACACAATAGCATTCTATTCAACTATCTACCAATTCTGCCAGTCAACCACCCTATTTCACCCTAATATATTACATAATGTTTTTCGTCATTCATTCCATATGCTTCTACTTAATGTGTAGGTATGCAGCATGACCGAATGATTAAGGCGTTTGATTTACAATCAATATTTTCTGGGTTCGATCCTGACAGCATGGTAACTTGGGAAAGTGGCAATCACAAAATGAGTGAAACTGGATAGACTGAAACTGTTTGGAAGCCTGTCGGATAAACAGTACCTGTAATTCAAATGGCTACCCTCCCCACACACTGTGTCACTCTGGATCTCCATGGGAAGTAAGTTAATGCTCAGGCACTTGTACTTTCATTTCATGAGCTGGCTGTTCTGTTGATCGAGGAATACGTATAGTCAACACCGACGGAGGTCCATTCATTCTTTCACTTTAAGTTTGCTGATTTCTTTTAAGCTTCGGTGTTTTTGTTGCTATTGTTTAGCCCCTGGTCAGCCCTGATCCACCAGGACTATAATCAAAGGCATTCTGCACGTAATGATCTCATCGTTTCCTATATGCTGAGAATTCGGGATTACATTATTTAATGTGGCCCTTTTCTATGACGGAAGGATGTGATTTGACGGACATTTAACTGGTATTTTTAGCAGGTTGGGTGACTACATAGAGATTCTTTCGTTAGTATTGTTGCTGTTTATGTTGAGGTTGAAGCCCAGGTAATCTCTGATGTAGTAGGTCTTCGATGGAACGCGTTACAGCTTTTTCTCAATAATAGTGTATTTAGGATTGTATTATATAATGTACCATTTCATTTGTTTAAAAGAGCAGCCTATTTTCAACATCTATTTATGGCAACCGAATCTCATTCGAAACCACAAGAAGCTAGCTCGTAACTGTATATAGGATCCCTCACATGCTCGTTGTCACAGTGTTCGTGTTCTTCGTTAGTCTCAAGTTATAGCTAGCCGAATAGCTCTACAAACTAAAGAGATTCTAGCCGCGGCATTCAATTTTCTTTCAAAGTAGATGAATATGACTTAAGATGAGATCTGATTACTATTTTCAGTTAATCTGATTACTACTTTCAGTTATCTCATCATTGATAATTCCTAAGGCAGCCTGGATCGAGAAGAAATTTGATTAAAGGCGTTCTACTCTAGCCAGGGTTTATTTTATCTCTGTAGCGGAGACTACATTGTTCAAAGAACCCTGTGATTTTTTTTTAAAGTCGCAAAGTGTAATATGAGGTGATTTTGCATAGAGGTACCCTTATTTGCATATGGTTTCGGGGTGCATGTTATTGTCCTTGTTTAGCTCTCAGTAGACTCTGATTTAGCGTACTATGGTCAAAACCCTTGTATCCGTGCCCACCCCACTCTTTAGTGTATATCTAGAACACGATTGCACGAAATGTTATTTTTGTTACAACGCTGGTGTTGAATTATAAATATGTGTTTGATTGATAATAAGAAGTTCGGACTACATCATGTTTCGGAAGTGTTATATATTACTGCTAGGTATGCCCCGATTGAAAAGACCGATGATAACCACCCCGTTGGTGCAATATAGGAGGCCGACATTATCCACTGTGTCATTTCCATATTTAACACAATAATGTATAATCTCTATTATAAAAGAAAAGCTGTTTCTTCCTCTGTCTGTCCGACACAACATATATGCAGAAGAGGAACAGGGGAGGCGTGAAAAAAAATCGTTGTTGGGAGAGAGAGAGAGAGAGAGAGAGAGAGAGAGAGAGAGAGAGAGAGAATGTGTGTGTGTGTAAAAAAGAGATAGTATAAATCATAATTCAACAATACAGTGACCTCATAATTACAAATTGACATATTTCAATATCTTTCATTAGGTAACGTTTTCTTCGAGGTTTACTATTTAAACGATTTATGAAGGTACGTACACGATAAACACATTCTTACCGACAGGATAGTGACGGGTAACGACCTAGTTTCAGTGAAATCCAGCGTTGATTTCTATTAGGTGCAATGGCCTCTTAGAAGCTTCCCCATTACAATCAGAACTGGCTGACTTAATTCAAACTCACTTGAAATTTATGAATTATTTATTGATATCAAGCTCTATGACAGTACAAATCATTTCTCATAATTTACAATATGTTGTACAACTGAATCACTGAAATCAAATATGGTCGGACATCTCCAACATCTCCGAGATAAACTGAAATTGCTTATAATGCCGTTATTAAATAATCTGTTTCTTCAAAGACATTTTTTTCTCTTCTAGAAAACGTTCCAAAAATCACCCTTTCGTTTACCAGTATTTTCTCTCTGATTAATTCTCCAAGCGTTCATTTTCAAACTGTTCGAATATTATAAATTATTGTTATTGTTTCTGTCGTTTCTCGAATTTTATTTCCCATACAATATCAGGATAACTTGCAGCAGTAACCGTTATTGTAGCTGGTATTTCTTCAACAATATTGCTTCTTCTTTAATTTTTCCTTTTTTTTTCTACGCATTGATATTTCCGCGTTGTTATAATTTGCGAGTGTTGTTGGAATATCACACACAAACCCTCACACAAACCCTCAAACACGCACACACACACGCACACACACACACACACACACACACACACACACACACACACACACACACACACACACACACACACACACACACATATATATATATATATATATATATATATATTTAGATATTTAGATATAATCATGTATATACATTCCATCTATTGAATCTCTTCAAAGAATGATTCCCTTCTGTATTAAGTTTACTTTCACAAAAATTATCTTTCTCTGTCTTATTTTGAATGTGTATACCAGGTGGTTAATATGCTTACAACATTTTCTCATATAAATTCCTCATCCTCCCCACTCTCTCTCTTTATATATATATATATATATATATATATATATGTATATATATATATATGGTGGCTGCCAACTCGTTTTCGAGTACGGCCACTACTTTATATCCATGTAGGAGAACCCCTACCGAAGCGCTGAACGAGTGTGACCTTTTAGTACAGCGAGCGACTTGAAAACTCTGGTACAAACACTACACTTGTGACAATTATTGACACATAGTGCTGGGCCCATGGTACCATGTGACGACAAGTGCAGAGAGATCTGCAGATATAAAGCAATGCCTGTGTCGTGAAGCTTTTATAGTGAACAAAGGCACTGCATAAAGCCAGTCCCACTCTCTTAACCAAGATGATATTTACCCAAAAGAAGAACAAGTCAACATCATTGGATACCATCAGGGTTGCAGTTGTTATATCAGAGTGTTCCTTCTCCTAGAAATCTGCCTTGACAAAGGCTAAGGGGTCATCTCTCCCGGTGATTTTGGATGGCCATTGACTCTTAAGAGCTCCTTTGTCCTTTGTGTATATATATATATATATATATATATATATATATATATATATATATATATATATATTTATATATATATATATATATATATATATACACACACACACACATACATACAGTACAAAAAGGGTTTTATTTACAGTATTAACAATGTTTCATTGATTAGGATATCTAAAGAATGCTAATCACTCGAAGTTGTGTCACTCAATCTTAAATACAGTGTAACCCTATATATATCTCCTTCAAACGCGCACGCAATCTCCGCACACTCCTCGTCCGCAGCTCCCTACCCCCCAAGCTACGCCCCCCGCGATTCCCTTCCCTGCTCCAGGCCTCGTGGCCACACCTGCCTCCACATCACCAACACCACCACCTTCAAGGGTCCCAACGGCCACTTTCTCTCTGTCCGGTACGCCTTCCGCTGCACCTCCTCTAGCCTAGTCTATGGACTTCGCTGCACGGAGTACAGCGCAACCTATGTCCGACAGATTGGACGTCGCCTGGCGGACCGTTTCACTGAACACCTCCGGGATATTCGTCTCGGCGGTAGTTCCCCCATCGCCCGCCACTTTGGCTTCCCTGGACATTCCGCCCACCACCTAACAGTCTGTGGCCTACTCCAATGCCACGGAACGCCCGCCATCCGCCTCACGGTCGAACAACGCACCATCTTCACCCTACAAACCCATATACCCACCGGCAGAAAATCACCACCCTATTCCTTTAGCCTTCGACCGCCCTGTTTTCCTCCCACACACACATTTCCCCCACTAACACCACTAACACACTCCTCCTTTTCACCGCCCACCCCATTGGCCCACCCCACCCCACCCCGGCCAACCTAACCGCCAACTAACAATACTAACATCCCCACCCCTCCCCCTATCACGCACACACCCACCTGTACATATATACACGCACTCACACTATCCACACACCCTACTATCACCACTAACCCTAACCCACACATCCACTCCAACCACCCCACAACTAATACCACTAACACCCCCCCCCCCCCGACCCCACGCACATGAACACACACCTTCCCACCCACACACACCTTCCCACCCACCCACACCCACACCTACATGCACCACCTACTCTACACACCCAACCACCACTAACCCCCAGTAACACACCTTATTCAACCCTTTCCCCACCACCATTATACTAACACCTACTAACACCCATTTACCACACACACACTCATCCCAACATGCACACACACACCAATACACCACACTCCCTCCACCATCTCCTACACCTTTTCTATCCCTCTCCCACTCCCGGCTCCACACACCACTTCACACACACACATCCCAGTAACACCTCTACTAATACACAGCCCATCCCCCCACATGACCCCCTCCCCACTCCACCTTTCACACCTACCCATCCTCTCCCATGTCCATTGCACCTCCGCACACACAAGCACACAGTCCTCACCAAACACTGACTTTCTCCACCTGTCATTCTCCTCTACTGCTATGCCTTCATCCTGCCTTGACCCTCTGACCACTTCCTGTTGCGCGCGCACCACACATCTCCCCACTTCTGACCACCACAACCAACGGATTACACACCACCGGTCATCGTTCCAGCTATCCACTCCATAACATGAAAAATATCCACCAACTTTTCGCACACTCCAGGGAACTACTTTAGGAACTTACCCACGGACATACGCTCACAATTTTTTTTCGAACCACGCCACCCACATCCACCCCACGTATAAAAACCAACACACACGTGCGTACCCCCACATATACACACTCAGCCTCCGGAATCCTCCTCCTCCCCTCCCCCACCACTCTGACCTCTCCCCATCCACACGCACACACCGACCTACACCCCCACACCTTTTTCTGAACATGGAAACTCGTTCTTCCCCCAACGCTCACATTCACATACACACACACACACACACACATGTACACCTACACACATACACAAACACCACCTTCAGCCCTCCCCGCTCGGATCCCCCGCCTCCCTCTCCCTACCCCACCCGCCACCACCCCTACACGCCCACAGCCTTCCACCACTTGTTTATCTTTATGCTTATTTTTATTTTTATTTGTACCCCTTCCACCGTTTTTCCTTCCTTTTCTCCCTCCCGCCTTTCTAAATGTCTCTCCACCACTCCCCCACACACCCTCGGAACTATCTTCCCACCCAATTCTCTCCTGAAGAAGGGCTTATGCCCGAAACGTCGTCCCCCACCCCTCACTCTCAAGAGCGTGAAACTAATAAACCTTTGTTTGTACTGCCTCTCTTTTTTTGTTCCCGTTCCAGTTTTCACTATATATATATATATATATATATATATATATATATATATATATACATAAATGTAAGTATGTATGTATACGTACATACATATATGTATACAGACGTACAGTAGTATGTATATATATACATACATGCACACATATATATATATATATGTACGTATGGGTTTACCGAACATTTATTATAATGCTCGGTTTATTTGTAAACAAACAGCCCGAATTACGCCGTGAGAAATGAAATTTCATTTCATTCTTTTCCATTTATCGTTTTCGGTGCGCCCGGCCGACTAACTCACTCGATATGCAAATTAGGCGGCTCAGCCGTTAATATGCATAAGGAAAGTATATACTTTCAAACGTTCAACCATCTCACAGAAATGTATACGATGCTGACGATAGCTAATAAGCTTGAAACTACTACATCGTTCCAGTGTCAGTGTTGAACAAAAAGGTGACGATGGTTGACTGAACACTGAACGGCGTAATTCGGGCTGTTTGTTTACAAACAAACCGAGCATTATAATACATTTTCGGTAAACCCATACGTACATATATATATATGTGTGGATGTATGTATATATATACATACTACTGTACGTCTGTATACATATATGTATACATACATACTTACATTTAAGTAAGTGCCGTACTAAGAGTGAGAAATGAAATTTCGTTTCGTTCTTTTCCATCTATATATA
The DNA here is from genome assembly GCA_964016885.1 of Eledone cirrhosa. Taxonomy (NCBI): domain Eukaryota; kingdom Metazoa; phylum Mollusca; class Cephalopoda; order Octopoda; family Eledonidae; genus Eledone; species Eledone cirrhosa. The sequence continues at coordinate 343,331,316 of OZ024741.1, forward strand.
CATATATATTCACAAATATATGCTTATAACATTTTCTCGTAAGTTCTCTCTCTCTCTATATATATATATATACATACATACATACATACATGTATATATATATATATATATATATATATATATATATATATATATATATAACGAAGGAAATGTGGTAAGGAACCAGGTGGACCATAACGCACCAAAGTACTCAATACTTGAGGTAGTAGAGTGGGTAATAGGAACCAGTAAGACCCCGACAGCTGAGCTCAAGCCGTTTCGACGGCTAATTCTGGACTAAATGAAAATTTATCCTGGTATTTAAATAGCCGATCTTCTCAAGGGGTAATTCCATATATGGTCAAAGTGATTGTCAAAAATCAGTAGTAATTCTGTGGTTGCAAATTAGTAGGGGAGATGGTGGCTAAACCTGCCAGTAGGTCTACTCCACCCCCTCCACCCCCTGATTGGGTCTACTCCACCCCCTCCCCTCTTTCTCCTACTGGCAGGTTTAGCCACCATCTCCCCTACTAATTTGCAACCACAGAATTACTACTGATTTTTGACAATCACTTTGACCATATATGGAATTACCCCTTGAGAAGATCGGCTATTTAAATACCAGGATAAATTTTCATTTAGTCCAGAATTAGCCGTCGAAACGGCTTGAGCTCAGCTGTCGGGGTCTTACTGGTTCCTATATATATATATATATATATATATATATATATATATATATAGTAATAATAATACATTTCAAGACTAAAATCTGCGCGTAATTGTTTTTCACAGCTCCTATTAATGACGTATTATATTCGTTTTTTCCCGTTCTTTGCCAGCGAACGTTTCCACGAAGCAAAGTATCGTCTTACTGTCTTCCTCCGGTTGCCATGTTTTTTGAAATATCCACTTCTGCGTTTACAGATTGACTTTGTTAGTTTCAGAAGATCCCGTTAAGGTTGAAAGCAGCGATTCTTTGCTTAAACTTTAATCTGTTATTTTTATATATATATATATATATATATATATATATATATATATATATATAGTCTCCAACAGACCAGTGTCTGTCCTTAGGGCATCAACATACGTTAACCTTGGTCTTCCTCTTCTAGTGCGTCCATGTAGGCGCTCTCAAAGGAGCACTGAGTGCAATGTCAAATCTGGATGTCGGTGAGCATGTCCAGCTAACCTTAGTCTCCTCTGTGTCACTTTTGAGCTGACATTTGGGAGGCTCCCATACAGCTCTGAGTTTTTCATCCTCAGTGTATACTGATTAATGTTCAGAGCCATCGTCAGCATTCTCGTGTAGCACCCATCCACCATCTGAATGAGTTTCTTGGTCAGTGTCCAAGTCTCAGACCCATACAGCAGCACAGACTCCACTGGAGACGCAGAACATGGCACCGATAATGAGGGACAGAGACCGCTGGAGAGAACTCGTCCATGGATCTCGGGAATTTTACCCGCCTTAGATAGATAGATATATATAGTAATAATAATAAATTTGAAGACTAAAATCCAAAGAGGGATCGATAAGGATAAATATATATCAAATATATAAGAACCGTAGAGCAAATATTTATTAAAATAACAGATTAAAGTTTAAGCAAAGAATCGCTGCTTTCACCCTTAACGGGATCTTCTGAAACTAACAAAGTCAATCTGTGACCGCAGAAGTGGATATTTCAAAAAACGTTGCAACCGGAGGAAGACAGGAAGACGATACTTTGGTTCGTGGAAACGTTCCCTGGTAAAGAACGGGAAAAAACGAATATAATACGTCATTAATAGGAGCGGTGAAAAACAATTACACGCAAAGACAGAACCACGTTTATGGTATAAAAGAAGTCGTAGACTAATGTTCTCTTAGGTGGTTCATAGAGACGTTCTCTGGCAAAGAACGGAAAAAACGAAGATAATACGTAATATGTGGAGCGTGGAGAACAATTGCACGCAAAGACAAAACCACGTAAATGGTATAGCTGAAGTCGTAGACTAAAATTCTAACTAGGAAACCAAATGATTCTCCGCTTCAGAGTTAAGAATAAAGTAAATAAAATACAATACATAGGTAATTGAAATTAAATAAATACATACACGCATCCAAATACGTACATACACAAGCATACGCGAAAACACTCACCATAGATATACAAAACCACGCACATATACATATGTGTGTGCGTGTGTGCGTGTATACAAATAAATAAGTAATTAAATAAACGTATATAAATAAATAAATACGTATATAACAAGCGCACACACATACCTACATGTAAATACACAAATGTTCGGAGACGTACGACAACCAAAACATGAAGTACACATATACACACACACCACATACGTACGAACCCGCATACTCACACAGACGCAAAAGTCCCGTATACACATAACCAAAAGCATATGTACCTGAATATATAAAAATATACGCCATAACATATACAATCAAATATACGTACGGGAAAGTATACGTACCTTCACAAAACATACAGGTAATATATACTTACCTATGCAAATAAGTAATGGTATAAACATAACATATACTTAGCTACCACATCAAGACGTAAAATATCCACGTATAGATCGAACTATCCGTTAGGGTATAATGTGGGGCTGTAATACAGGAAAGTTTTGTGCAATTTATGTTTACAAGCCGAAATTGCCTCAGATTTTTTGTTTCAGATGTGGTCTGTGGCGTATAGTATTTCCAGGGCCTCAGCGGCGCAGAGGTCACATGGTCTTTTATTTCCGTTATACGATCTAGCCCTATATTTATTAAAATAACAGATTAAAATAACAGATTAAAGTTTATATTTAATATTTTTGTCTTTCAAGGACCATATGAGTTCTGAGAGAGCCGTGTTGGTTCTTTTAACACGGCTCTCTCAGAACTCATATGGTCCTTGAAAGACAAAAATATTAAATATAGCATCTTTTGGAAGAAGGTTTCTTCTGCGTCTGCATACTTGAACAGTTCTCTATCCAAGATTTGCAATCTCTGTCTAAATGAAAAATTTACCATTATATCTAATTTAGATTCTATAATAAATAGACGCACTGACTTGTTTTCTATCTGCTTGCATAAATTCCACAAAACATTCCACAAAGTATACAGCTAATATCCAAATCATTATCAATTTAGAATCTTTTTCTCAAAGGCACATATATATATACACTTCTTTAAAAATATACCCATCTTTCTACCTTATTTCAAAGGTTTTATTATACATTATATAATACTTGTTACTCATTCTATAATACTTGTTACTCATTCTATATCGCTCCTATTTATCACTTCCCTTTCTTCTCTTTTTCTTTTAATGTCTAACCCCTAATCTGTACCTTTTCTCACTGTTGCCTAACATAGAATCAATTATTACATAATACAATACATTCTTACTCTATAACACCTCGTAAAAATCCTTCGTAAACATAAACATTTTTTTGACGTTAGATTATTCATCCTCAATTCATTATTCTTTTCTCCCTTTCATCTAACTCATTCATGCTCATCTCACAATATATCCTTACTTAAATTACCTGTTGTTCTTTTTAATAATACATATCAACATTTTCTTTCCATCGCACATATTATTAAACCCTTAAATATCATTCTTAATACATATTAACTTTTTCTTTCCATCGCACATGTTATTAAACCCTTAAATATTATTCTTAATACATATTAACATTTTCTTTTCATCGCACATATTATTAAACCCTTCAATATACAAACCTTAACTTTACATTATTTTTCTCTTCGTTAATTTTCAAATTCTTTTAATTTATACATTATCTTCCAACGGTTTTCAACCTCTCTATGTAAAACAATACATCTTTCTCAGTTATAAAAGCTATCTCTCTCTCTCTCTATCACCCATCTCTCCTCCTATCTCATCCTTCCTCATTATACTCCTCCCTCTCCACTTTTTACTCTCATCTCCTCCTCTTTTTCACCCCCCCCTCAAAATAAAATATTTTTCCCAATATCACACATCAATCTAAAACTACTTCTCATATGTTGATTTAAAACTGCACTATCCACAAGTGTTTTTTAACCTTCATATCATGTCTTCCTGTTTTATCTGATGAAAACACAAATATTATTGCATGATGACATTTGTTTTTGAAATGCGCATAATAAAATACATGGAACTCTTTTAACCATCTTTTGTTCTTATATATTATATATATGTATATATATATGTGTATAAATATATGTATATTTATATTTAGTGGTTCACCACAGTGCATTACGCAACTCATCCATCGTTGATATTGAACCCTGTGGTACACACACACACATACACACACAGTGTCTCTCTCTCTCACACACACACACACACACACACACACATATATATATATATATACAAGGAAAAGAAATCGAAAATGCAACTAGAGTCTTTTTAAGAATATTTATTTGTTTTCTTTACCGGTTTCACAGTTCTTATGCTTATCAAAATTCTACTTTTGAAAAGGATAAGAACTGTGACACCGTTTACCTACTAGATGTGACACACAACTATCTCTTTTAAAAAGTGAAAAACACATTGTATAATGGAGTCGTATATACACAATGGTCATTTAAATCAGGCTTGACCAGGGAGTGAGAGATATAATATATTCTATATGAGGATTACTCTATGTACTTCAACAGCGTTTGTCGAATGTAGGTATTAAGAGATGACGGAGATCCAACCAACATTAAACGAATAATCTAAATAAGACCAAGTTCTTTAGGTTAGGTCTGACAGACAAAATTCCTATAATCCTTCAGCCAATGCTAAACAACAGAAATGAACATATTTCGAACTGCCAGGACATTTTTCAACAGTTGCCAGGAAGAGACGCTCCTTGATTTTGCGGTTTAGGTCGGACTTCCACACCTTCAGTAGCTTGTGGCATGCCGACCATGTAGTGCTTTTCTAATTTCAAACTCCTTGCGTGAGGTGTGCATCCATGCACCAAGATACTGTTAAATCCGTCCTGCTTTACGGGCGTGAAACGTGGACTATTTACAAAGTGATATGCAAGAGACTTGACGGTTGTTACAGGAGGATGCCGAGAAAGGCTCTCAACATTTCTTGGAAACAGAAGCTGACAAATAAAGAACTATACAGATCACTACCACCAGTCTCAAAAATAGTTGCCTGCAGACGAATGAAACTGGCTGGGCACTGCACCTTTTATCCACAAGAGATAGCATCACAACTTGTGCTCTGGAAGCCGGCTGTCGGACGAAGAAGCGTGGGAAGACAGACCGTCTCATTTATTGATACTCTGCTAAGAGATGCCAACATTGATAACATCGATGAACTGATAAATGTCATGCTCGAGCGGGACGATTGGAGAAAGCGTGTTGAATCTTTACGAGTGTAAACTCGGCCGAAGAAGATGAAGTAGGACATTTTTTGACGAAAATATTTTAGTCAAACATATAAACAGACCGATATAACGCATTAACAATATTAACTTATGTCAGAGACAACGTGATTAGCTAAAAACGAAGTAAATGGAATTTAAACCATTATCAGTAATTTCTTCTCGTATACAGTGGTCCAAACATCTGATTGAATGAAGACTCGATATATACAACACATATATACAAGTTTTACATATATATATATAATATATATAATATATATATATTATATATATGAAGTTAAAACACACACACACGCACACATGCAGAAACTCATATGCACAAACACACACAAACACACAAAGACACACAAAGACACACAAACACATATACACACGCAAACACACACAAACGCAAACACACAGAAACACACACACACGCACACACACACATACACACCCACACTCATATATATATATATATAATATATTATATATATATACGCATTTGTTTATGTGTGTATATGCGTGTGTATGAGTGTTTGGATTACCTCTCAAAATTATCTTTTTATATGCGAGAAACATATACTGTACAAGTTTTCCGAAACTTATATATATTTACACACACACACACACACACACACACACACACACACACACACACACACACACACACACACACACACACACACACACACACACACACACACACACACACACACACACACACACACCTATATGTATGTGCGTGTATGTATGCGTGTTTGAGAGAGGAGAGAGAAAGTATGTCAAGATTATGAGAAACTTAGGTTAGATATCATTGCGGCTTTTCGATTAGAAGCCTTAGGTGTGAGAAGAATGAACGGCGAATTGTAAACACTTTCGAATGTTCTTTCATAAGCAGGAAAAAAACATTGTGTACAGAGGGATATTTAAATGTGTTTACACTTAACATTTCATTCTTTTCACAGTTAAAGAGAAAAACTGGATGTTATATCAATGTAATATTAACTTAATCTTCAAATATGTGTTGTGATTTTGTATGTATGAATGTATGTGTGTATGTATGTATGTTCTTCTGGTTTTATAATTTCACAAAGTTTTACCAGTAGAGAGAGAGTCGGTTTCTAACATAGACACAAGACTCTCTCATTGGCATTTACACAACATCAACTAGGTAGATATGTATGTATGTCTGCATGTGCAGATATGGATGTTATTGTATGTGTGGATGTGTATGTTTTGAGTTGTATGTGTGTATGTGTATATGCTTTGCATCTGTACATGTGTATATGCAGTTATTAGATGCAAAATATTTGGAATGTTTTACATATTTTTACTGTTCCATTAATGGAGTGTACTTGTAATTTCCTAACTAGTTGTGTTCTTTCTGTTCCTATGAAGCCTAGCTTCTCAAGATTTATATTGAGGCAGTTACTAACATACCCCAGTGCCCCAATAATCACAGGCATAAATCTGAAGGTGTAATCAGGGTGGAGTATCTGCAGATTTCTCATCAGTTCTGCATAAATATTCTCCTTTATGTATGTATGTACGTACGTATGTATGTATGTATGTATGTATGTATGTATGTATGTATGTATGTATGTATGTATGTATGTATGTATGTATGTATGTATGCTCTGGTTTTATTGTTTTTAAAATGTTAACCAATTGAGAGAGAGAGAGAGAGAGAGGAGGGAGAGAGAGAGAGAGAGAGAGAGAGAGAGAGAGAGAGAGAGAGAGAGAGAGAGAGAGAGAGAGAGAGAGGGAGAGAGAGAGAGAGAGAGAGAGATGACCAATATATCGTATAAAGAAGATTTTTTCATTGGAATTTAAACATAAACTAGATAAATAGATATGTATGTCTATGTTTTGAGTTATATGTGTACACATGTATATGTTTCTGTATGTATACATGTGTTTATATAGTAATTACATGTTCAATTTCTGAAATTTTTTACATATTTTTACAGTCCTGTTAATGGACTGTACTTGTAACTTCCTAACTAGCTGTGATCATTCTCGTTCTGTGAGGTCCAGCGTGTACTGATACACACACACAGTAACATTCCAGAGCCTTAATTATCACAGGTACAAATCTAAAGATATTTTAAGAGTGTAGTGTCTTCAGAATCCTCATTTGTTCAGCATAAATGATTTACTTTTCGCTAATGTTTAGCATTATATTGACATCTGCTGGGCAGCAGTGCATGATTTTCTTTCCCTATCCCATATCATTATGTCTGGTCTGTTATTATTGCATTGTATTGGGGCTTTGACCGGAAGATCCCACCAGTACTTTTTATATACATAGATATATAAGCCATACACTGTAACTTGATGTTTGTAATCACTCGACGTTTCCGTTGATGAATTCGTTTCAGTTTCCAACGATGACACGATAGAAGTTATACAAAGCGACATAGGCAGCTCGGGTCCTGTTCTTGAGAAGTCTTTCTCGGAGTTAGGTTGTGTGGAGAGTAGAGTCTTCAGATACTGGAATTGGTCGACTTTTTCTAGTGGTATATTCGAGAGGCTGTGCAAGTATTTTGGTTTTCGAGTTGATTGTCAGACCGAAAAGATCATACGCGCTTTTGAAATTGATAACTGATTCCTGCATTTCTTCAAGCTGACGAGGCATTTTCGTTGATGTATTGCATCCAGTTCAGTAAGAGTCCTGTCGGTCAGTCTTAGTGATTGTGGTCAGGGCAGATTGTAGTTATTTTCACACGCTTAGATCTTTCCAAGAACATGGCTGAATGTCTAGGGGTGTAAGGACCAGTGTTTGAGCAAGGACTATTTGTTGTGTATCACTCATTGACAGGTGCTACACACACACACATATATATATATATATATATATATATTATCCTTCTATGTTGTTTACTTGTCCCCCGCGCCTTACGCGAATTCTGGTCCCAATAACTTTTTTTAGTTATAGCTCGCACCAACCTGAGGTATCTGATTTTTAAAGCGATGAAATACCAATGATGGTTGGAAAATCACTGACGAAGGTCTATTTTTATCATATGTAACCCATGTGCAAACCACGTAGTATTCTTCTTTCTTCTCATGTTTTATATATATATATATTAATGAGGTAGAAGTCATTAATATACGAGGGTGCGTCAAAAAGTTTGTGGAAAAAAGACAGTTGGAACGAAAAAACGGTTTAAGTAATGTTTATTTTTCAACGTATGCTCCATCTAGGTCAATACACTTCTGCAAGCGTTGATAGCAGCCTTTAAGTCCATCTGTGTAAAACTGAGGGCCATCTGATTTAAATTATGTCAAAGCAGCTTTTTTTACATCTTCAACCTCATCTCTTCCGCTTCTAAAACGACTTATCCATTTGTACGTTGTATTTCTTTGGGGTATTGTCCCCATAAGCTTGCTCCAGTGCGTCAATTATTTGGCTGCTCTGCCACTCTAGCTTCACCATGAATTTGATGTTTTCAGGGAGGCCATGCTGCTCGAACGGATGCTAACTTCCGACTGGTGGCGCCGCGTTGCAACATGCATATAAAGGTTCATGTTAGAACATGTTAATACGCGAACGAACACGTTAATACGCGAACGAACAGGTGCATTGAGATCAAAATCCCGACATGATTTTTAGCTATGTACTTTTCCACGAACGTTTTGAAGCCCACTCATACACACCCTTTATCTCATAATGCATTGAGTACTATTCTAATATCATCCTGGACGTCGCACCGCAAATTCTCTCTGTCGCTCTCTCTCTCTGTCTATGTACATACATCATATGTATATGTAAAAGGTAAACAAATAACAACACAATCGGTACAGTATATGGAAGGGATATATTAGGTTAACGCTTGACATAGCAGGAAGAGGGTCTTAACGTTTCGGGCGCTAGTCCTTCATCAGAAGAAATAATGAGAAATAAGATAGATTGAGGGGACGGGCGGGATGGAATTGGAAAAAAATGTCTTTAGATAAAAATAACAGGACCATTCATGTTGACATCTCTTGCAAAACTGTTGGTGCTGGCGTTTTGTGTATGATTTATTTTTTAGAAAAGTGGATGATTGAGCGCGTCTACCTAAAATGGAAAAAAAACGGTTTTGTAAAAAGCATGTGTGTGTGTGTGTGTGTGTGTGTGTGTGTGTGTGTGTGTGTGTGTGTGTGTGTGTGTGTGTGTGTGTGTGTGTGTGTGTGTGTGTGTGTGTGTGTGTGTGTGTGTGTGTGTGTTATTATAGGTCCGTACGAAGCTAAGAAGAAATGTGTGTGTATATGTGAGTAAAAGAGTGTATGTGCATGTAAGTACGAAGCTATGAGCAAAAGTATGTTAATATAAGGGTGTGTATGTGTGTATACAGAGCAGTGAAGGGAAAAGTGGAGTGAGCATATATAGTCGGCATGTATTAGTTGTAAGAGAAGATGTTAATGATCAAGAGAAAGCGATAGGAATCTAGGGGTGTGATAATGGACGGGGTATTAGAGAAATTGGGGAGGTGAGTTGAGTCCAAGAGGGGAATAGTACCCAAGGCGGTGAATCAGACTTTGTTCAGTCCTGGTGTGTGAGGCCTGACACCCAGGACTGAAATATGTTGGGAAGAATGACCAGGAGAACAGAAATGACGGATATATATACATAATTATTTACACACACACACACATATAGAATGTCCACCCCAGACCGTCATTTATGAGTTAGGGTCTAATCTTCTACCCCCCCCCCCCCCACCTCTGTCTCTCTCTTTTTCTCTCTCTCTATATATATATCCGTAACTCATTGTGGAGTCGTAGGGGAACAGTAGTGACATACAGTGTTTATCGGGCATTCTAAAAGCTGGCGGAGCCCCTCTTCTTCCCAGGTATGAGAGAGACTGAAAGAAAGTGAGAAAGGTAAAGTTGACGTTGGCACGATTTGAATTCAGGGCTCAGAATCGGCACAGATACTGCAAAGCATTCTGTTTAATGTTCTCACGGGTCTGCCATTTCAAACTGTGTTTCCTTCATATACCAGCCGAAATTATAAACAAACAAAAATAAACAGCAATTGCTTCATGCTAAGAAGCCCTATAAGATATAATATTTTAAGTAACTCCAAAAACATTGAATATGTATATGATAGAATTTAAAACTATTGTAAATATTTAAGCAAAAAGTAAAGAGAAGAAAGGTGATCAACATATGTTATTACAGAGAATATCGTGCAAATCATTCCAAACAACCAGTCTTCGGCAGTACGTATGTGTGTGAAAATAATAATTTCACATTTATGCAAAAAGCCAGCAAATTGAAGGCAGGGAAATATCAATTGCATCGATACCAATTCATTTCTCATAATTTATTTTTATCGATTTAGAAGGATAAAAGGCAAAGTTGTTGGTGGGATTGGAACTCAGATGGTAAAGTGCCGGAACAAACATTGCAAAATAGTTTATCTGACTTCTTAATGACTCTGCAAGACCAACATTCTACACTGGTTCATATTCAGTGGTGACAGTCAAGTTTGCAATTTTCAAATGTATTGAGATGGCTAAAATCTGTGCCTTATATACAGTAAAAAGGGGCTACAGAATCCTAATTTTGCAAACTATATTTCGAGCAATCGGTGTGTGGTTTCACTAGATTACTGAAGCTGATTGGTTTAGACGTCACGACTGGTTGAGCATGTCTAACGAATTCTATTTGACCCTATCCAAAGCATCAATTGTTTTGCTATTTTTAGAAATGATGAAACTAGCATTTTCCAGGGTTTTATAAAAAGAATCTTCAGTAATCATCAACATCAACATCACTTTTATTGGTGGTTTGGCCGTATTGGTAGAGGGTCGGACGCCATGCTTTGCAGCAAAGAGTTACGTCCTTTTATGGTGTGAGTTCAAATCCCGCCGAGGTTAACCTTGCCTTTCATCCTTACGGGGTCGATAAAATAAAGCACCAGTAATACACTGGGATAATCGCTGGCCTTGTGCCAAATGTAGAAACAATTATTATTATTGTTGTTGTTGTTGTTAGTGGTGGTAGTCGACATGGTCGTAGGCGCAGTCATAGTAGAAGTAATACCCCTAAGCATTATTATTGTTAATTTAGCTTGGGTTGGAATTTATCAATAAAATTCTTTTCTTTAATTTTTCTCTTGATTTCACTTGGGCTGTATAGTTTGTAGAATGGAAATATTATAAATATTTTCTGACCACATGTTGCTAGATGGTTACTCAGGGGGTATCTGACGGACATTTAGGTCTCTGATTTGCTGTCGGTGCACCGTGCACGTTCCGATAGTGCATTTCCAGTTTGACCGACATATAGTTCTTCACAATTCGGGCATTTAATGCAGTAAATTAGATTTCTGCTTTTGCAGTTAATATTTGCCTTTGGGAATATTTTTCCAGTTTTTGTGTTCATATATTGACCAGTGTGTATGAACTGACATGTGCCACATCGACTACCATTGCATTTAGATACAGTGAATGATTGGTTTTTGTTGGTAAGGTCAAACTTTGCCTTTGTTAGTAATTGCTTCAAATTTTTCGGCTATCTTTTACTAAGAATCAAAGCTCGGTCTGTGATTAAACCTTTTAATTCATTACTTTCAGCAATGATCGGTAGGTTTGCTTTGGCAGTGTTGAAGATATTCTGGTGACATGGGTTGTGTGTCATTATAAATGGTATGACCAGTTCTTGGTTTCTTCTTCCTTGGGTTGTCCTAAGTTGTTGTATAGGTATTATTATAGCCCGCTGTATACCATTTTCTATAAGTAGAGATGGGTATTTTTGTTTGAGCAAACATTCTCTCAGTTCTGTTAGGCGTTTGTTCCTGGTATTCGTATCTTCTACAATGGTACAAATTCGTCTGGCTAGGCAGTATGGGAAGTTGCGTTTTGTATGAGCTGGATGGCACGACTTAAAATTAAGATATTGATGGGTGTCTGTGTGTTTATAGTATATATCCGTGGTAATAGTGGTGTCGTTTTTTATTACCATTATATCTAGGAATGGTTATTTGGTACTACTCATCTCTTTTGTAAATTGGAGTGATGGTTGTAGGTTATTCAGGAGGATATTGAACTCATCCAGAGTATCTAGAGATTCTGTCCAGATGATGAAACAGTCGTCAAGGTATCTCTTCCAAGACTTTTCAACGCAGTTTCTAAATTAAGTGCTATATTTTCCTCTATTTCTTGGTAGAGTTGTTGTTCTAAGTATCCCATTACAGAGTTCGCGTAAACGGGAGCAACTTCGTTCTCATCGCTGTGCCTCTAATTTGGATGTAACTCTTTCCATTGAAGAAGACAGTGTTGTTTTCCAGAATAAGTCTGATATAAATGGCGCTGTGAATCTGGTGGGAATCACTACTCTATGTTATTCCACCCAGTATTTAACCGCCTTTATTCCTAAATCATGTGTAATGTTGGTGTAAATGCTTACCACATCAAAACTAAGTAGAAGTGAATTCGTTTCCGTGGTTTTGGGAAGATGGGACAGGAAGTCGATATCATCCCGGATGAGACTGGGTATGTGAATACATAATGGTTTCAAAATATTTTTTCTGCTTTTGGCACAAGGCCAGCAATTACCCAGTGCATTACTGGTACTTTATTTTATCGACCTGCGTAAGGATGAAAGGCAAAATCAACCTCGGCGGGATTTGAACTCAGATCGTTAAGGGACGCAACTATCCTGGAAAGCATGGCGTCCAACCCTCTACCGATACTGCCAATCCACCGCCTTTGGTTTCAAAATAATGTTAACAAAATTGCTTACACGGTGAGAAGGGCATGTTGGACCAGCTATAAAAGGTCTAAGTTTTAAGTATTTTGGGTGCAGTAATTTAATGTACTCACTTTTTTGTTCTTTCACTGCCAGTTGGATTTCTTTTGACTTATGAATTTTCGGTAAGCCATAAAAGTTGCTGGGTTTTGGCTCAAATTTGGTGATAATTGTGATTATTAATTATCAGTAAGGGAGTTGTAGTATTTTGAAGCCAGGTTGTTGATCTTCTTCATGATGTTGTGGTCTATATTTGACGGTATTTCATGATAGAATGTTGTGTCTTTCAGTTGTTCCTCACCCAAATCTTTGTAGTATTCAGCATCCATTAAAACAACTGCATCCCCTTTATCTGCTTGTTTAATTATTATTGTTTTATCATTTTGTATACGTTTAAGTGCAACAATTTCCGATTTGTTAATGTTTGGCCTAACATTAGTATCACGTCTAAGAGGGAATTTAGACAGGATATCAATGTATTGGTCGAGATAGATATTTCTTTCTTTTTGCGGAGTGAAATTTGATTTATTCTTTACTAGTGATTCATCACTCTCATTACTTTTATCAGCGAAGAATTCTACAAGTCGTAATTTACGACAGAATTCTTGGGTATTCTCCTTTAGTTCTTGATGGTTGACTGTTGGTGTCGGTGTGAATTTCAGTCCTTTTGACAGAATTTGCATTTCGTCATTGTAAAGATCTCTTTTGGATAAATTAACTATTTTAGGATCTACGTGTACAGTTGTTTTCGGTATGTTTCCTCCTGGAGTTTTTCTTTTTCCGGTTTTTGTTGAAGTTAAAAAATGGATTTTTCTCTGATCAAGATTTATATTCCTGTTGGTGTTTGCTTGATGACCTTTTGGTCATGATATTATACTTAGTTTCGTTGTTTTGTGTCCAATTTTTGGTATTATGTATATTATTTTTTCCATTTCTTGTTAGCATTGTTTTTAACAATCTGGGAAAATGACCTAAATTTACCTAGGTTTGCTTTCAGGTTTAGATCGTTTTTTTGCCCAGTTTCTTCTGGGTAATCTCTGTTGAGATAAATATATATGTACATATGTATATATACATATATATATATATATACATATACATATATATATATATATAAATATATATATATATATATATATATATATATATATATATATATATATATATATATATATATATATATATATATATATACATATATCTCTCTCTCTCTCTCCCTCTCTCTCTCTATATATATATATGTATATATATATATAAATATATACATATGTATATATGCATATATATAAATATATACATATATATATATATACATATATACATATATACATACTTTTATATATATATATATATATAGATATATATACACACACACATATATATACATGTATATATATATATATATATATATATATATATATATATATATATATATATATATATATATATATATATGCAATCTAGATTGCATATTCAATAAATATGGATTTCTTAAACTTCCTGACTTCCCTCAAATATATATATATATATATATATATATATATATATATATATATATATATATATATATATATATATATATAAATATGTATATATATATATATATGGTATTAAATAAATAGAAACTATATTTATAAAACCATATTTATTTCGTTATATATATTTCAGGGATATCATATTAACAATATGTTATGCCATCTTCAGACAAAATACAATATAAACAGTCTTATAAATAAATAGATACGACATACCTTTCAATCACCTTGCATTTGGGAGGTTGATTTGGCAGTAAAAAATATTGTGGACAGTTGTGAAAAGAAAGAGATAAAGAGAGAAATATTATCGGCTAGGAAAACATTGATAGAATTTAATGGCCAACTATGGACTCGAGCAGATAGAGATAACAATTTTGACATTACTATGGGATCATCCGACTCAGCTCAGGTAACTGACCTTGTGGGCTTATTTTTAATCAATTCGCTGCATAGGAAAATACCTGGTACTACCGGAGGTTTATATAGAGATGACATGCTTTTACTTATTGATAATAATAACTCTGAACTAAATAGAAAAAGAAAACAAATTACACAATTTTTTAATCACTTTAATCTAAAAATAGAAATTGAGAATAACCATAGAATAGTCAACTTCCTAGATATAACATTAAATCTCAACACATGTCTTCACTATCCATTTCACAAGTTGAATGAAAACTTAAACTATGTCAGCTTTAACTCTAACCACCCCAAATCTGTTAAAAATACTATAGTAAACTCTGTTCAATCACGTATCTCTAGAATCTCATCTAATAAAAAGATTTTCGACGAAAAAGCCCATTATTACAATGAAGCGTTAGCTAGAGCAGGATATAGTGATAAAATTATGTACATAGATAATGATAAACAAATTAAACAAAATAACAACTATTTTAATTATGGCCACAACCTTAACAACTATAATAGAAAGCATTACAATAATTCCAAAAGCCATAAAAGAAATAGAACTAGGAATATAATATGGTTTGCCCCCCCCTTTCTCACTAAACATTAAAACCCACATTGCTAAACTATTTTTTAAAGCTCTCGATAATCGCTTCCCTAGAACACATAGGTATCACTCAATTTTCAATAGACATACTATAAAACTAACCTACTCATCCACCAAAAATTTAGCGCAAAATATTAATAGAATAAATAACAGGAACTTAAAACCTAGCGATAATA
>OZ024741.1:343359636-343404636 GCA_964016885.1 Eledone cirrhosa
GTGCAAGTACAGACTTCATCAACAAATACAATTTGTACTATATATATATATATATATATATATATATATATATATATATATATATAAACCAACCTATTAGCAGAGAAGGATGGATATTGAAATGAACTCTCTTCTCTGAATGAACATGTATGTGAAAATAAATTTTTCTTCCCCCCTTTTTTGTATTATTCTTACTATCACTATTTGTACAAATATGCAACGTAACAATATTCTGCACATCCGCAATTGACAATGCATATCATCTTGAAACCGGTATTGTAAATAAATTAATGTTTTGATATTTCACTGAAAACATCTCTTCAATATTTTCTACTCAAAAAATCTTTTTCCTTTCTATTATTTGCTTTTTATACATATCAACTGGTGTGTTACTTTTCTACATTCGATATATATATATGCATATATATATATATATATATATATATATATATATATATATATATATATATATATATATATATATATATATATATTATTATTAGAAATGTTAGCTATCGCCGTATTTTGACTAAAGCAATTAAAGAAATTATTTAGCCTGATAGTGGGGTTAAGAGCCCTCGGAGAAATGGAAAAAGATGAGTATTGACGAAAATATTCTTACTTAATATATATATATATATATATATATATATATATATATATATATATATATAGATGAGATTCTACAGGACGAGAACTGTTTCATTCTTTAGAAATCATCAGGAATCTCTAAATAATGAAACAGTTCTAGTCCTGTAGAATCTCATCTATATTAAAACTTTTATACTCTGCAATGTATTGAGTACCTTACTTACTGTGGTTACCTCCGATTCAACCCGGAATAACGTATATATATATATATATATATATATACACGTGGGAAAGTGAAAAATCGGAGAATAGACCGTTAAAACATGTTTATTGAAAATATCACCAACGTACGTTTCGCCCAGTTGGGCTTCTCAAGGGCATAAACAGTCACAAGTGTTCCTTATATAGTTTGGAAAGAGATTTGGGGGTTAAATCGACATCAAGATTCATTGTTCGCAAAAATATCTTGTTTTGATTTTGCAGCAGGTCAAGGGAGGTAACTTTGGCCGGTGTTAGGGCAGTCTTTCCCGGATAATTTTTGGTATGCAGGGATCGTTTTCTGGGTGTTATTTTGCTGCGCCTGCCCGCCGGGGTGTTAAGACTTGTTGCAGGGAGATCTAGTGTGTTATTTCACTCTCCATTCTTAACCCATCTAAAGAAGGATATTTTTAAGCGATGTGTACAACTTATCGCTGTTTCAGCTCTGCTGTTGATGACTGCACATCATAACTGCACCCCACGAGCTCATCAACAGCAGAGCTGAAACAGCGATAAGTTGTACACATCGCTTAAAAATATCCTGTATGTATATATATATATATATATATATATATATATATATATATATATATATATATATATAACGAAGGAAATGTGGTAAGGAACCAGGTGGACCATAACGCACCCAAGTACTCAATACTTAGGGTAGTAGAGTGGGTAATAGGAACCAGTAAGACCCCGACGGCTGAACTCAAGCCGTTTCGACGGCTAATTCCAGAATTAGCTGTCGAAACGGCTTGAGCTCAGCCGTCGGCGTCTTACTGGTTTATATATATATATATATATATATATATGCATTTAATTGGAATACTCAACATTTAATAAAATGAATTTTACTGATACATGGAAACAGATTATACTTTATATACATTACAAAACTCTTTTTTAAAAAGAATTGTCCCTCATTTTTTCGATGTTACTTTGACGAATCAAAGAAAGCGGAAAAAAGAAAAAGAAAAATAGACCCTTATATATATTTTCCGTGCTATTTCCAATCTCTCTCTCTCTCTCTCTCCCTCTCTCTCTCTCTCTCTCTCTCTCTCTCTCTCTCTCTCTCTCTGCGATGAAAGAGTAGACAAGAGTATCTCTATTATTTCTTCAAAGCCCCGACGACAGTTTCACCGACTGGTCTGCCGCATTCATGCACCAGTGCTGTGAGGCTGTCGGCTTTTCAACAGATCACCTATTATGTGGAATATTTCCTGACCTGACCGGACCGTTGCAAATGAATAATTCTCAGGAGGTATAAATTATCACGTGGTATAGTGATCACAGGAGGGAAGCAAAGACTGGACGTTCGGCGAGTACCACTATATATATATATATATATATATATATATATATATATATATTGTTTCTGAATTTGTTTAGCAAGATTCTTTATCTGAAAATGTGTGTTGAAACCGATATTGTTATACTTTGGGAGGGTCATGTAGCCAATAAGAAACACACGCACCAGCTGCTTTCGCTCCAATTTATTATAAATTAAATTCATAAATTTAAGAAATTTGTAAATTTCCAGTTGGTTGGTTGGTTCCACAACCGGACGGTTGTTCATATATTGTCAAAGTTCTTTCGTCACACATTCTGTGACCGCTTCGGTAACTGGAGATTCTTTTCTTTGTTTTGTGCCTCTCCTTTGTTCTATCCTACGCCATCTTGTTTGTGTGTGTGTTGTGTGCTTAGTTAGGTGAGACAGATCGTAGTATAGGAGAAAGATTAAATAAACACTGGCGAGAGCTTCAAGATAGAAAAGAATCATCAGTATTTCACCAACATGCTAAAATAGAACAAAAGGGAAAATTAGAGAACATAGAATAAAAATAAAATCTACACACAGAAAGGACGCAATGTTTAGACAAATCACAGAGGCAATAAACATAAATGAACTCCAACCAAAATTAAATAGAAAACATGAATGGAATAGCAACATCACACAATTAAGGACAAAATGAAAACACACACACACAGAACAAACAACCAACTAGTAACATGTAAATAAACAAATAAACAAACAAATAAAAACACACACAGACACCCGGATATAACACATGCGCAAACTAAGCACACAACATACACAAAACCAACATGGCGTAGGACAGAACAAAGGAGAGGCACAAAATAAAGAAAATAATCCCCTGTCACTGAAGAGGTCACAGAATGTGTGACGAAAGAACTTTCACAATATATGAACAACCGACCGGTTGTGGAACCAACAAACCAACCGGAAATTTACAAATTTCTTAAATTTATGAATTTAATTTACAATAAATTGGAGTGAAAGAAACTGGTGCGTGTGTTTCTTATTGGCAAGATGACCCTCCCAAAGTATAACAATATATATATATATATATGTAGTGGTACTTTGTTATATATATATAAATGGTGGAACTTTGTTTTATATATATATATGTGTATATATATGTATATATACATAAATATATAGTATAAGAGAGAAAACCCAGGTAAGCATTAAGAGAAGGATTTTATCCAGGTACTTACGACCGTTTCATTGGTAAGTGCAACCTTATATTGCTATACTGCAAATAGCAGCCATTCAATGATAATTGTTGTTCACGTCCAAAATTTCAAAATAGTGAGTAAGTTACAAACTTGTGGAGTTACCCCTAACCGTACGTTGAAACCACCCATGAAACTGGCTTTCTTAACCACCAACTGGATGACAATAAGCAATTTTCTGCTTCCCTAACTATATATATATATATATATATATATATATATATATATATATATATATATATAAAACAAGGTTCCACTATATATATAAATATATATATATAACAGAGTACCACTATATATATATATATATATTTATATATATATATATTTAATACAATAACAGAGAAAGCTTTAAGCTAAACTCTGACTGGTAACCATCTCACTCAACAAACATTAGGGTATACGTTAGTATAATCCCAATTTTGTGTTTGGGGTGCTAACTATATGTATTTTGTGGAAAGCCAGTTGTATTATCTTATATGAGATATAATTAAAATTAAATATATATATATATATATATATATATTTATATAACAGAGTACCACTATATATATATATATATATATATATATATATATATATATTTATATAACAGAGTACCACTATATATATATATATATATATATATATATATATATATATATATATATATATATATATATATATATATATATATATAGTGGTACTTTGTTATATATATATACTGTATATATATATATGGTGGAACTTTGCTTTATATATATATATATATATGTATATATATATATATGTAAGAATATTTTCGAGACAGCGAGCGGTTTTCAAATTATTATAAATGTAAGCTATCGCCGTATTTTGACTAAAGATTTATAATAATTTCAAACCCGCTCGCTATTTCGAAAATATTCTTACTTGACTGTACAGTCGCTAAATTTATAGCTTCTAATTTGAATGGAAAATGGCGGGTGATGTGTTGGTGTAAATGGTAGCACAGTGCTCTGGATAACCAAAGATGTGGGTTAGACTCCCATGTACGTCAATACTCATCTTTTTCCATTTCTCCGAGGGTTCTTAACCCCACTATCAGGCTAAATAATTTCTTCAGTCAAAATACGGCGATAGCTTACATATATATATATATATACATATATATATATGCATATATATGTGTATGTATATATATGAATGTATATATATGTATGTGTATATATATATATGCATGTATATATATGTATATGTATGTGTATATATATATATATGTATGAGTATATATATATGCATGTGTATATATGTATGTGTATATATATGTATATATATATCTGTATATATATGTGTGTATATATATATGTATATATATATATGTATATATATATGAATATATATGTATATATATATGTATGTATATACATGGATATATATGCGTATATGTACATGTATGTGTATATGTATGTATATGTACGTACATATATATATACATATATATATATATAAATATATATATATATATATATGTGTGTGTGTCTATGTGTGTTTGTTTGTGTGTTTTATGGGCCTTCTCTTTATTTAAGCTTGTAGGGTGTATTTTTGCAGCGTGATTTTCTTGCTATCTCGGGTTCAACAAGCACATAGACGTGTGTTTATATTTGTAATTTGTAGTGTTAAGGTTATATTGAGGCACCATTCTGACTGTATAACATGTTATTTGTTCACCATTAATTAATCTTAAGTGAACACATACGTCACTCACACGAAAGAAATTATACGAAACAGCGTTCATAATATTACAAAATACACGTACAGACACATGCGTGCACACGCACTATACACACACACACAAGCAGAAATGTACACACTCACCGGCACACCACGTAAGAAGACACGCACACACACACACACACACACACACACACACACACACACACACACACACACACGGGCACACCCACATAACTATACACATACACACACATGCTCACATACACGCACCCGCACACGTACATGCATACACGCGCGTGCACATACCCACATGCGTACACACCCACGCGCACATCCACACAGACATACACACACATGTAGACACACACGGTCATATACACACGCAAACACACACACACACACACACACAGACACATCGTCACACAAACATACGGACACACATACACGCGCATACAGACACGTTCAATACATATAGATAGATCCAACAAAACTGTTACATACACACAACACACCTATACAATATAACTACGACAATCATCATCATTCTCATTAAATTCTGCAGCTGCCTACAGTGTGTGACGTATTAGCTATTACTTCTAACATTAATGGCATAGATTTCCATCGGTTTCGATGATGAGAGCTCCAGTTTTCCGATCAATGGAACAGCATGCTCATGAAACTAATGCACACCTATCACAGTATTCCATAGACAAGTGTACACTGAATATAATTCTCACAGAGATTCGGCGTGGCAGTGTTTGTGACAACGCCATTCGTTCGAAGTACTGGTATAGTTCACCCGACGGGCTTCCAATCAGTTTCCGTCTACCAAATTTTACTCACAAGGTATGGAGTGTCTAGACGCTATGTTAAATGGTATTTGCTCAAGATGACATACAGTAGTATCGAATCTAGGACCTAGTGATTGCGAAGAGAAATTCGTAAACATTAGACTGCTCAATTTATCGAATCGGTTGACAAGACCCGACCTCATTCATTTACACTGTGGGGTAGAACTCGTCAAATCGAACGAAAGAAACAATGTTTACATTGGGTTTTCCATTGCTGATATTATCTCCCGGTCACAACTCCGAGCAAAATGAGCAAGGTTAAATAAAGTGTCTTGCTCAAATACATAACGGACTACCCTGTTCGGGAATCGAGATCGTAGCTTCCGCATTGCGAATCTAATTTTATTAAGTCACTAAACATTAGCGAAATATCCATTATCACAACTGCATATCACACTTAGAAGGTTATATCAAATTAACATCGCTTTTCTGACTGAAAAGAAGTATAAAATACTTATAGACACCAAGATAATCTTAATGTGCATTAATTTTCTTAGGTAAATCTCTCTGCTGGTTTCCCAATATCTTATGAGGATCCTCGGAAAATATAAACTCTTGCTCATTGACCACTCTTTCATATTTAATATTTTCCTTGTACATAACGTTTCGGCATTGAATTTGTAAGTTCTTCTTCTTCTGCTGCTGTTGCTGTTTCTTCTTCTTCAACATAGAAACCAACCTTCGTTGGAATATAAAAAGCATTAATTCTATGGTCATGTATTCAAGAAATATATCCGTCTTACTTTACGACGATTCTTCTTCTTCTTCTTCTTCTTCTTCTTCTTCTTCTTCTTCTTCTTCTTCTTCTTCTTCTTCTTCTTCTTCTTCTTCTTCTTCTTCTTCTTCTTCTTCTTCTTCTTCTTCTTCTTCTTTACTTTTGGTTATTTTAAATATTTGTCTGCTATAGTTGATAACTTACTACGAATAAATAAAAAGATACAAACAAAATAAAAAGCAAAAAATAACTACTACACTGCGTGTAATAGAGCAGCATCTTTATATATATATATATATATATATATATATATATGACTTTTGTACGTCATGGGTGTTATTCTGAGTTATTGAGTTGTTCTGTATGAATTTGAATTAACAACCTTTGTTCATTCTGTATAATTTATATATATATATATATATATATATACCAATCGGACTGAAATCGAACCCTAGACCAGGATCTCCATCGTTTCTCATACCTACCACTAGGCCACCTGATGATTTCCTTCGAATGAAACAGTTCTAGTCCTGTAGAAGCCATTTCTATATTAAACATTTATACTCTGCTATGTATTGAGTACCTTACCTACTTTGGTTACCCCTGATTGAACCCGTGATACACACACACACACACACACACACACACACACACACACACACACACATATATATATATATATATATATATACATACATGGTTGTGCTAGTGATAGTTATGTGGGATGGCAAATTGAAATTTATTGAGGCCAAGTAAAACTCGGGGAATCTAGAGCCTTCATATAGAATGTTATAATCAAGGTTTTATTAAATTTAATGTTTTGTGATATGCCTGTATCATTTCTGACGTGTATTATGCTAGTTAATCAATAGAGACTTTCGTATAAATACACGACTGGCACACCATCGACGCCACCTTATGAATATAAGAATATTAGTAAGCTGTAGGCATCATCCGGAAATTAACGAATAGTAAACCTTAACCACCATTTTCAGAACACCGGCAACAGATTGAAGGCGCCATATTGTACGCAAGTTACTGAGAAGTTAAAGAAAATATCTCATGCAATTTTGTCGAAAGCTACTGGAGTTCATTTATAAATGAATTATAATGAGTTGCAGTTGTATCATTATTGTAGGGAATCAAGTTTACGATCTCTAAATGTGTGTACGATTAGAATAAGGAATGCAGCGCTCCATGAACCTTTGGCAAAACCTACATGATATATAAAAGGGAAAAATATATCATGATACTCGGGTTATTGCATTTAGAAATGACAGAAATATCCCCACATACTATAGCTTCCCATGTATGTAATATCTTTTCTTTTAACCCGTAACCAGGTATGAACATATTAGATTATCTCGAGTGAAGGAGAGCGAGTTCAAAAAGGAAATGAGAACGAGATATAGTGTAATAACCGACCCCAGTACTAAACATGTACGTTTTCGTCGAACACAAAAGGATGAAGTGAAAAGTTGACTTCGGAGGGATTTGAACACAATGCGCAGAGATGCAGAACGAATATGGCAAGGCATTCTATCCGACTCTGCCACTTCTCCGCCTTCATATGTAATATACTCATTTGTAATAAAATTAACTACGATTATAGGATATTATCCAAGCAATTAGTAGGTAGAATTACCTCTTGAGGTTCTTAAAGATATTTAACAACTTCAAGGTAAGGGAAATTAATTCTAGTTAGATCAATTACGTTGCTGATATTCATAATTACCTCTACTATAAATCTTATATTTCCTTTTCTCTCTCTCTCTCTCTCTCTCTCTCTCTCTCTCTCTCTCTCTCTCTCTCTCTCTCTCTCTCTCTAATATATATATATATATATATATATATATATATATATATATATATATAAAATAAGATAAAATAAATAAGTCAAATGTTTTATATTTGGCTTCGTTTATTACTGCTATATATATTTCGGTGACAGCCATCTTTGGCTGTGACCTCTTCAGGCAGTCCGAATTAGTGTGGTAGAGACGAGTACACGTGTTGTTGAGTTGTTTAACTTTGTCAATACTCTGATATGCCCAGTTCCTGGTTGGACCGTTATTTCACTGAGGAACTGGGAACTGTGTATCACGGCTTCAATCGGGGGTAACCATATGATTTCAGTTCCTCAGTGAAATAACAACCCAACAAGGAACTGGGCATATCAGAGTATTGACAAAGTTAAACAACTCAACAACATATGTACTCTTCTCTACCACACTAATTCTGACTGCCTGAAGAAGTCACAGCCAAAGATGGCTGTCACCGAAATATATATAGCAGTAATAAACGAAGCCAAATTTTAAACATTTGATTGATTTATTTTCTTTTCTTTTACATTACTCCGGAGTAAGCAAACCAACCTGCGCACTTCGTCGAGTGCTCCAATCTGCATACTGAGGTATTGGTATACAACCAACATATACTCAAAATGTATATATATATATATATATATATATAATATATATATATATAAAATATATATATATATTATATATATATATATATATATATATAGGAAAAAGTATGACCCCGACGGCAGAGCTCAAGCCGTTTCGACAGCTATTTCTGGACTAAACTAGAATTTTTTTAGCCTGGTGAATAAATAGCCGAACATGTCAAGGGGTACTTCCTTATATGGGAAGATTGTAGTTGTCAAGAGGATTGGTTAAAATTTGTTGTAAACACAAATAAGTCTATCATGGCATCTTGTGGGAGGCAGGGGTGGCTGAACTTGCCTGTAGAACAATAGGGGAGTGAGTGGAGCGGTCAAGCGTTGAAAGTGATATGTATACAGCAGATTCTAAGGATAGTGTATGAAGTGGGGGAGGGAGGTTATAGAATAGGTAAATCAAATGTTAGTAGGAGACAATAAAATATACTAGAAAGAAAGAAAAAAATATATAAAATTAGATAGTGAGAAATGAATAAAAAAAAATCACAATGCTATCTTACAATTACAGGTTAATAAGTTGAGAATAGAAAAAACTTGTCGAAATTACAAAACTGATACAAAATTAAAGGGGTTTAACACATCTGCTATAAGTAGTTAGTAAAACGTATTGGGCCAATTCTATCCTAAAATTACAGGGGTGGGGGAACTGATGCTACAGAGGCCCGATTGGGCTGCATCGGGGTAGGCGAAAGGGGAAAAGCAGACGAGGAAGATAATAGGGGGTGGAAGGAAGTGATTGGATGAGACGGGGGAAGAAGACAAAGAGGAAAAGAAAAGAGATACATCTACCTATGTAAGCTGGGGTTTCCCCTAACTTATTCGGCTAGTAGTCTCTGTGTCTGTGGGGGGTATCAGCCCTTGTCTACCCACCCGGGTCGTTATGGGGTTTGAGGGCAAGGTAAGTCCTACGTAATCTCTGTTTGCATGCGGTTACCATTTCGTCTTTCTTGTTTAGGAGTTGGTCCTTCTAAAACACCATTTGTACTGTTTCCTCCGAGCATAAGTTACACGGACGGCGTCCTCCCGTGTAAGAATTAGCTCTGGACAGTAAGCTCTAAGTGAGATTGTAGGTTATATTATTACCTTGGAGTTCCCAGATGTGGCCCGAAAGTGTAGTGACATGTCACCGAAGCGGGTTTCGGAAAGTATGTCGGTGTTGGTAGAGTCGGGTCTTGAAGTCACACGCGGTTAATCCTATATAAGCTTTGTTGGAGGTGTCCGTCCTCACGTTGCACTGGTAGAACACGTTACTTTCTCTGCATTTGTTGTTGAGGGGGCACGTAGATCTATCAGGGCAATTACATCTTCTGGTCGGCTCTCCACTGATGTCTAGGTTATTTCTTCCATAGGGGTTGAGCTTTTTGTTGTTTGAGGAGACGATGTTTTGTGCGAAGTTAGGTGTGGTGCTGTAGGAGAGTTTGATGGTGTTTTTGTTGATTATGTTGTGGTAGCGGTGTTGTAGTGGGAAGTGTTTTTCGATGAGTCTAAAGAAGATTTTCCCGATAGTGTTGCCACCTCGGCATTATGGGGAGTATTGAACTACGTTACGTGGCGTGAGCGGCGGTGTCGCCTGCTGGTTCCACCAAGGGAAGCTGGATAAAAGGACATTTCCTCCCGGAAGCCACTCCGCTTGAGGACCTGGTTGTAATGATGCGCGTGTTCGTCGAATATCTGCTCATTAGCGGACAAACGAGATATGCGGAGGGAGATGTTTTTAATCAGGTTATTGTTGATGTTTCTAGGAAGGTTAGAAAGGCGGTGGATGTAGTGCAGGTTGTCGTTTGGTTTCCTGTAAGGGTACTACAGATAATTTTCGAGGTTAAGGGTAACGTCCAGGAAATTGACTCGGGTTAGGGACATTTGTAGGGTGATTTTAAATCCCCAGTCCCGGAAGAAATTGATTAGTTGTTTACGGACCCGGTCTGTACTACAGGGGTTGTACCCTTTGAGGGTGAGGAGCCCATGATCCCGGTACAATCCACCGCCGAATGCAGGAAACATTTCGGTTAGTTTAAATAGTAGGAATAATCCTATAAGATCTGTGACCTCGGCCGAATCCGTCGAGCCCATGCTGACGTCGAATTGGGAGTCGGGAGCTTTCTTTATCCACTTGGAGTTGTCGAAAAGTAGGACTGTCTTCCTGGCGTGGAGAATGATATTTCTTTCCTGGTCAGTGATGGGTGTGAGTGTTTCGGCAAAGTCCAAGACGGCCTTAAGGAGCGGTGATGCATAGTAACTCTCTATGTCAAATTGGATGAATTTTGTGTGTCGTTTGTCCTCCATATTCCTGAACCATGAGATTACTTCCTGGGTGCTGACCCATAGGCTAAGTCTCACGTTTTGCTTAACTTTTGGTATAACTCGGTCTAGGATATTTTTACTGATTCTCCCTATATCCGACTTCGTTGGGTTTATAAGCCTAATGGATGGTTTGCGGTCGAAGTCGGATTTGTAGTCCTTTAGTGTGAAGTAGGGATTTCGTGGGTCTAGGGGTTCCGTGCGATCGGCGACCCCGAGGCTGGCGGTAATTTGTTGTCCATCTCGATTTATGTCCTCGATAATTGAATGGTTAGCCTTTTTATAAGTGGAATTTACCCTGCTCCTGATCAGTGTGTGATATCTGACAGGGTTGACGAAGTAGAGGTTTCCAGTTTTGTCCGAGTGAACCAAGATGTTGTTTTTTTCATACTCTGTTATTTTGCTACGGAGTTGTTGTAGGAATCTGTTGTGTCTGGGTTTGAATTTAATGCTCTTGACCAGGTGGAAAAGGTCGTTCTCGAAGAGTGAGAGCATAGGGTTCGGAGGGGTAGATTTCTAGGTATTGAATCCGAATCTCTCCTTGGTGTCGAAGTCCTGATTGTCGCGGTGTCTATCGTAGAAAAAAGTTCTCCATCTTAGTCTTAGGATTTACCTCGCCCTCAAACTCCATAACGACCCGGGTGGGTAGACAAGGGCTGATACCCCCCAGACTTGCTGAATAAGTTAGGGGAAACCCCAGCTTACATAGTTAGATGTATCTCTTTTCTTTTCCTCTTTGTCTTCTTCTTCCCCCTGTCTCATCCTATCACTTCCTTCCACCCCTACTTTCTTCCTCGTCTGCTTTGCCCCGTTCGCCTACCCAGACGCCGCCCATCTGGCCTCTGTAGCATCAGTTCCCCCACCCCTGTAATTTTAAGATAGAATTGGCCCAATACGTTTTACTAACTCCTGATAGCAGATGTGTTAAACCCTTTTAATTCTGTATCAGTTCTGGTACTACTCAATTTCTACAAGTCCTTTCTATTCTCAACTTATTAACCTGTAATTGTAAGATAGCATTGTGATTATTTTTATTCATTTCTCACTATCTAATTTTATATTTTTTTTTTATTCCTTTCTAGTATCTTTTATTGTCTCCTACTCTCATTCGATTTACCTATTTTATAACCTCCCTCCTCCACTTCATACACTATCCTTAGAATCTGCTGTATACATATCACTTTCAACGCTTGACCGCTCCACTCACTCCCCTATTGTTCTACAGGCAATTTCAGCCCCCCCCCCCCCTATTTCCCACCAAATGCCATGATAGACTTATTTGTGTTTACAACAAATTCTAATCAATCCTCTTGACAACTACAATCTTCGCATATAGGGAAGTACCCCCTTGACAAGTTCGGCTATTTATTCACCAGGCTAAAAATTCTAATTTACTCCATAAATAGCTGTTGAAACGGCTTGAGCTCTGCCGTCGGGGTCATACTTTTTCCTATTTCCCACTCTACTACCCTAAGTATTGAGTACTCTGGTGCGTTATGGTCCATCTGGTTCCTTACCACAATTCCTTTGTTATATATATATATATATAGAATATATATATATATATATTTATTTATTTATTAAAATAACAGATTAAAGTTTAAGCGGGATATATATATTTAAATTATAATTATATATAGATATATAAATAAAAATAGAAAATCAGAAATTTTTTCCTACGTGCCAACACTACCACTGACACTCTTTCCACAATTTCAAACCTAGCGGCTAATATATAACAATTTCACATCTAGATTCCCCACTACCGTTAACACTTTACCTCTAGGTTTTATCAGCATATAATACTCCCACAACATCACATTCTTGTATCAGTTCATCCCTCCACTTATCTCCTGTTTATCTGAGATCTTATACTCAACAATAATTATTGGGAATAAACAAAGTTACCACCACTTAATATAACTACAATATCTTCCTTACTAATATTCCATTCATTTAATTAGTATATGGGTAGGTAGTGGTAAATTGAGACCTCTAAAATATTTCATAGAAAACAGATTGTATATAAAATTACATATAAAAATATAAAAATAAATAGCATTATATAAAAGGATTCACTTATAATATAATATATTGTATATCAACACAGAATTTAACTAATTGGAGTTATAAACAACTAACACCAGATTATACATTTTTCTCTTATACACAAATTAATCAGCAATTACATCCCCTTTCGCATTACGTCCCTTTAGTGTAGATCTCTAATCACTTCCTGAAATTAAACCGTTAGACAGATCACTCCAGAACAACTCTAACCCTTGATAAGATTGTAATAGGACCAATATACAATCCATAGTTGTAGCTACTAATAAACATTTCCTAAAATATAACCAATGTAATGGAAAGGAAAACCTTAATATTAATACTCACAACACATGCACATTTCAACATTACCGGAACAATTATCACATTGCATCCACCATAAACTACCATAGAAACTGCTTTTCATACCCACGCATCTCTGTCTGCATGATATGCTTTTAAACCTGTATTGTATTATGTGATACCTTTGCCATACTGTGATATATATGCTTAGTACCATTGCCTGTCTTTTCACCTTGTTACTCTGTACATGCCTAACACCTCTGCACTCTTTCTATACGTTTGCCTATGTACTGCTAATGTCCTCAATTTGCGAGTAACTTTCGTCCTTAATTCCTCTATAATTGTTGCATTATTCTTTTATAATCTTTGTCGCATCCACTCACTAATACTGACCACATCATATTCACTCTTTAAATATGACACTGTTAATGACAAACAGTAATATCTACGCATCTTTACCATTGTTCTGTGGAATAGGAGGTTAATTATATACCTAAACGTTGCTAATGCTCCGATGAATCCAAACGAGAGTTTGGAAGAAACGATTGTCAGCAATAAAATGTTTTGAACATAGTTTTGATTATTCTGTAATTTATATTCCGGCTCTGTAAGACATCTGATATATTTACATTGAGCTATTTTTCATACTGGTATTAAGGTGGTAAAAAATTCTGACCTTTCCTGTTTATAATTATATATAGTGTAAATATAACTATAAATAATATTATTATTATTATTGTTCTTTGAGTCTCAGTCATTGATGTTATTTAACTGGAAAGTTTGTTGAAATGAATATCAAGCCGCTACCTGCAGCCTCAGATATTCCAAAAAGCGGGGCGGGACCAATTTTCTTTAACCATCCTTGGAAACTTTTTGTGATAGTACCTAGTGTGCCTATGACAATCGGGACCACTTTGACTTCATGGCAGTTCCAAATCCTTTTTACCTCCCACTTTAAGTCCTGGTATCGGTTAATTTTCTCCCTCTCCTTCTCTTGCACTCTCGTGTCGAATGGGAAGGCTACATCCACAATTATTATTATTATTATTATTCCTTGAATCTCAGTCATTGATGTTAGTTAACTGGAAAGTCCGTTGGAATGAATATCAAGCCACTACCTGCAGCCTCAGATATTCAGGACGTAGCGGAGGGTTCTTGCTGTTCCCAGCAAGCATGCCTTTTGAAGCGTTCCAAAAAGCGTGAAGGGGCCGATTCTCTTTAACCATCCCTGGAAACTTTTGGAGATAGTCCCCAGTGCGCCTATGACAATCGGGATCACTTTGACTTCATGGCAGTTCCAAATCCTTTTTACCTCCCACTTTAAGTCCTGGTATCGGTTAATTTTCTCCCTCTCCTTCTCTTGCACTCTCGTGTCGAATGGGCAGGCCACATCCACAATCAGACACGATCTTTTTTCTTTGTCCACAACCACCAGGTCAGGTCTATTGTGTTCCAGTTTCTTGTCCGCCTGTATCCTAAAATCCCACAGCACCTTCACCTGATCGTTTTCCATCACTGCCTCTGGCTTATGCTCATACCATTTCTCAGAATGTGGTAAATTGTTTATTTTGCACAGGTGCCAGTGGATCACCCTGCTCATCACATCATGTCTCCAGCCCTTATAGTGGGTCTGTACCTAATAATAGACACAGCTCGGGAATGTACTGCACTTAATGCATTCCTACTGTTCAGATGTGATTTTAATACGCTCCTTACTCTCCGAATGTATTCAGTTTTAACAATTCCTTCATTTTTTTGTTCTTTATGCCATCAGCCTCCAGAACGCCCAAATACTTGTATCCTTCCTCAGAGTCAATTTCCTTTATCATCTCACCTGTTGGTATCTGGATTCCGTTACTTCTGCTCAACCTACCCATCCTCATCACAATGACTCCACACTTACTAATACCAAACTGCATACATATATCACTGCTGAAAATACGGACAGTGTCAACAAGCACATCCAACTCCTTCTCACTCTTCCCTAAGAGCTTAAGATCGTCCATGAAGAGGAGGTGATTGATGGTAGGCCCTCCCTTTCCCAACCTGTATCCTGCTCTCACTTTTCGCAGTACACTGGTCAGGGGCATCAGGGCAAGGACAAACAACAGAGGGGACAGGCTATCTCCCTGGAAGATACCTCTCTTGATCTTCACGCTTCCCAAGGATTCTCCAGTTGATGTCAACTCTGTTTCCCAGGACCTCATACTCTTACCCAGCAACTGTCTGATGTTATCTGCCACCTTGAAGATCTCCAGGCTTTTGGTGATCCAGGAATGAGGCACCATGTCAAATGCCTTTCTGTAGTCTATCCATCCCATGGCAAGATCAGTGTGTCTCCTCCTGCAATTCCACATTCACTATCTTATCAATAAGTAACTGGTCCTTTGTACCACGTGACTTCTTTCGGCATCCGTTCTGTTCGTCCGGTAACAAGTTGTTTGTGTGGAGGTGATGGTAGATTTCCTCAGACACAATGCTCGTCAACATTTTCCACATTACGGACAGACATGTGATAGGTCTATAGTTGGTAACATCATTACCCTTGATTCGGTCTTTCATTATCAGAATTGTGGTACCTTTTGTCAACCACTCTGGTACCTCACCTGACATCAAGCAGTCATTGAACATGGTTGTCAGTTTCGGGTGGAGGGATGTTATATTTTTAATCCAATACTCCTGCACACCAACTGGGCCTGGTTATTTCCAGTTGGTTAGTTTTTTGGCCTGCCCCTTAAGAGTTTCAACTGTGATACTCAAATCAGTTTGTTGGTGTGCCTGTTCACCGATCTCCCTCTGTACTGTCTCAATCCACACTGCCTGGTCATTATGTCTAACATCCTGCTCCCATATTCCTCTCCAGAATGTTTTAGTTTGTTCCGCCCCAGGGATCAAGTCGTTGCCTCTTTCTTTCCCCTCAAGCTGTCCAAAACAGCAACTTCTGGTTGTTGTCGAACATGCGGTTCTGTTTATACTGACTGACTCTGTTCTCGTATCGCCTGATTTTTGCACTCTTTGCTACAATGCGTTGCTTCAGTTCCTCTATGATAATATTTAGCTTTTTCCTCCTAGTTTTGTACTTTATTTCCAGTCTATTTTTAGTGCCTATGTTTTTTAGTGTCCCATTCAGTAGTGACTCAAGCTTTCCAATGTCATTTCTCATTTCCCTGATTTGACCACTCAGTCGTTTCTTCCACCAAGGCTCTGCTCTTTCTTGTCTGTTGTTTCCTCTCGCTTTTATACCAAGTAGTTTCCTCACCGTATTTGCTGTTGCTTTGAGGATATTGTTGCACTGGTGAAGGCTCCTCGCCTCAAGGTATGGGATGACTTTGTTTACCTTAGCTGTTGTTTCTTTTAACTTTTTCTTGTCTACAAATCTTAGGTTCATAGGTCTCCCACTATTATTATTATTATTATTATTATTATTATTATTATTATTATTATTATTATATATATATTATATATATATATATATATATATATATGTGTGACAAAAAAATAACTAACCAAGAAATAAATGCAGTTGAATACAAACGTGTATATACATACATACATACATACATACATACATATAGACATATGTGTGTGTGTCTGTGTGTGTGTGTGTGTGTGTGTGTGTGTGTGTGTGTGTGTGTGTGTGTGTGTGTACTCGTTTGTATTCAACTGTATTGTTTATTTTCTGTTCGGTTGTTGTGTTGTTGTGTCGTCTTATGGATCTCCTTTTCACATAATTTTTAAAGGCGCTGTAGGATCTGGCGATAATGATACACAGTCCCAACCTAACATGCACAATTGTTTTTTCAGTTGGTGGCTGATGAGGAGTATAGAAGTTGTGTTTGTCGTTTATGACCGTTTTTAGATATGTGGAATATGTTTTGCTGAGCATCTTAAAAATATTTGCAACATATCTATTGCTTTGAACTCTTAGCATTAAAACCCAGATCTTCTACAATCATAATATAATTGTTTCTACTTTAGGCACAAGGCCAGCAATTACCCAGTACATTACTGGTACTTTATTTTATCGAACCCGTAAGGATGAAAGGCAAAGTTAGCCTCGGCGGGATTTGAACTCAGACTGTAAAGGGACGTAACTCTGCTAGAAAGCATGGCGTCCAACCCTCTACCGATACTGCCAATTCACCTACAATCATAATATAATAAAGGGAGGAGTTATCGTGATGCTGTGCAAGTATCTGAGTGTATTATCACTATGCACGTGTGTAGTTCGGTCTGTGTGTGTGTTTTTGTTTTGCGAATTGCTAATCCGAGTGTGCATTTGTTCATTCTGTGTTATGAGTGCTGACTTGTGCAACAGTTTGAACGCTTGTATATGATTTGGCCCATTCGATACCAATAACGAGCAATACTTTTAACATTGCTATATACATATGTAGCTATACACTATAAGAATTATTCAACAACTACATTTATTGGTAAGGTAATATTAACCGAAGCGCCATTAATTTGTATCCTGTCGCTGAGTAATGGACAAAGAAACTCATATTCTCAATTGAATATTACAATGAATTATAACACTGCAATGTGAATATTTGCAGTATTGTGGAATTAAAGATTTCCATAAGTTTGAATTTTAAGTTAAAATCTTCCTGTGGGTATAGCGTGCGGTAAGGATGAAATCTGTCGAAATGTTGTCCCGGTGATACAATAAAAGAAAATATATTCAATGGCCCCAGCCTCTACTCAAACAGTCAAGAGACTTATTACAACCACATGCATGTTAAATCGATAAGCGATGGCTAAATGAATACAGGCGCCATCTGGTAGGTAAGCGTCGTCTCATTATAAAAGCAGCCACTTACGCGTTAGCAGAGTGATATGAAAAATGAAAATGGACGTCATTTTGTAGTTAAGTGTCTCTGGTTATAAAGAACTGTCACTAGCGTGTTAGTAGGACGTTCAGAAAAATGAAAAACAGACGCCATCTTGTAAACGAATAAAAGAAGACTGCAGCTGCTATCTTGTAACGACAGGCAAGAAGCATGAATTTGGTAATGACCTCCTGTTGCTGTTTACTACATTCTTGTTGACTTCATCCATCCTGTCGTCTCTGTTATTGTTAAATTTTGTCTTATCTTTTCACTCATGTCCTTCCTCTGAGGCTTCAGTTTTTATATACATTCACACACTTTTGATATTTTTAGACAATAGGATCGATGTTAGAAAGAGAATAGGAAAGAAAGCGAAATGCAGATACAAATCGTAGAAAGAAACGAAGTATAAGAAGAAAGGAACATGTAGAAAGAAAGCAAAGAACGAATATCAATTAAAAATATTTCTCTCCGATCAAAAAAGGAGGAAGTAAATTAACTGAAGGAAAAGTAAACAAATCCAGAAGAAAAGAAATAAAACAGAATATAGTAAAGAAAAACAGATGTGACACAAGAAGCTGAAATAATCTAAAGAGCAGAGAAAGAGAGAGATAGAGAGAAAGAGAAGATAAAAATGAAAAACATAAATGGAGAAAACGCACACGCATATGTATATGTTAAAACAAACACTCTCTCACACACCCAAGTGCATATATATATATATATATATATATATTTAGAAACACACAGAAAACTACGTAGTCGAGGAATTTAGGAGCAGTTTAGGTATGATACATTTTATTACTAATTATATCTAAATGTTTCTTCTCTCTTCATAATGTATATATATATATATATATATATATATATGCACTTGGGTGTGTGAGAGAGTGTATATATACACTCTCTCACACACCCAATATATATATATATATATATATATATATATATATATATATATATATATATATATATATATATATATGGCAAGTAAGTATGTTTTGAAACAGTGAGCGAGTTTGAAATTAGAAAATATATAGCTTTCACCGTATTTTTAGCTCATCTTTTTCCATTTATCTGAGGGTTCTAAACCCCGTTATCAAGCTAAAATTCCTTTAGTTAAAAATACGGTGAAAACTATATATATATATATATATATATATATATATATATATATATATATATATATAATTCGATTTTGAATTTGTTTTGCGAGATTTGCTATCTGAAAACGTTTTCTGTCAGGTGGAACGAGTCCTCCTTGGACCAACACCGCCTCAGCTCCGCTCCAAAACCCAACAGAGCGCATGACTCAATTCGGTGCCCTTTCAAAGAAGGTAGATCTCTCATCTGGAAAGCCACCTGCTGCGGGACGTTCTCCGCCTCCAACTTAGTCACCCCGACTACAAACCCCGGCATCGCAGCCCACCTCGCAGAAGGACGTAAAATAAACAAATACCGGGGTTTGTCTGACTGCTTCCTCTTCGCACAGGTCACCGTCGAGACCCCAGGCGTACTTGGAACCCGTACAGCCGAGCTCCTCCGTAAGATCGGAGAGTCGGCAGCCCGTCTGAGGAAGAGATCCGCGCGAGGTTGAGTGGCTGTTGCGGCGGGGGTCACTGGCCATCATCCGAGCGAATGCTTTTGCAGTCTTCTCCGCGGCGAGCAGCACTTCTACCACCATACCCTAGGCCCAAAGCCCAATCACCCCCTCCACCCTTCCCCTCTCTTCTGTAACACTAGAATTTGTGCCATCCCCTTCCCTTCCCGTCCCTTTTCTTTTTCCCTTTATTTTACTCTTTTTTCTCTATATTTCCCTATTCCTTTTTTTCTTTTGTTTCCTTTTCTTTTGTATTATGAATGCTGTTATTATAGTTGTCATCATTAATATGATAAAAAAGGGCGGCGGATTGGCAGTATCGGTAGAAGGTCGGACGCCATGCTTTGATGCATAGAGTTATGGCCCTTGCCTTTCTGAGTTCAAATCCCGCCGAAGTTAACTTTGCCTTTGATCCTTATGGGGTCGATAAAATAAAGTACCAGTAATCACTGGGTAATTGCTGGCCTTGTGCCAAAAGTAGAAACAATTATAAATATGATAAATATTCTATACTTTTAAAATTTATATTGCTCATATGAGAGATGATACCATTAAAATCTCTAATTCATGAAATGTCTGCTAATCTCGACTAGGTGTATGTCTTTGTGTATGTACGAATGTATGTATGTATGTATGTATGTATGTATGTATGTATGTATGTATGCATATGTATGCGCGTGTGTGTATGTCGTACGTATAAGTGTCAATAAGTGATTTTTTTTTTTTTTTTTGCGCCGGGACATAGAAATAATCGGGCTGGATGCCCGATCGCGCAGTTAAACCACTGGGGGTGAAGAACCCCTAGCCCTTGTCAGGGCATTCTTCTAGGAGAAGGCATCTCAGGAAACTGGGTTAACTCCGATATAAAACCTGCGGCTCAGTAGTTACCGATGATGTTGATCTTTTCTTCTTTTCGGGTTATAGCTACTGTCGCTCAGAGAGTGGGATTGGCTCAGTGCACAGTCTTTCCTCACTTTAGTGTACTATTATTATTATTATTATTATTATTATTATTATTATTATTACTATTATTATTACCTTTTTTTTTTTTTTTTTTTTCCAATTCAATGATGTTCCAGAACAATATAAAAGAGATAATTGGCAATTTAGGTTCTGGAACAAAAAAGATCATTGGCAATAAGGGCAGGGGCCCCAGGTTATCACAGCCTGGGCCCGCTCGCCATCGTGCCATTGTAATAGAGCCAAACAAGGCATTTAGTCTTGGCTGCTGGAAGGTACGGACGCTGCTTGACAGGGATTACTTGGAGCGTCCTGAACGAAGGACCGCTCTTGTTGCAAAGGAGCTTCGACGTTACGATCTTGACATCGTGGCTTTATCTGAGACGAGGTTAGCTGGAGATGGTCATCTTACGGAATTTTGTGGAGAATATACATTCTTCTGGAAAGGAAGAGATGAAGGAACCAGAAGAGAGGCTGGGGTAGGATTTGCTGTTAAGACTGTACTTGTAAACAAATTAGAAGAATTCCCAGTAGGGATTAGTGAGCGTCTTATGTCCATGAGAGTTCCGCTGGACAAGGGAAGATCTGCTACCCTGTGAGTGTGTATGCTCCAACTATGAGTTCTGTCGATGAGGAAAAGGTGTCCTTTTACCATGCCTTGAAAGGTGTTCTAAGAAATATCCCTCAGGCAGACAAAGTCATCGTGCTTGGTGACTTTAATGCTAGAGTGGGTAGGGATTTTAACACATGGAATGTAATCGGAAGGCATGGGGTGGGAAAGTGTAACAGCAATGGTATGCTCCTGCGGCAGATGTGTGAGGAGCTGGATCTGTGTGTTACCAACATCATCTTCCAACAAAAGAACAAATTCAAGACCACATGGATGCATTCTGCATCTAAGGAATGACATCTTTTGGACTACGTCCTAGTCAGGATGTGCAGTGTGTTCGTGTTCTTCGTGGAGCTGAGTGCTGGACGGACCACCGCCTGGTACGCGCAAAAGTGAAACTAATCACTAAACGTAAAATCTGTGCTCCTGGTGTTGCCCTGCCCAAAAGATTGAATGCTGCTCATCTTAAGGATAAAAATGTGAAGAGAACAGTGGAAGAAGAGATGCAGGCTGCAGATCTTGGTGAGGATTGGCCGACCCTTAAAAAGTCGGTTTATGATGTAGGCAGGCGTGTTCTGGGATTGGCGCAGAGGAAACATCAGGACTGGTTTAATGAGAATGATGTACATATAGAAGACTTGTTGGCTGATAAGAGGCGTGCTCTGTCACGCTACTTGACGGCAAAACCACAGGAGAGGAATACGTTGCATGAGGAGCTCAGGGAAGTAAAATCACGTGTTAGGCGGAGTCTTTCTCAGATGAAGGATCAGTGGTAGAGTGAGAAGGCTGGTGAGATACAAACTGCGTCTGATTCCAATAACACAAAGCTGTTGTACAGTCTCTTGCGTGAGGTTTATGGACCGTCTTCTTCTCTGGTGACACCGCTTCGCAGCAAGGATGGCAAAGAGCTTCTTCGTGACTCACAGGGAATTCTACGAAGGTGGCGAGAGCACTTTGATGATCTTTTGAATCAGCTGTCTGTCGTCAGTGAAGATTTCCTCAATCTCATTCCAGAAAGTCCTGTGAAAGTAGCTCTCGCAGAACCTCCGACGCTTGTGGAGATTGCACTGGCTATTTCGAAGCTGAACAGTGGAAGATCTCCAGGTATGGATGGCATACATGCTGAGCTCCTACAATATGGTGGTGAGAGACTCCTGCAACATCTTCACTCTTTGTTTGGCAGTATATGGGCTAATGAATCCGTACCTGAGGACTGGAGAGATGCAGTAATGGTGGTCTTGTACAAGCGAAAGGGTAACAGGAACGATTGTGGGAACTACAGAGGTATATCATTGCTTTCTATCGTAGGGAAAGTTTTATGTAGGGTGCTTCTGGACCGTCTGCTGACACACATTGCAGATTGTGTTCTTCCTGAAAGTCAATATGGTTTTCGTGCTGGACGCGGCACTACTGATATGATCTTCTCAGCTAGACAGCTCCAGGAGAAGTGCATGGAACAAGGCTTGGATCTGTATCAGGTTTTTGTCGATCTGACAAAAGCTTTCGATACTGTTAACAGAGATGCATTATGGAAGGTTCTCCAGAAACTTGGTTGCCCTGATAAGTTCCTTGCTTTAGTTAGGTCTTTCCATGACGACATGAAGTCTTGGGTTAATGTTGGGGGTAACATGTCGGAGCCTATCTCAGTAAAAAAATGGAGTGAAACAGGGGGATATTCCAGCACCGACCCTCTTTGCCATATACTTTGCAATAGTTTTCTGTATTGTATTCAGGAATTGCGAGCATGGTGTTTACATCCGATATCGAACCTCAGGCAGCATATTTAACATCAGGCGCTTTGCTGCGAAGACAAAAGTATTTACATCAATCATAAGAGACCTCTTGTATGCAGATGATTGCGATCTTGTAGCGCACACAGAGAGTGATATGCAGCACATTGTGAATGCATTTCTGACGCTTGCACTGCCCTAGGTCTGGCTGTCAGTCTCAAGAAAACCGTTGTCATGTACCAACCTGCCCCTGGTAAGCAGTACACTGAACCAAACATCTATGTGTATGGCAAACGACTTGGAGTGGTTGATCAGTTTGTCTACCTGGGGAGCACTGTCAATCGATACAGCAACCTTGACAGTGAAATCTCACTTAGGATTAGGAAAGCAAGTGATGCTTTCGGAAAGCTAGAAAGGCGACTCTGGGGTCAGCGAGACATATGCAGGAGGACAAAGGTAAAGGTGTACAGGGCATGTGTGCTCCTTGTCTTCTTTATGCCTGCGAGACCTGGGTCACATATCGACACCACCTTAAGCAATTGGAGCGTTTCCATCAGATGTGTGTCAGACGGATCCATGGCGTTCACTGGAGGGACCACATCAGTGATGTCGAGATTTTGGAAAGCTCTATTTGTGACAGTATAGAAGCTCTTGTGCTTAAGCAACGACTCCGTTAGAGTGGTCACCTTGCCAGGATGAAGGATTCTAGAATACCAAAACAACTCTTTTATGGAGAGTTGGTTAAAGGAAAACGACCGCCACATAAACCAAAAAAAGAGGTATATGGATTCCTTGAAAGCCTCTCTGAAAGACGCTAACATCTCTGCTGATACATGGCAGAATATTGCTGCTGATCGTAATAAATGGAGAAAGACTGTATATGAGGGAAAAGTTGCTTTTGAGGCATCTCGAATCGCATACGAGAAAGTAAAGCGGGATGTGAGGAAGGGCATTGCTGTTGCACTTCCAGACGGCAAGGGTCCTCCTATGGTGCTGAAATGCAGCGTCTGTGCGAGACTCTGCCTAAGCAAAGCTGGACTCGAAAGTCATCTTCGCAGTCATAAAGTAAGACCAGTGGTTGACTACCAGGCTGCTGTTGGAGATGCTACTCATCATGCTTGCCAAACATGTGGTAGAGAATGTAAATCATCAGGAGGGCTCAAGCGACATGCAAAAGTACACGAACTCCAACCACAGCCGACTATTCCCAGTGAATGTTTTGGATGCCGACTCTGTGCAAGACATTTTAGATCATTGGCTGGGCTAAAAAGCCACATTCGATCGCAGCGATGTTAGTTGCTATCGTATGTGTGTGTGTGTGTATGTGTATATGTATATGTATATGTATATTATTATTGTTGTTGTCGTTATTATTATTGTTGTTATTATTATTATTATTATTATTGTTATTAATGTATGTGTGTGAGTATGTGTGTGTGTGTATATATGTATGTATATGTATATATATATATATATATTTATTTTTTTTATTTTTTATTTTTTTAAAATTTTTTATTTTCTTTTTATTTATTTATTATTATTATTTTTTTTTTCTTTCTCCTCGTGCAATGGCCATACTCGATAACGAGGGTGCAGCCATCATGTATTTATGTATGTATGTATGTATGTATGTATGTATGTATGTATGTATGTATGTATGTATGTATGTATGTATGTATGTATGTTCTGGTTTTATAATTTCACAAGGTTTTACCAATAGAGAGAGAGTCGGTTTCTAACATAGACACAAGACTCTCTCATTGGAATTTATACAACATCAACTAGGTAGATATGTATGCATGTCTGCATGTGTAGATATGGATGTTATTGTATGTGTGGATGTGGATGTTTTGAGTTGTATGTGTGCATGTGTATATGCTTTGTATCTGTACATGTGTATATGTAGTTATTAGATGCAAAGTTTTTGGAATGTTTTACAAATTTTTACTGTTCCATTAATGGATTGTACTTGTAGTTTCCTAACTAGTTGTGTTCTTTCTGTTCCTGTGAAGCCTAGCTTCTCAAGATTTGTATTGAGGCAGGTACCAACATACCCCAGTGTCCCAATAATCACAGGCATAATCTGAAGGTGTAATCAGGGTGGAGTATCTGTAGATTTCTCATCAGTTCTGCATAAATATTCTCATTTTCACTAATCTTTGATATTATATTGGCATCTGCTTGGCAGCTAATTTCCACTACTGTGCATGTTTTCTTCTCCCTGTCCCATATCATAATATCTGGTCTCTTATGCCTCCATTTTATTGGGGTTTTTACTGGAACATTCCACCAGTACTCTTTCATATTATGTACATGGATGTCTTCTACATTGTTGTAGCTTTTAATGTGTTTATTATCGGGGCTATACTTTTTACGAAATGCATTGTACAATGTTTTGGCCACTACATCATACCTCATAGGTAGATAGTATCGCGATGACATATTTGGACAGCTGCTGATGACATGGGTGATATCCTCGATGTTAGTTCTGCAGAGTCTGCACTTGTTATCACATCTAGGTGTTTTGCCTGCATCCCTATCTCTTTTGTGAATCAGGTATTTCGTGCTAATCTCCTGTTCTTGGATTGCAAAAGCATATCCTTCAAAGTGGGCGCCAATATAGCGGTTGTTGGTCCAAGATAGACTACTTTCCTTATCTATATTACTCTCACTCTGGAGCTTCCTGGCAACATATCCATGCATGATTTTTTGCTGATAGGCATGCAGATTTTCATCCATGGATTCACTGCGATACTGCTGAGCGATATCCCTGGGTGTTAGTTTTTGATTATCACACAGGGAATATCTCTCAAGGAGTTCCTTCCCAACTCTCATGATCTTATCTGTTTCATGCAGATAGACTTGCTCGAGAAGCGGGCTCCTACGCTTCGAGGCTCGTAGATGTCGGAGAGAAATGATGCGACATTCAAATGTTGTCTGGCTGATGTTAGGGCTCTGCCTACCTGCTTACATTTCAAGTAAAGGCGGTCTATGTCACTGTTGATGTGGAAGTTTCCGTTGTTGTTCAGTATATTTCGAGTTCCAACATCAACTGCTCGGATTTCGTCTATCGTCCACTTGAATATTCCAAACGTTGGTGTTAGGACAAGCACAGCAAACGCATTGTGAGCCACTGTTTTGTTTTGCGCAGTGAGTTCCGATGACCAGATCTTTCTTATCGGGTGTAGTATTCCCTGGTTACGCGTTCTTTATTACAGATACCATTATAGGATATGTTCTCATCTATCCCCAGGTATCTGTTACAGTCCTCATCAGATATCGGTGAAACAGTTATACCATTGATGACAATGTTGCTAGATTGGGTTGTTGTTTTTCCCCGCTTTACAGTCATGTATGAGCATTTATCTTGGCCAAAGTCCATTCCTATATCGTTTGAGAACGTTATAACCGGGTCAAGATCTTTCTTCATCCCATCCATGTTCTTCGCATAGAGATTCAGATTGTCCACAAAGAAGTTATGGGTTAGGTTCGTATTTCTGTCCTCCTGTGAGCCAATGATGTATCCCTCACATTTCTTGAGCAGAAATGACAAGTGGTTTAATGACAAGATGAGAGACTGTCCCCCAGAAATATACCCCTTCAATATTTTATTTTATCAGTGAAAATAGAGTCCTCCCTCTCTGTCTTTAACCTTAGGATAGTAGCCCAAGAAGAAGACAGCTTCTCTATGGCTCTGTCAATAATGTCTGGGACTTTAGAAAGTTGGAGGGCCTCTATCATACAAGAGTGGGGAACAGAATCGAAGGCTTTCTTGTAGTCCAACCAGACTGTAGTCATATTCCTACTAAGTTGTCTCACCTCCGACATCGCAGTTTTGTTGATTATGAGTTGTTCAGCACACCCCCAAACCCTTCTCTTTCCAGCTGCTTGTTCATCTGTGATGATGTTATTATTTTCACATTGCTCTTGGAGGAATAGGTTCAGGCAGGCTGTATACATCTTATATATCAGGTTCTGGCATGCAATGGGTCGATAGTTTTTTGCCAAGTGGGTGTCTTTGTTCTTGGGGACCAGTAACGTTTGTGCTAATGTCAACCATTCTGGTATAAGTATATCTCCCTTAAGAACTTGTTGGTAGAGGTCAGTAAGATACCTCCGATAGAATATTAGTTTTTTGTACCAGTAACCGACAATCATGTCTCTTCCTGGTGTTTTCTTATCTTGGAGTTTTATTAAGCATTTTTCTCTCATCTACCTTCTTCAGGTATCGGCGTTTTTCGCTAACATCTCTCAATTCTTGTTTGAGTGTGATCAGCTTATATTGGAGAGTTCTGGTTCTACTGTTACCAAACATCGTCTCTATTTTATTTTTCACTCTTTGTTGGTGAGTAGTGAGGTTTTTTTGTGTTTGTTTGCATGTAAGGAGCATTGTCACATGTCCTATGTTTTTTCGTAGGTCAGCACTCTTTTTTTCTATTTTAGTTATATAGGATGGTATTTTTGGTGGTGTTTTGTTCTTGTTAATATCTCTGCTATCACCAAGATAATGCTTCACTGTCATTGCTAAGGCATATAAACAGGCGTTGATTTGCCAAAATGTTAGGGTTTTTATCCGTCGTAAATATTCATCCCCTATTTCGTCAATAACACGTAGTATTTCATTATTTGGTTTTTTATTCACCATTGTCATTTTAATACGTTCAGCCAGAGAGATATTTATGCATGAGTTAATTTCTCTCTGGAAGATTTCGTTGAGGGAAATTTTCAATTGTTTATACTTTTGATTATAATTATCGATAGTCGAGGTAGACTCGGATGGTATAGTGGTGTCTCATTTATTCGATTATTATTATTATTTCTTCGATTATTATTATTATCAATAGTGTTTTCCCCAGCATTCGAGGTAGACTTAGACGGTACAGGTGGTGTCAAATTCCTTACAGGCATAGTTGTTTCAAGGCGCTGTTCGACCTGGCTGCTAGGAAGACTAGTAGCATGGCGATCTGTAGCACGTGTTGTTGATTCCATGTTTGTTGTGTGGGACTTACAATTAATAATATTTATCTTATTTTTACGTTCAACAAACGTCGCTTGTTGGCGTAATTGTTTCGCTGTGAAATAATTTAGCTCTGGGTGCATTTCGTCCCAGTGTAGCTTCATTCTGTTCATATAGCCAATGGAGAGATTGTTTTTTTGCCATTTTATAACAATTAAATAAATCATTAAGTTCGTAACTCCAAGAGAAATGCGATTTATAATTTCGGTTTCTTCTGTAGCTACAACTGAATAAAGTTTGATTACCTTCTTTGTTATTTGTCTTCGATACTTCCTTAATTTTTTTTGTTGATGTTGTGTTCAGCCATGTTGTTTGTAGCAGATCCTTGTAAAATTAATTATGTATTTAGTCGGATATCTCTACGAATTCGAATAAAAGGTGTCTTCAGAAGGGATAGTTAGAAGAATAACCAGTTAATCAACCTGGCTGTA
Organism: Eledone cirrhosa; assembly: GCA_964016885.1. Classification (NCBI taxonomy): domain Eukaryota; kingdom Metazoa; phylum Mollusca; class Cephalopoda; order Octopoda; family Eledonidae; genus Eledone; species Eledone cirrhosa. The sequence continues at coordinate 343,388,582 of OZ024741.1, forward strand.
GTTGTGGCATTACTGTCGGAGATAGTATTCATCTTAAATTTAATAAATAGTCTCCCACGCCAAAATATGCGACTGATCGCGTTGACTGATGTATGTATATATGTATGTATGTATATATGTACGTACGCACATTGTATGCATGTTCTGGTTTGATATTTTTGCATTTTATTGGGGTTTTGACTGAAACATAACACCATATTCTGTATATGTACTCTATATCAATGTAACTTTATATGTTTATCCTCAGGGCTTTTCCCATCTACGGATTGCATTGTTTCGATCACTACATCATGCTTCATAGGCAGAAAATATATATTTGTTTATATAAGTATGTTTGTTCTTCTGGTTTTATAATTTCACAGATGTTTACCAATAGAGAGAGAGTCGGTTTCTAACATAGACACAAGACTCTCTCATTGGAATTTACGCAACATCAACTAGGTAGATATGTATGCATGTCTGCATGCATGCATGTATAGATATGGATGTTATTTTATGTGTAGATGTGTATGTTTTGAGTTATATGTGTGCATGTGTATATGTTTTGTATCTGTAAATGTGTATATGCAGTTATTAGATGGAAAATCTTTGGAATGTTTTACATGTTTTTACTGTTCCATTCATGTATTGTACTTGTAATTCCCTAACTAGTTGTGTTCTCTCTGTTCCTGTGAAGCCTAGCTTCTCAAGATTTGTATTGAGGCAGTTACTAACATATCCCAGTGCCCCAATAATCACAGGCATAAATCTGAAGGGTAATCAGGGTGGAGTATCTGCAGAATTCTCATCAGTTCTGCATAAATATTCTCATTTTCGCTAATCTTTGATATTATATTGGCATCTGCTGGGCAGCTAATTTCCACTACTGTGCATGCTTCCTTTTCTCTGTCCCATATCATAATATCTGGTCTGTTATGCCTGCATACCACTCTTTCGTATTATGTATGTGGATGTCTTCCACATTGCTGTAGCTTTTAATGTGTTTATTATCGGGGCTATCTTTTCTACGGATTGCATTATACAGGGTTTTGGCCACTACATCATGCCTCATAAGTAGATAGTACCGCGATGACATCTTTGGACAGCTGCTGATGACATGGTTGACATCTTCGACGTTGATTCTGCAGAGTCTGCACTTGTTATCACATCTAGGTGTTTTGCCTGCATCCCTATCTCTTTTGTGAATCAGGTATTTCGTGTTAATTTCCTGTTCTTGGATTGCAAAAGCGTATCCTTCTAGGTGGGAGCCAATATAGCGGTTGTTGGTCCAAGATAGACTACTTTCTTTATCTATATTACTCTCACTCTGGAGCTTCCTGGCAACACATTAATGCATGATTTGCTGATAAGCATGCAGTTTTTCATCCATGGATTCACTGCGATACTGCTGAGCGACTTCCCTATGTATGTATGTATGTATGTATGTATGTATGTATGTATGTATGTATGTATGTATGTATGTATGTATGTATGTATGTATGTTTGTATGTATGTATGTATGTATGTATGTCAGTCTTTCCTCACTTTAAAACAAATCTTCACGTACAGGCATTGCACGATAGCATTAATTGATAATTATTAATAATGGTATATCGCACAATGGCCGTACTCGATAACGAGGGGGCAGCCATCATCATCATGTATGTAAGCATTCATGTATGTATGTATTATCGTTCATAAGATGCAAGGGCTTTTTGATTTTTGTTATTTAATATTAGTTCATACATTTTCAGGGGACAAATTGGCAAAGTCGTAAGAAAGTCGGATTGAATGTTTTGCAGTATTCGTTCCGGTTCTTTGCAGTCAGTGTTCAAATCCTGCTGAGATCAACTTTGCAGTTTAGTCTTCCTATGTTGACAAAAAAGTACCAATCCGCTACTGTTGTCGATTCTTCTTCTTTATCTCTTTGTCACCTCTTCTTTATCACTCGCCTTCCTTACTCTGGAAGAAATTGGCCGTATTCAGATCTGGAGAGAAAACGGACCTCGCTTTGTTTCAAAAATGCCCAAGAAACGCCGTATATCATTACAGAGCATCAACGGCTTTGCTAGGAGTTACGGTTTCATATATACATAATTTGCTTTCAGTTTGTCAATTGAATTCGACAGTTTTTCGTGTAATAATTATAGTTACAATGCATTTTTCTTTGATCAGCAATCAGTATAGGATGTCTCATTCCAGGAATTATAAACATCTAAATATCAGAGATAATTTTATATGCTATTAACATCATCCTTTGAGCCTGTGTTTATGATATATACATATATTCTTCGTATTATGCTAATCGAACCAATGGAAATGTGTAGATTGTAAATAAAATATTATAAGTTATTTGCAATTTACACATTTCAAACTTTATGTAGCAAAATTAGGGAAGTATAAATATATGTAGAAACATTTAAACAAAACATAACAGTGTTTGTCAATAACTTCGTGAATTTATGCCTCATTTTTTTATTCAACATATATAGGATTAATATGATATAACTACAGAGAGAAACAATCTAACATATATGTTCTATTCAATACTAGTTACAGATGTATGTATATTTATAAGTGATCCACAGGTATTTATGGAACCAAATTATATATACATTGATAAATATAATTGTTTCTAATTTAGGCACAAGGCCAGCAATTACCCAGTGTATTACTGGTACTTTATTTTATCGACCCCCGTAAGGATGAAAGGCAAAGTTAACCTCGGCGGGATTTGAACTCAGAATGGCAAGGGCCGTAACTCTATGTGCCAAAGCATGTCATCCGACCCTCTACCGATACTTCCAATCCACCGCCTTATTTATACATTGATAAATATAATGATAAATATATATATATATTTGTTTTTATTAACCTCACGTATATTCTTGTGTCTGAAAGAATATAGTCAACAAAAGCGAAACATTGGAAACAGTCTCAAGATGCGATTAATCATCTGGAAATGTAAGTTCTTATTATAAAACAATTAATATAACATCTGTAAAATCTCATAGTTGTCATAAGGCACGAAACAATAAATAATATACGCCGGCAGAGAAGCCCTAGACTTAAACATAACATCAGAAATTTTAGTAAACCAGCAGGATTCTTGCAATTTCTACGTATCCTACAGTTATTTGAAACGTGACATTATACAATATCCACCTAATACAGCACAGGTGTATTAACTGTAAATGCAAAAATCATATATATATGTATATAGGGTAAATGATGTTTGCATATGGAAAGTTCCCCTTGTGGAAGACCACTAGTCACCAATGCATACCAGCCTGTCTTCCCTCTCCACGCCACGGATGTTGCCCAAGGAAAAGGCAATGGCGGATACACCTTGTCACCAGTGACGTCGCAACTCATTTCTTCAGCTGAGTAAATTGGAGCAACGTAAAATAAAGTGTCTTGCTCAAGGACACAACGCACCACCCGGTCCGAGAATCGAACTCGCAACCTCACACACACACATCTACATACATACATACATACACACACACATGCATACATACATACATACATACATACATACATACATACATACATACATACATACATACATACATACATACATACATACATGATGGCTGCCCCCTCGTTATCGAGTATGGCCATTGCACGAGAAGAAAAAAAAAAATAAAATAAAATAAAATAAAATAAAATAATAATAATAATTAAAAAAAAAAATAAATAAAAAAAAATATATATATATACATATATATATATATATATATACATACATACATATATACATACACACATACATACACATACACACACACATATACACACACACATACATTAATAACAATAATAATAATAATAATAATAGCAATAATAATAATAACGACAACATCAATAATAATATACATATTCATATATATATACACACACACGCACGCACATAAGCATATCTACACACACACACACACACACACACGATAGCAACTAACAGTGCTGCGATCTAATGTGGCTTTTTAGCCCAGCCAATGATCTAAAATGTCTTGCACAGAGTCGGCAACCAAAACATTCACTGGGAATAGTCGGCTGTGGTTGGAGTTCGTGTACTTTTGCATGTCGCTTGAGCCCTCCACATGTTTGGCAAGCATGATGAGTAGCATCTCCAACAGCAGCCTGGTAGTCAACCACTGGTCTTACTTTATGACTGCGAAGATGATTTTCGAGTCCAGCTTTGCTTAGGCAGAGTCTCGCACAGACGCTGCATTTCAGCACCATAGGAGGACCCTTGCCGCCTGGAAGTGCAACAGCAATGGCCTTCTTCACATCCCGCTTTACTTTCTCGTGTGCGATTCGAGATGCCTCAAAGGCAACTTTTCCCTCATATACAGTCTTTCTCCATTTATTACGATCAGCAGCAACATTTTCCCATGTATCAGCAGAGATGTTAGCGTCTTTCAGAGAGGCTTTCAAGGAATCCATATACCTCTTTTTTGGTTTATGTGGCGGTCGTTTTCCTTTAACCAACTCTCCATAGAAGAGTTGTTTTGGTATTCTAGAATCCTTCATCCTGGTAAGGTGACCACTCCAACGGAGTCGTTGCTTAAGCACAAGAGCTTCTATACTGTCACACATAGAGCTTTCCAAAATCTCGACATCACTGATGTGGTCCCTCCAGTGAACGCCATGGATCCGTCTGAGACACATCTGATGGAAACGCTCCAATTGCTTAAGGTGGTGTCGATATGTGACCCAGGTCTCGCAGGCATAAAGAAGACAAGAGAGTACACATGCCCTGTACACCTTTACCTTTGTCCTCCTGCATATGTCTCGCCGACCCCAGAGTTGCCTTTCTAGCTTTCCGAAAGCATCACTTGCTTTCCTAATCCTAAGTGAGATTTCACTGTCAAGGTTGCCGTATCGATTGACAATGCTTCCCAGGTAGACAAACTGATCAACCACTCCAAGTCGTTTGCCATACACATAGATGTTTGGTTCAGTGTACTGCTTACTAGGGGCAGGTTGGTACATGACGACGGTTTTCTTGAGACTGACAGTCAAACCCAGGGCAGTGCAAGCATCAGAAAATGCATTCAAAATGTGCTGCATATCACTCTCTGTGTGCGCTACATGATTGCAATCATCTGCATACAAGAGGTCTCTTATGATTGATGTAAATACTTTTGTCTTCGCAGCAAAGCGCCTGATATTAAATATGCTGCCTGAGGTTCGATATCGGATGTAAACACCATGCTCGCAATTCCTGAATGCAATACAGAAAACCATTGCAAAGTATATGGCAAAGAGGGTCGGTGCTGGAATATCCCCCTGTTTCACTCCATTTTTTACTGAGATAGGCTCCGACATGTTACCTCCGACATTAACCCAAGCCTTCATGTCGTCATGGAAAGACCTAACTAAAGCAAGGAACTTATCAGGGCAACCAAGTTTCTGGAGAACCTTCCATAATGCATCTCTGTTGACAGTATCGAAAGCCTTTGTCAGATCGACAAAAACCTTATACAGATCCAAGCCTTGTTCAATGCACTTCTCCTGGAGCTGTCTAGCTGAGAAGATCATATCAGTAGTGCCGCGTCCAGCACGAAAACCAGATTGACTTTCAGGAAGAACACAATCTGCAATGTGTGTCAGCAGACGGTCCAGAAGCACCCTACATAAAACTTTCCCTACGACAGAAAGCAATGATATACCTCTGTAGTTCCCACAATCATTCCTGTTACCCTTTCCCTTGTACAAGACCACCATTACTGCATCTCTCCAGTCCCCAGGTACGGATTCATTAGCCCATATCCTTCCAAACAAAGAGTGCAGATGTTGCAGGAGTCTCTCACCACCATATTGTAGGAGCTCAGTATGTATGCCATCCATACCTGGAGATCTTCCACTGTTCAGCTTCGAAATAGCCACTGCAACCTCCACAAGCGTTGAAGGTTCTGCGAGAGCTACTTTCACAGGACTTTCTGGAATGAGATTGAGGAAATCTTCACTGACGACAGGCGGCTGATTCAAAAGATCATCAAAGTGCTCTCGCCACCTTCGTAGAATTCCCTGTGAGTCACGAAGAAGCTCTTTGCCATCCTTGCTGCGAAGCGGTGTCACCAGAGAAGAAGACGGTCCATAAACCTCACGCAAGAGACTGTACAACAGCTTTGTGTTATTGGAATCAGACGCAGTTTGTATCTCACCTGTCTTCTCACTCCACCACTGATCCTTCATCTGAGAAAGACTCCGCCTAACACGTGATTTTACTTCCCTGAGCTCCTCATGCAACGTATTCCTCTCCTGTGGTTTTGCCGTCAAGTAGCGTGACAGAGCACGCCTCTTATCAGCCAACAAGTCTTCTATATGTACATCATTCTCATTAAACCAGTCCTGATGTTTTCTCTGCACCAATCCCAGAACACGCCTGCCTACATCATAAACCGACTTTTTAAGGGTCGGCCAATCCTCACCAAGATCTGCAGCCTGCATCTCTTCTTCCACTGTCCTCTTCACATTTTTATCCTTAAGACGAGCAGCATTCAATCTTTTGGGCAGGGCAACACCAAGAGCCCGGATTTTACGTTTGGTGATTAGTTTCACTTTTGCGCGTACCAGGCGGTGGTCCGTCCAGCATTCAGCTCCACGAAGAACACGAACACACTGCACATCCTGACTAGGACGTAGTCCAAAAGATGCCATTCCTTAGATGCAGGATGCATCTATGTGGTCTTGAATTTGTTCTTTTGTTGGAAGATGGTGTTGGTAACACACAGATCCAGCTTCTCACACATCTGCCGCAGGAGTATACCATTGCTGTTACACTTTCCCACCCCATGCCTTCCGATTACATTCCATGTGTTAAAATCCCTACCCACTCTAGCATTAAAGTCACCAAGCACGATGACTTTGTCTGCCTGAGGGATATTTCTTAGAACACCTTTCAAGGCATGGTAAAAGGACAGTTTTTCTTCATCGACAGAATTCATAGTTGGAGCATACACACTCACCAGGGTAGCATATCTTCCTTTGTCCAGCGGAACTCTCATGGACATAAGACGCTCACTAATCCCTACTGGGAATTCTTCTAATTTATTCACAAGTACAGTCTTAACAGCAAATCCTACCCCAGCCTCTCTTCTGGTTCCTTCATCTCTTCCTTTCCAGAAGAATGTATATTCTCCACAAAATTCCGTAAGATGACCATCTCCAGCTAACCTCGTCTCAGATAAAGCCACGATGTCAAGATCGTAACGTCGAAGCTCCTTTGCAACAAGAGCGGTCCTTCGTTCAGGACGCTCCAAGGAATCCTTGTCAAGCAGCGTCCGTACGTTCCAGCAGCCAAGACTAAATGCCTTGTTTGGCTCTATTACAATGGCACGATGGCGAGCGGGCCCAGGCTGTGATAACCTGGGGCCCCTGCCCTTATTGCCAATGATCTTTTTTGTTCCAGAACCTAAATTGCCAATTATCTCTTTTATATTGTTCTGGAACATCATTGAATTGGAAAAAAAAAAAAAAAAAAAAAAAAAAAGGTAATAATAATAGTAATAATAATAATAATAATAATAATAGTACACTATTAATAATTATTAATGCACTCGTGCAATGCCTGTGCGTGACGAATATTTTTAAAGTGAGGAAAGACTGTGCACTGAGCCAATCCCACTCTCTGAGTGACAGTAGCTATAACCCGAAAAGAAAAAAAGATCAACATCATCGGTAACTACTGAGCCGCAGGTTTTATATCGGAGTTAACCCAGTTTACTGAGATGCCTTCTCCTAGAAGAATGCCCTGACAAGGGCTAGGGGTTCTTCACTCCCAGTGGTTTAACTGCGCGATCGGGCATCCAGCCCGATTATTTCTATGCCCCGCGCAAAAAAAAAACAAAAAAAACAAAACAAAAATAAAACTCACTTATTGACACTTATACGTACGACATACACACACACGCATACATATGCGCGCGCACAGCAACACATACATGCAAACAAACACACACACACGCTACTCTACTCACACGCACACACACACACATATATATATATATATATATATATATATATATATATATATATATATATATATATATATATATATTACCGTCATTACTGATACAAGATTACAAGATTATGTCAACTGTTGACTTTCAAGAGTTTGTATGGTTGAAGCCGATCGTATTACAGTCCAGTATTATTATAATTGCTTTACAGCATAGAGTTATGGCTCTCCACGCTCTGAGCTCAAATCCCGCCGAGATCAACCTTGCCCCTCATCCCCACGGAGTCAACAAAAGAGAGTACCAGTGATGCGCTGGCCAGTCGCTGGATCCGTGCCAAAAGCAGAAAAATTATTATTAAAGTTGTTTTCTTAAGGCCCGGTCGCTGGTGATGGCGGCGGCGGTGGCGGTGGTGGAGGTGGTGGCAGTTGATGTTGTTGTTGTGTTGTGTGCGTGTGTGTGTGTGTTTTGTTATTTTGAGTTTGTTTGTTGTTTTTTTTCCCTTTTCTTTTCTTTTCTTTTCCCTTCCTTTTTTTATGTTTTGATGCCGGTGTTGTTGTTGTAGATGTTGGGGTTGAAATCTGGTCGTTTGACTGAGTGATGTATATACATACATATTCATATACACACATATATATATATATATACACATTCAACAGAGAGTAGAGAGTTTGACAACAAGTCGATGACTTTAGTCTAGATAGGATATGGTATGGTAATGACATGTGATGGTATATGTATATGAGGAAGCTTATAGATAGGACAACACACGCTGTCTTTTCGTGGGGTAAGTTTTTAATTAATTTTTGTATTCTGAAACATCAAAATACAACAATTTTTGGTCACTGGACTCGGAAATGTCACGACAGAAGTTTGTGGAAGTTACACAAATATTTTAGTATATTTTAGCAGAACATACATACATACATACATACATACATACATACATACATACATACATACATACATACATACATACATTATTAAGGCTTTACAGTTAGCCAAAGTCCCACAACCACTGGTAGCTGCTGTTGAACGCCTGACCAAGAACTGGTACACCAATTTGATCCTTAGAGGTGAGAAGGAGCAAGTTAAGACTGATAAGATACATTACCAGAGGGCATCTTTCAGGGTGATAGCTTGTCAGTGCTACTCTTCGTTCTCTCATTAAATCCACTATCTTACCTACTCAGGAAACAAGGTGGACAAAGAAGTGGATCCAAAAGTATCTCCCATCTTTTCTTTGTTGATGACCTGAAGTTGTATGGGCCAAATATCAATGACATCAAGAAACAATTGGACCTCATTACACAATTTTCAACAGACATCAAAATGAAATTTGGTGAGTCCAAGTGTGCATATTTGGCAGTAAAACGTGGAAGAGCTGTGCCCTCCTCTAGAAATCTATAGATGAACGGCCTGACAATACAACCTCTACAGTCAGGTGACAACTACAGATATCTTGGACAGGATGAGAATGTCAGATATGATGGACCCATAAATAAGGAGAGAACTAGAACTGAATACCTCAGAAGAGTAAAGAAAATATGGTCATCAGAACTGTCAGCGTACAACAAATACATTGCCCACAATACTTATGCTGTGCCAATTCTAACGCCAACATTTGACCTGCTGAACTTGTCATTGCAAGAACTAAGTGAGATGGATGTTAGAACTCGCAAACTTCTCAGTGTTACTGGGAACTTTAACATCAATGGTGATGTGGATAGGCTATACTTCTCACGCAAGGAAGGTGGCCGGGTCTAAAATCCATATTAACAACATATGGGACCCGGATAGTAACACTGAAGCAACACCTTCAAGAGAGGAAAAAGGTTGGCAACCATCTTGCCCAGGTTTATGAGCATAAAAAAAAATCACTAGAATAGCGACTGATGTGGAGGAGAGATATGGAATAAAGCCTGATATAAATCTCTCACCCAGAGAAATCGGAAGATCCTATTCAATGTTCAAACAAGATGAAAAAATTGACTAATTTACAGAAAAAGTTGTGCATGGATACTTGAAACGTAAAACACAGACCATAGAGGGGATAAACCACTCAAAAAGCCTGGCATGGAGTTCCGACAAGTTTATGACATCACACCTTGAGTGATATCTCTATGCAATACAGGAACAAGAACTCCCTACCAAATATCTGCTGCACAAAGGGGGAGCGCCAGCAGCTGACAATAAATGTAGGCTATGTAAAACATTGATCGAGGATGTAAGCCACATTGTTGCCAGCTGCGAAAGAATGTCATCTCGCTACTACCTCCCATGAGACACGATGGGATAGCTAGAACCATCTGGAACGCACTTCGGAAAACAAAATTAACAACAAACGAGGAAGAATATATTGAGACAGATGGCACTAAGAAATACTGGTGGAACCTGAAAATAAAAACTGCCACCAAATTAAAGCACAACCGGACTGATATTGTTGTTTGGGCCCACACATTGAAAACGTATTCTGTTGTGGAGATCAGCTGCCCACTCGATGTAAACGTTGTCAGAAAAATACAGGAGAAGGAGGACATCTACGGACCATTGATGAGGAGTTTACAAATCCAGTATCCAAGATACACCTTTAGCTTCATACCCATCATTATTGGAGCTACGGGTTATATACCAACCCGCTTGGACCAAAGTATGACTGAATTTGGATTTGCGGACAAAAAGCGCAACTCCCTAATTCATAGTCTACAAATGGCTGCGATAGCTGGCACCTTCAAAATTTGCAAAACATTCTTGCGATTCAAGGGATGACAATTTCTTTTCTTTTACAACCTTGCCACCAGGAAGGTGGCCGGTCAAAAAAATATACTCGGCATTAAGAGAAAGAGACACATATATACATTAACACGACTAGTTAGGAAATTACAAGTACAATCCATTAATGGAACAGTAAAAATATGTAAAACATTCCAAATATTCTGCATCTAATAACTGCATATGCACTTGAACAGATACAAAGCATATGCACATGCATACATACAACTCAAAACATCCACATCCACACATACAAGACCATCTATACCTGCACACACATGCATGCAGACATGCAGACATATCTACCTAGTTGATGTTGTGTAAATTTCAATGAGAGAGTCTTATATCAATGTAAGAAACTGACTCTCTTTCTATTGGCAAAATATCGTGAAATTATAAAACCAGAAACACACACACACACACACACACACACACACACACACACACACACACACACACACACACACACACACACACACACACACACACACACGCGCGCGCACACACACACACACACACACACACACACAGATACACACACACAGATACACACACACACACACACACACACACACACACACACACACACACATATATATATATATATATATATATATACATATATATACATATATATATTTTTTTTGTCAATATATATATACATATATATACACATATGTATATATATGTTAGGTAATTCCGAAGGAAAAAGCGAAGGAAAAAAGAGTGCTCTATGTATAGAACAGAGCTATTTAATTAAATATATATATATATATATATATATATATATATATATATATATATATATATATATATACGTATATCAGCATATAGAAAGATGTACACATAGAGACATGTGTTCAATCATAGGGGATAAAAAACCCCACTAAAGTGATGAACATATTGTCTACGAAAGGAAAGGTGAATACAAAACATTTAAAATAATTAAAGTGTACTAACCATCCAATAATAACTGTGAGACCCGGACATGTTCAAATTAGAGTATGTTTCGCCACAAAAAGTGAAGAATACATATTATAGATAGCTCATCGGCAGGTTGAGCTCATTAAATTATAGGGGCTTCATGTGAGTCTTTAACGCCGTTTTCTTATTTGATATATATATTTACATATATATATTTTAATATGATGATAATAATAAAGGCAAGTTATTTAATATATTTCTTTCATTATTTTACAATCGTTGTATGACGGTTGATTGGCAGTATCGGTAGAGGGCCGGACACCATGCTTTGACGCATAGAGTTACGGCCCTTGCCATTCTGAGTTCAAATCCCGCCGAGGTTAACTTTGCCTTTCTTCCTTACGGGGTCGATAAAATAAAGTACCAGTAATGCACTCGGATATTTGCTGACCTTGTGTCAAAAGTAGAAACAATTATTGATATATTGACTGATCTATAGTAGTTACAGAACTGTATACTATCAGACATAATATATAGGTTCGATCATACCGTCTTCTTCGGAAACAATGAAGTTAGAATCTTTATTGGTAGTATATAAACAGGGTAGATATAAGAATAGACATAACATATAAATAAATAATCCAGATTGCCTCTTTTGATTGATAAAGATAGTGGAAGGAGTGTTTTAGGAACTTATCCCCACTATCATTGAAGGAGTAAGTGGACAGATGAAGCAGAAAGAGAAGAAGAGGTAGAATAAGAGGGATAGAAGAAGAAGAAAAATAAGAAGTAGAAGAAGAGGTAGAAGTAGAAAAAGACTCTTAAGAAAAGGGAGATAAGAGGATAAACAAATTGTGAGTGTATTGTACGAGGTGTAATGAATCCTCGGAGAAATGAAAGAAAGCAGTGGCTAAGTTCTAGAGTAATTGTGTGTGGTAAATATTTGATTTATGGTATCTTGAGGTTCAGGCTGAAAGTAAAAGACAAGATACCTATAGAAGGGCAAGATAGGTTAGATATAGTTAAAATGTCTTAATTGAGTGATGTTAAACATTTGGTTGATAATAAACAAATCTGATTTTACATAGGTGTTCTAATTTAGATAGAGGGAAATTATTTGATTATTATACAAGTTTATTAGATTAATTCAGAAGTTATTGTATTGCTAACTTGAGAAAGTAATATTTAATAAAACCCAATTTTGCAGGCATACCTTGTTTCTTAATCCAGATTATATATGTATACATAAGTACATATATGGTAAGAAAACATTTTTTTTTTTCAAATCCAATGATGATTTAGGATAGCTAATAAAGTTTGGAGGGGAAGAAGTTTGGATAGAGGAAGATCTCTGGATCTCACTGAATTACTTGCTAACGGATTACATATTGAGTCTATTGAGTTGATTATATATATATATATATCCGCAGAAGCTAAAGAACACAAGACTTGTTGAAGAAGGAAATCCTTTGTTTTGTCGTCAAAGACCATTAACTTCCGCCTATGTCCAGGTCAGTCTAAAATCTTTTCCTGAGTCCAACAATTTTCGTTGCTATGGCAATGCGGCTGGACTGCCGATCGCTATATTTCATATGCAAAGCTGTCTAAACGTATTATTATTACTCTGGGGTACTATTCCCTATCGAATGCTAAAGCTACATACCGAATTTACATTCGTTAGCTTGGCCGCAAACTAAAGCTTCGTTAATGCTGTACTAAAATTTGTATATATATATATATATATACATATACATTTCACTCGATGAACAAGCAAGTTTCTTCCTGATTGTGAACACTTTTATTTTATTAAGTAGAGTGATATGTACTGTGAGCACGAAAGTGTCTTAAGTCCAGACACAGATCGAAAGGATTTTGTTAGCAACTTTTGCAGTCCAGTTTATGAGGTACTAATGGCAACATTTTCTTTAACGAACCATCCTTAGCTCTCTGTATTTTATAATGTTTCTTAGGGCCTCGACTTGTATCATTTCTGGCAAATATATATAATAAAAAAGAAGCTATTTCTTCGTCTGATAGGTCATACCCTCGGCTACTGGGACAAACAGGGAGATCCTTTGGGACCCCTCCTGCTCGCCCTTGGTATTGACCACATCGCCCGGAGTATCACGGCCCCTCTCAACGTTTGGTATCTGGATTATGCTACGTTGGGCGGGCCCGTACGGGCGGTCTGCCATGACCTTCAATCGTGCTACACCCAGACATCTCTCCTCGCTCACCTCAATACTTGTATCCGAGCAGCAGCCGAGGAGATATGCAACGTCAAGTTTGACGACATAGGGTGGCAACAGGCCACTTTACCTGTCAGGTTTGGCGGCCTTGGCCACCCGTCCCCGATTTCACTAGCTTTGCCGGCGTATCTTTCGTAAGTAACCTCGTGCCGCGTCCTCGTCAGCAGGGTTCTTCAATACACAACAGAACCCTCTGTGTTCAGAGAATGTGAGGCCGCTTGTGAGACGTGGGACCAGCTGGAGCCTAGCTGAGTAGACGTCCCTCTTCCTTCTCCCCCTGTTGACGTCAAGTCCCACCAACGCACTTGGGATGCTATCCAGTGCAGCCTGGCCTCAGACAGGCTCACGCGCCAGCTCGACCAGCTTATTTTCGTGCGGCCTCCAAACCACACAATGGTTCCTGGCTCCATGCCCTGCCTTCCTACTCCCCTGGACAACCATAGCCTGCGCATCGGCGTTTCTCTGAGGCTCGGCCTCCGGATCTGCCAGCCACACCAGTGTCGCTGCGGTTCCACCGTGGACTCTTTCGGCCTCCACCCGCTTTCCTGTCGCCACACTGTCGGCCACATTCCTCGCCATGCTGCCCTCAACGAGGTCATTAAGCATGGCTTGGACGCTGCAGGCTTCCATTCCAAGCTCAAACCGGTGGGGCTGGCTGGAGGGGACGGCAAAAAGCTAGTTGGCATGACCATCTCCCCGTTCCACGGTGGCAAACCCCTCGTCTGGGATGCCACTTGCACCGACACTTTCTGCAGCCGCAACCTGGTGCAGTCTGCGACTGACCCAGGTTCTGCTGCACATCGGGCTGAGGGGCCCAAACTCCTCAAATATTCGTCGCTCTCCGACAGGTTTGCGGTCGTGCCCCTAACAATGGAGCCCCAGGGTTACCCCCTTACTCACCACCATAGGCGTTGAGCTGGCCAGCCGCAGGTGTGAGCCCCGCGAGTTGGTGTGGCTTTTCCAGCGCGTCTCCCTTGCCGTCCTTCGGTGAAACGCCTTCTCCATTCTGTCCGCCGGGGCTGTGGGTGGGCCCCACCGCGACTATTGTAGCTGTAGAAGAAACAGGAAGACATGTATGTAGAAAGAGAGGCAAAGAGAAAGACTGAAAAGTTGTTTTTGTTGTTGGGAAAGAGAAGCAGTGAGAAAGGGGATGTGTAAAAGAGAGGTGGCTAATGAGATCAGATTGAAAGTGATGACGACACAAGTAAACAAAGACTCACTATAATTGTTTCTACTTTTGGCACAAGGGCAGCAATTATCCCAGTGCATTACTGGTACTTTATTTTATCGACCCTCTAAGGATGAAAGGCAAAGTTAACCTCGACGGGATTTGAACTCATCAGACCGTAAAGGGACGTAACTATGCTGGAAAAACATGGCGTCCGACCCTCTACCGATACTGCCAATCCTATAATGGCAGGTTGTTGGTAAACAAACAACGAGTCACTGTAAACACGAAGGAATACCTCAACCTCAAATATCTACTTTGTACTTCTAGAAAAAATGTTTTTGTGACTAATAATCTTATTGGGCTATACAAAGTATTTCTAAGTATTTTCTGCACAGCATCCATTTACTGCTAAATCAAAAAGAAATATGTTCTTTATCCCCAGGTTGACATTGAATAGACTTTTGATGAACAATACTCTAGTCGGCACATCCCCGACTTTTCTCTAGACGTACTGTATCCAGACTACAACGATCCCTTACTTGTGTAAAGATGTCATTTGAACGGGTCTGAGAAAAGGACTAGGAAGCGTGGGATGGACGGACAATGATTGCGTATCCCGAGACCCTAAAAGGGTTTGGAAGGGAGTAAATCGTAACCATTTGAGCAATATTTAGTTGCTATTTCTAGCAGGTCAAGAGAATGGCCCCCTCATTGTCTCGAACTAAAAGGTATCTGGATGATGCTACGTTGGGCGTGCCCGTACGGACGGTGTGCAACGACCTTCTATCGGTGGTTCCTGCCCTGGCGGGAATCGGCCTCCAGGTAATCTCGGCCAAGTCGTCAGAGGTGGTGAATGTCAGCCTCGATGCTGTGAGCTTTGCAGCTTCCGTCTTGGACGAGTCGTCCATTCTCCACCAGGTTCAGGTGACCCCCAATGAGGATGTCCTCATCCTCGGGTCACCGATCCACCCGCCGGCTATCCGCTCCACCATC
>OZ024741.1:343409636-343429636 GCA_964016885.1 Eledone cirrhosa
TGTCTGGAAGAAATCTGCTGTATTCAAACCCGGAGAGGACATAAACTCCACCAGTTTTGAAAATTCCCTAGAAACGCCGTATATCAATGCAGGATCCTTATGATTCCATCAAGAATAACGGGACTAGAGAAGAAACAAATGATAAGGATTATGATAATGGTTTATTATAAACATATTACAAATATATTACAAACATCATATATTGAACATTTTACGAAAGAACCTCAGTACTATCATAAAAACGTGAATATTCACTTATTAGTTTAATTCATTTTTTTTAGTTTCATATATTAAATTATTCTGTTATGCTAATGAACCGTCACCACGGGATTAAATTGATCATATCAACTCTAGACCTATGTTCTATTTTTGTTTAATACTTTGCAAAGTAAATAAAATAAGATTAAGATTTTAAGTTAGATGAAACGAGATAACATTTCATGACGGTCTAGTAATGTAAGTCTTTGATTAATGTTATTTTTTTAATTGTATGTAACTTAGAATAACAACAGTGAATGCTGAATAGTTGCAGTTTATGTAGAGTGAAGGCGCGTAGGTTTATGGTTAAGGTATTCAGTTCACAATCGTAAGGTTGGGAGTTCGATTCCCGGCGGTGCTTGTGTCATTGAGAAAGACACTTTATTTCACGCTGCTCCAGTCCACTCAGCTGGCATAAATGTGTTGTTCCTGTAATTCGAAGAGCCATCCTTTTCACGTTCGGTATGACACTGACTCTCCCTGAAAACTACGTTAAGGGTACGCGTATCTGTGGAATACTCAGCCACTTGAACGTTAATTTCACGATCTGGCTCTTCCGTTGATCGGATCAATTGGAACAATCGTCATCTTAACCAACGGAGTGCCAGTTTTTTTTATTTATTTATTTATGTAGAGGTCAGATCATATGTGAATGCAAGTTATACACAAGATTCACAGAAGAGAATTATCATCTGTTGTCGAGTGTTATATAGAAACTTAGCAAAGTTCAACTGTTGTATTGGTGTAGTATGCATGTATGGTGGGCACTTGGTTTGTTTTTCTTTATAGTGAAAAGAAAGCAAACTGTTGAACCTAGAGTTGGGCTGTTGTGAGAGAATTTTCGTCTAACAGACTTTGTTGGTTATCGTTTCAAAGAGGGTGCTGTTGATAAATATTACATTTTTTTTGTTTTGACAGTAATTGATATTGTAGTTGAATTCGACTTCACAGAAAACGGGTGACGGGTGAATTTTTAATGATCTGGGAATACAGATCTGTGATCGGTTAAGATATATATGTATGAACCCATAACTCCTAGAGAGGTCCTAGCGGCGCCCGAGTGCCATACAGCATTGCTTTAGTATTTTAAAAACCTGGTCGAGTTCATCTCCTCTCCAGTCTTGAAAGCATCCTCTTTCTTCCAGAGAAGGGAACAAAGTGATAGAGAAAAGTGTATTGGACTGGTACGTTTTTTATCGACCCGAAAGCATGAAAGGTAAAGTTGAATGGGGACCATTTGAACTCAGAAAGCAGAAAGCCTGAAGGAATAACGTAAATAATTCTATCCGACGCTCTAATGATTCTGCTACGGCATTTTCAGAAATTTTTAAACCTGGCGGACTCCATCCCCTCTCCAGGTCTGAATATTGTAGATTTCTTTCAGAGAAAGATAGAGAGTGAAAGAAATAAAGTGAGAAAGAGATATAGAGGAAGAATCGACCCCAGTACAAGACTTACTTTTTTATCAACCTTAAAAAGGCAAAAGTTGACCTCTGCAGGATTTAAACTTAGAGAGCAAAATGCCTGAAGGGGTACGGTTCTGCCACTTAGCCACTATAAATGATACATACGGTATGATTAAAGAAAGAAGTCATTCCCAATGATGATTACTTTCACTTTTAAGAATTTATGTGTGGTTTGAAGTTAGGGTTTGGCATCCTGACCGAAATTTCTTATACGATGTTGATGACAATTATTTTTAATGAAATGATATGGTCACCTAAAAGGTGAATACTGCGTATAAAAATTGTTGATTAGCTTTAATATTTTCCTGCTCCTCGTTGATTTATTTATGTCAAATATTTTTTTTATACCTTCTCATCCTCTCGTCTTCTTGTATAATTAGTTCAAAGTATTTTCTTTATTTATCCATAATTGGTCCCTAGTGTTGTCTGTACGTTGACATAATGAAACATCTTGTTATTTTGGATATCTATTATTTGAATATTGTTCGTATTAATATAGATATATGTATAAATATATACACAACATAATTATGTGCGTGTGTGCGTAGGTGTGTAGGATTGGATGTGTATACGTGAGTGCGCACCATAATGTTTGAGTATACGTGCGTTTTATGTTGCATCTATCAATCTGTATAATACACACACAGGGACACTCATACACACCCCATATATATATATATATATATATATATATATATATATATATATATATATATAATATGAGATCAAAAGATGGTTAAAAGAGTTCCATGTATTTTATTATGCGCATTTCAAAAACAAATATCATCATGGGATGATATTTGCGTTCTCATCAGATATATTTGTTTTTGAAATGCGCATAATAAAATACATGGAACTCTTTTAACCATCTTTTGATCTTATATTATTTATACTCCAGTCCTATAAACTGTTGAGTGCTACTTATCCGATATTTGCATTGCTTTATTGTGCTACAATAAAACTCACCTCCTACATTATATATATATATATATATATATATATATATATATATATATTAACAAAAAAAAATATATATATATATACATATATTAGTAAACAGGAAAAGAAAATACTGACAAATTTTTCCCAGTGAAAAATAGTTTAGTTAGGAATAAATATAAATTAGTAATAAGTATTGGTTAGTATTCAGTTTTAGTTTTAAGTTTTTACCGGTTGCGCATTTGTAATGCTTTTCAAAAATAATTTTGAGATAGAGCGCTCGTGATGTTTGCTCTAATCTGATTAGAGCAAACATCACGAGCGCTCTATCTCAAAATTATTTTTGAAAAGCATTAGAAATGCGCAACCGTTAAAAACTTAAAACTAAAACTGAATACTAACCAATACTTATTACTAATTTATACTTATTCCTAATTAAACTACTTTTCACTGGGAAAAAATTGTCAGCATTTTCTTTTCCTATTTACTAATATATCACAACTCGTGTGTCACACCTCTATTATATATATATATATATATATATATATATATATATATATATATATATATATATATATATATATATATATATATATATATATATATATATATATGAAAATTAGAGTTAAAACTCAATTGGAACCCTGTAACTATTAAGCTCAAATTATAAATACTGAGCCGATTAATAATATATAGTAAGAAACACAGTAAACCGTGTGTCTAAAATTACAAGGGTTGAAAAACCACATTTGTTTGAAATATTTAACTGCTTCTTGGTTAAATATTTCAAACAAATGTGGTTTTTCAACCCTTGTAATTTAAGACACACGGTTTACTGTGTTTCTTACTATATATTATATATATATATATATATATATATATATATATATATATATATATATATATATATATGAAGATGTGTGACCCCCACGGCAGAGCTGAAGCCGTTTCGACGGGTATTTCTGGACTCAGAAATTCGGTGAATACCATTATTCAACAGCTATGACCTCATCAGGCAGCTAGAACTTGAACAGAAAAAACAGAAAATCATAATGATGGAACAATGTTTATCTCCGTTATTTCGATCCCTTTATATGTCCTATCCTGAAGTATGGTGTTATTTTATCAAAGTACTTGTGGCATATGATTTAGACTGAACGAATTCAAGCATCAGAAGAATTTACCCCCCCCCCCTATTGGTCAGATACAGTCTTATCATTCCATTGGTGTGAATAGAGTGGTCGACAGCTATAAATACAGCCAAGTCCTTTCAACCGATTTAGCTCTACAGATAAGGAGCTGTTTATATATCCCAAATAGATTTAATTAAATTAAATTGAAGTAGTCACCCTATTCACGCCAATGGGAGGACGCTAGCATGTTGCTAGCAGTTTTAGAATTGCAGCACGTATGCTGGGTCACTCGCAGATTTGTATTTGATGCGTAAACACAGACAGTTATTTCTTCCTCCTTGCTGATGATCTAAGATTTAACTACTGTGACTTTACGGATTTTTAGTGAAATATATTTCTTTAATGAACTATATACAAGGAGGATTAATCATTTCTTAAAAAGTAATATTTGAAGATCTAGCTAAACTTTAATTACTTACCTACCTAGCTGTGTGTGATTACACACTTTATAAATTATCCCCTGTGAGTGTTTCATGTGTTTATTTTAAATATATATATGTCAATCAATTTCTAGTTGATACATATATATATATATATAAATATATAGTTAAAAGAATAGAGGTGTAACACACAAGTTATTATATATTGGTAAACGGAATAGAAAATGCTGACAAATTGTTCACAGTTGAAAAATGGTTTAATTAGGAATAAAAGAGTATTAGTGATTGTATGGGTTAGTATTCAGTTGTGGTTTTAAGTTTTTAAGTTTTTACCGGTTGCGCATTTCTAAATGCTTTTCAAAAATAATTTTGAGATAGAGTGTCCGTGCTGTTTGCTCTGATCTGATTAGTTTTGGGAATTCTACCTGTTTTTATGTTAAAAAAGTGGCTCCAGCAAAAATTCTTGTGGTCAAAACAATTTTGATTGGTCGGTAGGCGTCATGTGAATAAAAAATTGGTTTGCGCCAAGATTGAGAAATGACTCTTTCACAACAAATATGTGTGTGTGTGTGTGTGTGTGACACACACACACACACACACACACACACACACACACACACACACATACACACACACACACACACACACACACACATATTTGTTGTGAAAGAGTCATTTCTCAATCTTGGCGCAAACCAATTTTTAATTCACATGACGCCTACCGACCAATCAAAATTGTTTTGACCACAAGAATTTTTGCTGGAGCCACTTTTTTAACATAAAAACAGTCTTGGCGCAAAATCAATTTTTTACATTCACATGACCTCTACCGACCAATCCAAATTATTTTGACCACAAGAATTTTTGCAAATTGGAGCCACTTTTTTAACATAAAAACAGGTAGAATTCCCAAAACTAATCAGATCAGAGCAAACAGCACGGGCACTCTATCTCAAAATTATTTTTGAAAAGCATTTAGAAATGCGCAACCGGTAAAAACTTAAAAACTTAAAACCACAACTGAATACTAACCCATACAATCACTAATACTCTTTTATTCCTAATTAAACCATTTTTCAACTGTGAACAATTTGTCAGCATTTTCTATTCCGTTTACCAATATAAATATATATATATATATATATACATATATATATATATATATATATTAGTAAAAAGGAAAAGAAAATGCTGACAAATTTAATCCCAGTGAAAAATAGTTTAATAAGGAATAAGTATAAATTAGTATAAGTATTAGTTAGTATTCAGTTTTAGTTTTAAGTTTTTACCGGATGCGCATTTCTAATGCTTTTCAAAAATAATTTTGAGATAGAGTTCTTTTAATATATATATATATATATATATATATATATATATATATATATATATATATATATGTGTGTATATATATATATAATAAATGAAGAATTAAAAATAGAAGCCAGGAATATCAGTCATCAGTGGTCTACTAGCCATCATGGGTATTCGCATTACAGACCATATACGTCAAGCTAGGGCGATACAATAACTAAATTAAGTTATTGGGATAAAAAGAGTTGGGTGGAGAAAGAGAGAAAGGTAAACAAACACAGGAAGTGATATATATATATATATATATATATATACCTGTCTATCTATCTATACATACATACATACATACATACATACATACATACATACATACATACATACATACATACATACATACATACATATATATATATATATATATATATATATATTTAGTTTCTGAATTTGTTTAGCAAGATTCTTTATCTGAAAACGTGTGTTGAAATCGATATTGTTATGCTTTGGGAGGGTCAGCATGCCAATAAGAAACACACGCACCAGTTGCTTTCACTCCAATTTTATTATAAATTAAATTTATAAATTTAAGAATTTATAAATTTCCGGTTGGTTGGTTGGTTCCATAACCGGACGGTTGTTCATATATTGTCAAAGTTATTTCGCCACACATTCTGTGACCTCTTCAGTGGCTGGGTATTCTTTTCTTTGTTTTGTGCCTCTCCTTTCTTCTGTCTTACGCCATCTTGTTTTTGTGTGCATTGTGTGCTTTGTTTGCGCATATGTTACATCCGGGTGTCTGTGTGTGTTTTTATTTGTTTATTTATTTGTTTATTTACATGTTCCTGGTTGGTTGTTTGTTCTGCGTGTGTGTGTATTTTCATTTTGTCCTTAATTGTAAATTGTGATGTTGCTATTCAATAACAATAACAATAGTACACATAAAGCAGCAGCCTGGAATTCTACTTTTTATAATCCTTCCGATATGTCCTTCTATCTACGACGAGTCCACGCCACGACTTTAGCTTTTATTAAACGAACGCAATTTCCGTCGCAGGTCGATGAAAAGCAGAATCACAATTTAGTATAACTAGATCTAAACTTAGAAATATTATAGAACAGTATAGCAAGAAGAAAAATAGAATGGAGGCCCAGCAACTGGGAGTAAATCTGCAAATGGCTTGTGTAAACTCATGCAGCGCTCGCGTAATGGGGAGATTGCATGCTTTCAAACAGACAAGTCTGGCAGAATGTCGGTTGACATTCTATCAAACTACATCCAGGCAATGCAACCCACACCACTAACACAAGGGAAGTAACACCACAAGAGCATGAGGATAGGGAGAAAACCCTCAATGCCCATATGATGATGTGGACAAACATAATGCAGCCCAATAAAAGGACTGCCAACAACTTCCAGGCCTGGGACAATGAGGTGCCAGCGTTGTATGGGCTTCAAAAAGACCATTAGACGAGCAGTGACCTTGTCACAGGACCACCAACACGGCCAGTCCATTGACGTGGATTTTGCTGTGGAGAAATGCGTAGAAATGATCAGTGAGAGCAATGTTGAATTCGCTGGCATTGATGCCAGTGAGCTGGTAAACTTACCTATAGTAATGATTATCTAGATACATATGACCGTAGAAACCTGTGCCCTACAAGACCAGCAAGAGGCAGACCATCTACCAGTACCTCAATGGCTAAGAAAACCCACACAGAAAGATGGAACGGGTGGACCAGAGCCATACGGACCCCCGAAAACCACGATGAACTAAAGAAAATGATTGCACATGCGGTGGGGACCAGTATAAAACTAACCCTTAAGGAACATATGTTTAAATTTAATTGAAAAACATATGCCCAAGAGGAGGGAGCAGCCATTGGTGTTAGCATTGCAGGTGACATAGCTAACCTATTCATGGTATGGCGGGACAATGAATTTAAACTTAAACTTAAAGAACAATTAGAAGACAGCTACCTCTTAACCCTGATAATGTATTCCCGCTACGTTGATGATATAAACATCGTAGTAAAAACACCCCCACTAGAGAACAGTCAGGGATTAGAGAAAAACACCATGGAAAGCATCCAGCAAATAGCTAACTCTATCCACCAGAGTATTAGAGTTACTATAGACTACCCAAGAAAATACCCCAACTATCGTTTACCTGTACTAGACACAGAGCTCTGGTTAGAAACCATTAATAACATAAAACAAATCCTCTATTCCCATTATGCCAAACCCATGACTTCCAAATATCTGATCCACCGAAACTCAGCTGTTTCGGATCACACCAAAATCAACATACTGATTGCGGATTTGGCACGGGTGATGAGAAACGTGTCCTGCATGTGCAACCCCAAAGAACTAGAGAGACACATACAACACTTCATGCACCGTATGCAGTTCTCCGGTTACAATCAGAGAGATAAAATCAGAGTATATAGAGGAGCTAGAACCAAATGGGAAAAAAATGGTAAATAATGATATAAATGGGACCTGCCCCTTGTATAGGAGCACATTTTGGAACAGAATAGAAAGAACTAGGAATAAGGTTAATAGAATAAACTCATGGTATGATAGCAATAAATACCAGAGTGTAATGTTCATCAATACAACCCCTACAGGTGAATTAGCTTACAAATTTAGAAGGGCCCCAGATAAACATAAACTTAATATTAAGATAGTAGAAAGACCAGGTACCTCCATAAAAACACTTATTAGCAATACATACCCTTTTCAAAGACCTCCCTGTATAGATAAGAAATGCATAATCTGTAAACTAAGCCCCCATATTAACTGTAAAACTAGAAATGTAGCATATAGCATAAGAGGTACTGAAGGACAATGTAAAGATAAGAATATAGTGTACATAGGTGAGACAGCTCGTAGTATAGGAGAACGGTTAAATGAACACTGGCGAGAACTTCAAGATAAAAGAGAATCATAAATACTCCAACATGCTAAAATAGAACATAAGGGTAAATTAGAGAACATAGAAATAAAAATAGAATCTACACACAGAAAAGACGCAATGTTTAGACAAATCACAGAGGCAATAAACATAAATGAACTCCAACCAAAATGAAATAGAAAACATGAATGGAATTGCAACATCACAACTTACAATTAAGGACAAAATGAAAACACACACACACATAGAACAAACAACCAACCATTAATACGTAAATAAATAAATAAATAAACAAATAAAAACACACACAGACACCAGGATGTAACATATGCGCAAATTAAGCACACAACACACACAACAACAAGGACAGAACAAAGGAGAGGCACAAAACAAAGAAAAGAATCCCCAGTCACTGAAGAGGTCACAGAATGTGTGACGAAAGAACTTTTGATCACATGACCGTCTATATTTATCAATATTTTGAAGTAATATTAATAACTCCAGAAATTAGATTAGAAGCACTCCACAGTAAGGATTCTGGAGTTATTAATATTACTTCAAAATATTAATAAATATAGACATTCATGTGATCAATTATATTTTATTATACACATTTCAGAGGTACTGAGCTATTTCAACAGTACGTCCTCATGTTTGCAAACACTTTAAATATGATATTATACTATAATATAAATCCTTATAAATTTTATAGTCAGAAATCTTATGCCATTGGATTAATTGACTATTTCTAACTAACATAAGAATTCGAAAATAATCGGTCATCCAGCTATGCCCAGATATATATATTTGATTAATTGACTATTTCTAATTAAATTATCAATTCAAAAATAAACGGTCATCCAGCTATGCCCAGATATATATTTGATATTTGATTAATTGACTATTTCTAATTAACTTAAGGATTCGATAATAAACGGTCATCCTGCTATGCCCAGATATATATTTATATTTATATTTTCCCCCTCACCTAATTATACCCTGTTTATCCTTTACAATACAAGTCTTCCTCCCTGTGTTTATACTATTAAACTTATTTCTCTCTTCTTCTCTCTATCCTTTGGTTAGTTCTCTTGCCTTTCGTGCATATGATCATGTATCTTTCTCGTCATTCTCTCTTTCCTCGTGAGTTTCTCTCTCCATCTTTCACTTCCTCTATCTGCAATAATGCGTTATCCATATCTTATTTTATTTAAATTATTTAAATTTTTAACAGTTATGTAGGTTTATATTATATTATATATTATTAGCTATTTATTATTATGTATCTTTATACACATTCTCATACGCACCCTCTGTATTATATGTAATTTTTTTCATGTTTCAACTTAAGGTATATAAATATTGAGTTTTGTCATAACTAATTCACTGCCATGACTGAATTGTAACCATCAACATAGTCAAGGTATGTCAAGCATCAACTTATTTAATCTGATGAGGACGTACTGTTGAAATAGCTCAGTACCTCTGAAATATGTATAATAAAATATATTTGATCACATGGATGTCTATATTTATTAATATTTTGAAGTAATATATATATATATATATATATATATATATATATATATATATATATATATATATATATATATATATATATATATATATATATATATATATATATATGGGATAAGAAGTTATCGTTATAGGTAATCCAGTTAGAGGGGTGAGTACTCTGTGTCGTAGATAGTTTTAACTACGTACGGCTTTGTTTGACTCAACAAGATGTTTCCATAGTTAGGCAGCGAGTTCGCGAGAATTCCTATGCAGGTTATACTTGGAGTAATACTAGTGAAAGATTGAAGAGTACCATGGTCAGCTGTACAACAATAGGCTTTATTTCAGGTATTAACAATTGTTTCATTGATCAGGTGAGTCTAGAGGCCGCTAATCGTTCGAAGTTGCGTCACTCGATCTCCAATACATTATTTCCCTCGGATCAAATCCTCAGAATACAAATAATTCATACATTGCATGGTATATATAGAGAAATAGCGTAGAATCAAAACAATAACAGGAATAATAAAATATAATGATAAATAGGTAAAGAAGTTACAGATGTAAAAAGTAAAAAGTAAAAAGTAAGAAAAAAAGATAAAATAAAAAAGTGAGAAAATAAAAAAATAATAAAAAATATAAAGAAATAAAGATAAGTGAGAGCATATAAGTACAGAATACGATAGTTGATAATAGTGGTGGTGGTGAGTAAGTGTCTGTATTAGGATGCTGGGATGTAGTGCTAACATAAAAAGCCATATTCGAAAGATACGTGTAAAGAATCTGAGGTAGTAACAAATAACAGATAAAAGAAAAATCAATAAATTAGAAATTAAGTGGGAGATACTAGTATGATACCCAAGGGCTAAGGATGGATAGTGAAGGGGGCTTTTTGATATGTGTGTGTGGTATATGTTTTGCTGATTGTCTTGTCTTAATGGGGTTGATGTGGTTTCCGGGAGAGAGGGTGAAAGAGATTTATGATCTAGTGACCAGTCAGTTGACAGCTAATAGCAGTGTGGTGGTATGAATTCCATACGTTAAAATTCAGGTGGTTCAGTTCTAATTTTGGGATTGCTGGGTCGAATCACGATGGTTTGAAATTTGTGAACTTGCTAGCTATTTTGTGCCTACAGAAAATTGATCTTTCTATTTTGCTGTTAAGCAGCATCTTATCGTACCTTAAAATATGGAATAGCTCCATATTGCAAAGTCTGCAGTGGGACATTCCATTGTAGTAGGCCCTTGCTCCCGATCATTTTGACCAGCTAATCCTATATTCCTGGTTTGTGTTAATACCTGAAATAAAGCCCCTTGTTGTACAGCCGACCATGTTACTCTTCAATCTTTCACTATATATATATATATATGTAAAAGGTAAACAGAAATAACAACACAATCGATACAGTATATGGAAGGTGTATATTAGGTTAACGCTTGATATAGCAGGAAGAGGGTCTTAACGTTTCGGACGCTAGTCCTTCATCAACCATACAAACCATTTTCACGCATGGGTTATATATATGGAAAGATAGATAGATAGTTAGATAGGTTTCTTTTATTTGCCACTAGGGCATCAAAAGTGGGACAAGTACAAAGGGGGGAGTTTACACAAAAAGGCGTCCTCAATAAGGAGGAGGCAATAACAAAATATAAAAATAAAATAAGATATAACAAAAAATAAAATTTTTAACAAAATCCTCAATAGAGAGGAGGCGCCTTGGGGGGTCGCACACACCCCCGAAAAAAAGTGTGCAACCCTTCTCCTCAGGAGCACAGAGAAGGGGTGCTCCCTTGATCTTTCATCTTCCTCACCTATAGTCTGATGTAGAGTGAAGGCCCATTCACACGGGCCATTCTCGCCACTTTCACCCATCTTTCATAGAAACGGCTGGGGTGCAGCACCTCTCTCTCCATCCTGATCCTTCTTCCGAAATGATAACGGAAGAAACGGACCAGTTGTTGGCCAGAGAGAAAGGTGCCTGACCTCAGTCCTTTCAGACGCGTCCACCATACAACCTCTTTCGCCATGGCTATTACGCACAGAAACACCGCCTCTGATAGATAGATAGATAGATAGATAGATAGACAGGTATATACATACATATATATATATATATATATATATATATATATTTATATATATATATATATATATATATATATATATATATACCTGTCTATCTATCTATCTATCTATCTATCTATCTATCTATCTATCTATCTATCTATCTATCTCAGTATCAGTAGAGGATCGGACGCCATGCTTTCCAGCATAGTTACGTCCCTTTA
Organism: Eledone cirrhosa; assembly: GCA_964016885.1. Lineage (NCBI taxonomy): Eukaryota > Metazoa > Mollusca > Cephalopoda > Octopoda > Eledonidae > Eledone > Eledone cirrhosa. The sequence goes on from OZ024741.1 coordinate 343,421,906, forward strand.
CAATCTGAGTTCAAATCCCGCCGAGGTTGACTTTGCCTTTCATCCTTACGGGGTGGATAAAATAAAGTACCAGTAATACACTGGGTAATTGCTGGCCTTGTGCCTAAAGTAGAAACAATTATTGAATGCGCGTGGCCTGGGCTCAAATTGGAAGCAAGCAATGCTTCTAAATGACCTCAGGTCACAACGTATAGATGTGATGGTTATTTGCGAGGCCCGGATCAGCAACGTGTGACAGCTGGCCCCCGCCTTTGATGACTTTGAGATGCACGCATCTCTCTGTCAGCCCGGAGGCGGGGGTGGAGTTGTCGTTCTGCTGCAAAAACATCTGGGTCTCGCAACACAGATGGTACATTTGGACCCGGAGGGTCGACTAGTGGTTCTGGACCTTGGCAGTGGTAAAGGCGGAGCGTTTAGGTTGGTAGCCGCCTACGGCCCTTTCGGGTCAATGCGGCCGGACTTCTTCCATCGTCTGGAGACTTTTCTAGGGACGTCCCGCTCCTTGCTATTAGTGGGGGACTGGAATGGTATCCTAGATGCACGCTGGGACTACGTAGGGGCCTGCCCCGATAGAGAGGGGTGTAATAGCCTCAAAGGGTTAATCGGTCGATTTGACCTGGCCGATAGATATCGACTAGATTTTCCGACTGCGCCAACCTGGACTTGGGCAAATCGTAGCGGATCATCTAGGTCGTACCTAGATAGGTTCTTAGTTAGAATTAAGGATAAGGACTTTTTAAGTTGTCCAAAAATGCGCATGGTTGGCTATTCAGACCACAAATTAGTGACCTGCATGGTCAACCTTGACAGAACTCATAGACAGGGCCCCGGTTACTGGAAGCTCAACTTGTCCTTGCCGGCAAGTAGAGCCTACAGGAATCGGATTAGTACGTTAGTTAAGGAACGGTTGACTGGAGCGATCGTCAACAGCAGGTGGTGGGTATCTCTAAAGAGAGAGATTAGAGTAGTCTCGATAGAATTTAGTAAGGTTCTAGCTGCGGATAGGAATAGGAAGGAAAGGGAGCTAATAGATAGAGTAGAAGAGGCAATTAGAAGCGGCGACGTGGCCAGAGTGCTAGCGTCGAGAACGGCTTTGAGCCAGTTTTTCGACGCGAAGCACGAAGGCTGCGTTGTCCGAAGTAAAATACGTGCTCTAGGGAACGAGGGGACCAAAGCTGTTAGCTGGGCCCGCGTGACAGAGGCCAACAGTGGAACTAAATCCACCATCCGGTCTTTGCGAGACCTGGATGGACGAGCGATTCTTGAGCCTAAGCAGATGTGTGAGGCCTTTCAAAGGCACTTTGCCCGACTGTTCGGGAGGGGCGGGGAGCCGGTTGGGAACGTGGACTTCGGTCCATACCTCGACGGCCTGCCGCGCCTCTCGGACAGGGAGGCGAAGTCCTGCGAGGAGCCGATTTCGGCCGCTGAGATAGAGGACGTGCTGAGCCAATGCGGCAAACGCAAATCCCCGGGTCTCGATGGTCTTCCTTACGAATTATATCTAGCTATGCCGGACTTGTTCCCCGATCTCCTCGAGGTGGTCTACTGCAACTGGCAACAGAACGGGAGAATTCCCTGTACTGTGACCAAGGGCGTAGTTACGCTAGTGAGGAAGGACGAGAACAAGGGGGACGAAATAAGTAACTTCAGGCCCATAACACTGCTAAATACAGAGTTACAGATTTTGGCCAAGGTGCTAGCAAAGAGGTTGGCGCTTGTCGTGGGCAACCTGGTGGGAGATGCGCAGACATGCGCTATCCCGTCCAGGTCCATCCATGACAACCTCCACCTCATGCGATACATCATAGAGAGGGTTGGGAACGAACCCGGCTTTGGTGGGGCTCTGATCAACTTGGATCAATCTAAGGCGTTCGATAGGGTCGACCATGGTTACCTGGATGCGGTGCTAGCGGCGACAGGCTTCGGACCCGTTTTCAGGGGCTGGATCACTGTTATGCACAGCAGCCGCATCTGCTCTAGGGTCAAGGTGAACGGCTACCTCTCGGAGCCGTTCAAAATCGCGCGGTCCATCCGACAAGGGTGCCCTCTCTCCTCCCTTCTGTATGTGTTGACTCTAGAGCCACTACTGCGGAAGTTGGAGTTGTTGCAGGGCATCCCTTTGGAACCGGGATTGCGGAAAGCGGTGTCGGCCTACGCCGATGACGTGACAGTAATGGTGTCGACGGCCTCCGAAATCGAGGCGGTCGGCACCTTACTGGAGGAGTACGAAAAGTTCACAGGGGCTAAGCTGAACCGGGACAAGTCGATCGGTTTGCAACTCGGCACGTGGAGGGGCAGACCGATGCCCTCCGATGGCGTCGTCGGACGCTGGACGGAGGGCCCGGTGAAGTTGCTCGGGGTCTGGTTCGGACCGGACCTCCAGGTGGAGAAAAACTGGGCGGAGGTTACGAACAGGGTGTTTGCACTGACCCAGAAGTGGGCCAGTTGCAAACTATCCCTGAAAGGTCGGGCGGAGGTGGCGAACACCTACATAGCGTCCGTCATCTACTACCGCCTGACCGTAGTGCCCTGCCCAAGGGAAACCCTCACCAAGATGGAGCGCGCGCTCTTCCAATTCCTTTGGAAGAGGCGGGCTCCTATGGTGAGGAGATCCATCTGCTGTCAACACCCTTCGAAAGGAGGGCTGGGGATGCCGTGGCTAATGATGCGTAAACACGCATTAAGGCTACGGCACCTCTACGTATTCCTCACCGGACAACCGGTGTGGGCCTCGTTTGTAAGACGAACCTTTCCCAGACTCGTCTCACTCACCGAGCTGCAATCCTGGGTCAAGCAAAGACCGAGAAAACTGGGCGCCTGGCACACTGAGTGTGCCCAGGCGCTCACCGCCCTCTGGCAGGCGGATCCGGTTAGCAGTGGAGACTCCACCGCAACATTCTATAGAGGGCTGGTACGCAGCAGGTGCGACGACGCCCTCGGAGAAGCCCTAGACATGGAGGAGGACGAACTGGCCAGCCTGTTCGGTAGGACATTCAGCCCGGGACCTATGGACAACTTCCAGAAGTCCCTGGCCTGGCAGTGCTACCGAGGGGCTTTACCCGTTCGAGAAAGGCTCTACAGACACGGGCGCCCGGGTAGGGACCCCGCCAAAAAGATCTGTCCCAGATGCGTGTGCGACGAGGAAACCGTTGCACACGCATTGGTACACTGCTCGGGCGTAGCCGATCTGTGGGGCTATGTCGAACAACTGCTGTCAAGGGTGGGACCGATCCGGTTGACCACCGAGTCTATTGTAATGATCAAGCCGCCTCCCCCCTTCAAAGATGAAGCAGAGGCGGTGTTTCTGTGCGTAATAGCCATGGCGAAAGAGGTTGTGTGGTGGACGCGTCTGAAAGGACTGAGGTCAGGCACCTTTCTCTCTGGCCAACAACTGGTCCGTTTCTTCCGATATCATTTCGGAAGAAGGATCAGGATGGAGAGAGAGGTGCTGCACCCCAGCCGTTTCTATGAAAGATGGGTGAAAGTGGCGAGAATGGCCCGTGTGAATGGGCCTTCACTCTACATCAGACTATAGGTGAGGAAGATGAAAGACCAAGGGAGCACCCCTTCTCTGTGCTCCTGAGGAGAAGGGTTGCACACTTTTTTCGGGGGTGTGTGCGACCCCCCAAGGCGCCTCCTCTCTATTGAGGATTTTGTTAAAAATTTTATTTTTTGTTATATCTTATTTTATTTTTATATTTTGTTATTGCCTCCTCCTTATTGAGGACGCCTTTTTGTGTAAACTCCCCCCTTTGTACTTGTCCCACTTTTGATGCCCTAGTGGCAAATAAAAGAAACATATCTATCTATCTATCTATCTATCTATCTATCTATCTATCTATCTATCTATCAAAATCTAGCTGTCGTCTGTTCTACAGTGTGGATGTCATTCACTTCGCACAGAAGTTTTGTTCAAATTTATTGAGGAAATTTTGTGAGTTCAAACTTAATTTTGATACAATTGTGTAGCTTGACCCTCCGTCTGAACTGTCAGGCGGTGGGTCAGCTCATCTTTACCCCTCCTAGAGGTGAAAAACCTGTTTTAAAAAAAATTTTGTGTAAAAAATTTCAATCGTCTAACAGAAATGTTAAACGCAGCGAACGAAAATAGTGGTGGGGGGACAGCGGTAAGAGTTGTAAGCTCGCACGCTTTAGTCCCCCCTTCCTTCCCAACTAACGTCATAGAGAAGGAAGGAAAAATGAAAATAAAAACGGACGAATCTGCGGAGAAAAAATTAAATGACGAAAACAACGAAAAAAAAAAAAATTTGAAAAATTGCATGACAATACTAATAACACAAACAAAGACACAACAAACAAAAAAATAACAGTTGAAAATAACATCATATCAGAAAACAAAGCAGACGACAGGATTTCATTTGCACAGAAAACAAAGAAATCTTTGACTTATATAGCGGAAAACATTTCAGATGTGGTACGAAGGATCACGGACGCAAAACAATACATAAGTGAAGGTGAGAATGGTATTTTATTGGTAAAAATGCCTCAAGAATTCACGAAAGACATTGAAAGCCGAACGGTCAAGTTTCGGACCATCAACAACAGTACAAAAAAACCTGAACAGCCTTCTCAAGCAGATATCAAAACAGTACTCGCAGAAGTACTGAATGAAACAACTTTCATAAGAAAAGACAGACTGTATGGAAGCCTAGCAATTATCATGAAGAACGAATCGGCGGCAAAAAAATGTGCTTTGTCACCGATTCGTTCGAAAAATTTCACCTTTTATCCATCTTATATGGGAAAAAAAACTCAACGCATATGGCTGGATGCAATGATGCCAGATGTGGACTACTGCTGGCTCATAGCTGGCTTCATCGATCCAGTGAATGACAACGTGATTTCCATTGGGAAAACCACAGGCAATGCGTTCAGTGGAACAGGTATAAAGCTGGTAGTACAAATGAAGCCTGAACGCATCGCCCAAATACCCGACAGAATCCTATTAGAGGACCACGGGTATATAAACATTAGCGTGGAGGGGAGAAGGCCGTCCTGCCATATCTGTGCAGGCAGAGGGCACCTGAAGGCCGCTTGTCCCCAACTCAACAAAAAGAAAACCCTGCTACCAACACCAGCTCCACCACCACCACCACAACAGATAAACAAACAACAAAACTCAGTCCCACCCAACCCGTCCCTCAGTAACACCACAACACCACCACAACACAAACAGTCACAACACATTACCCCAAAACAAAATACAGGCCCACCCAACATCTCACTCAATAAAACAACACAACCACCGCAGACACAACACACAACACAGTCTAACATAGTGACATCCATCTCCCCCACAAAGAAAACCAACACGGAAACATTACCAGCAAACATACCTCTTCCCTCCAACACTGAAGATAACCCAACGAATTCGGAGGAAGAAACGGAGTCCTTCAGACAGGTTAAAAGGAAAAAAAGAAAACATGTGCAAAACACACAAGGACAAACAACCCCCACCCAAATCGCAACACAATCTAACAAAACAGAAAACACCCCTCCAGCAACAAACAAAACCAAACCTGCCCCTCCCCTCTTCGAAACACTCACACCATCGGAAAAAAAGACATTACACTATACTTACATCAACAGAAACAATAATAAATTAAATGAACTCATATACAATAATCCTTCGGTACAAACCGAAGGTGTAAACTTTGTTTCATCAGAAAACCACCCACATTTAAAACTAATAAAAATCCCAATGAACCTCTACCAAAAACTAAAAAAGGATTTTAAGGAGGACGTAGGACCACCCTCTGTCAAACCCATAAACCGCGTCCTACTAAAAAGCTTTCCCCCTCCCCTTCCCCTCCCCAACACAACTCCAAACACCCCAACCCCACCACACACCGACGACCCCACACCACCACAAGACACCCCTTCACCCAACACCCCCGACCCCATGGAAGTCGTGCAACCCGAACCCCGGGAAGCGGAAAGGTAGGTCTCTACACTCTCCTTTGGCTCTGCCGCCCACATGGATGTGTTAAGAGTAGGATGTTTGAATGCACGTGGCCTGGGCTCAACTTGGAAGCAAGCAAAGCTTCTAAATGACCTCAGGTCATGTAGTATAAATGTAATGGTTATCTGTGAGACTCGAATCAGCGTCATGCGGCAGCTGGCCCCCACCTTCGATGACTTTGAGGTGCATGCATCTCTCTGTCAACCTGGAGGTGGGGGTGGGGTTGTCGTGCTGCTGCAAAAACACCTGGGTCTTGCCGTACAGGTTGTGCACTCGGACCCGGAGGGTCGTTTGTTGGTGCTAGACGTTGGCAGTAGTGAAAGTGCGGCCTTGAGACTGGTCGCCGTCTACTCCCCTTTCGGAGCTGAACGGCCCGACTTCTTCCAGCGTTTGGAGACTTTTCTGGGAACGTCGCGTTCCCTGCTTCTAGCGGGGGATTGGAATGACATCCTAGATGCACGTTGGGACTATGCAGGAGCATGTCCTAATAGAGGGGGGTGTAACAGCCTCAAGGGGTTACTCGACCGTTTTAACTTGGTCGATAGATATCGACTAGATTTTCCAACTGTGCCTACCTGGACTTGGAGAAACCACAGTGGTCAATCTAGATCGTACTTAGATAGATTCTTAGTTAGAAGTAAGGATAGGGACATATTAAGCTGTCCAGAAATGCGCACGGTTGGCTACACGGATCACAAATTAGTGACCTGCGTGGTCAATCTCGAGAAAACACATAGACAGGGTCCCGGTTACTGGAAACTTAATTTGTCTTTACCGGCAAAAGAGACTTACAGAAACCGGATTAGCAGATTAGTTAAGGAGAGGTTGACGGGTGCAATCGTCAACAACCGATGGTGGGCATCTCTCAAAAGAGAGATTAGAACAGAATCAATAAGTTATAGCAAGATGTTAGCTGCCAATAGGAATAGAAACGAGAAAGAATTAACAGGTAAATTAGAAGAGGCAATCAAGAGCGAAGATGTGGCCAGAGTGCTGGCATCGAGGACGGCCTTGAACCAGTTTTTCGATGCAAAGCATGAAGGCTGCGTCATTCGAAGTAAAATACGTGCTCTAGGTAATGAGGGGGCCAAAGCCGTTGGATGGGCCCGCGTGACAGAAGTTAAAAGTGGAAATCGATCCACCATCCGATCGTTGCAAGACGAAGATGGACGAGTGATCCGGGAGCCTAAGCAGATGTGCGAGGCCTTTCAAAAGCACTTTGCCCGATTGTTCGGGGGAGGCGAGGGTCCGGGCCGGGGCGTGGATTTCGGTCCATACCTCGACGGCCTGCCGCGTCTCTCGAGCAAAGAGGCAGAGTCCTGCGAGGGACCAATCTCGGCTGATGAGATCGGAGATGCGCTGAGCCAATGCAGCAGACGCAAATCTCCAGGTCTCGATGGTATACCTTACGAACTTTATTTAGCAATGCCGGTCTTCTTCTCCGAACTCCTCGAAGCGGTCTACTGCAATTGGCAGCAGAACGGGAGAATTCCTTGTTCTGTAGCCAAGGGCGTAGTCACGCTGGTGAGGAAGGACGAGAAAAAGGGGGATAGTATAAATAATTTTCGGCCCATAACCCTGCTAAACACAGAGTTAAAGATTTTGGCCAAGGTGTTAGCAAAGAGGTTGGCGCTTGTCGTGGGTGGCCTGGTGGGAGATGCGCAGACATGTGCTATCCCATCCAGGTCCATTCACGATAACCTCCACCTCATGCGATACATCATAGAGAGGGTTGGCAACAAACCCGG
>OZ024741.1:343434636-343462136 GCA_964016885.1 Eledone cirrhosa
AACCGCCCATAAATTAGAAGAAAAAGAAGAAAAAGAAAAAGAAAAAGAAAAAAGAAAAAAGAAAAAAGAAAAAAGAAAAAAGAAAAAAGAAAAAAAGAAAAAAGAGAAAAGAAAAAAGAAAAAAGAAAAAAGAAAAAAGAAAAAAGAAAAAAGAAAAAAGAAAAAAGAAAAAAGAAAAAAGAAAAAAGAAAAAAGAAAAAAGAAAAAAGAAAAAAGAAAAAAGAAAAAAGAAAAAAGAAAAAAGAAAACAGAAAAAAGAAAAAAGAAAAAAGAAAAAAGAAAAAAGAAAAAAGAAAAAAGAAAAAAGAAAGAGAAAAAGAGAAAGAGAAAGAGAAAGAGAAAGAGAAAGAGAAAAAAAAAAGAAAAAGATTATATACAGTATTTTCCCATTGTATTATATATTTATTTCTTCGGTTGCCAACTTCTAGGTAGATCTTATCAATACACCACTGTCACATAACCTATGGTCTTGTGCCTATGGTAGGCATGGCGGAAACGTTAGAACGTCCGACGAAATCCTTTGCGGTATTTGTTCCTGTTATTTACGTTCTGAGTTCAAATTCAACCAAGGTTAATTTCGCCTTTAAACCTTCTGAGGTTGTTAAAATAAAGTACCAGTTAAGTACTGAGGTCTCTATAATCGGTCTTTCTCTTTCCCCAAAGTTCTAGTCCTGTGCCAAAAGTAGAAAGAATATTGCAATGAAAAGTAAGGGCAGTAGACTGGTAATGTCCTAAGAGTGTCGGACAAAACGCTTTGAAGCATGTACTTACGTCCTCAGTTCAAAGTGCGCGGATGTCAACTATACCATCCAGATGTTCAGGGTCGATAAATTAAAGTAGTAGTCAAGTACTGGGGTCAACATAATCGACTTTTCCTTCACCCAGGAATTGTTGACTTTATGCCAAAAGTAGAAATTACTAATGTAATTGCTTTAATCATTCTGGGTTCGATAAAATAATGTAACAGCCAAGTACTAAGTAGATGTAATCGACTTTTCACTCAACCAAATTTGCGCTTGTCTCATGCCTATATTATAAACAGGCCGTCTACATATTGAGTTCAAATCCCACTGAGGTTAGCTTTGGCTTTCATCCTTACAGGGTCGATAAAATAAAGTACCCCTTATGTGATGGGGTCGATTTGATCGACTTTCCACTTCCCAAAAATTATTGATCTTGTGTCTAAATCAGAAACCATTATAATGGATACAGGACACTGAACTGGGTTTCTAAGTTGGTTTGAGTTCCTTGTAGAACCAATGTTGTTTTAATTTAATTTTATAATTAATCAAGCTAAAATATAAAATATGATTATCAAAATCTTTTTTCCCTAACGTAAAATATTGTTTCGCCTGGTTAAAGAAACCATCACCATATTCTTTGATGCTGTTTAGCACCATGTCAATTCATATCTTGTTTCTTTGTTGACCAATTGATGTTATCTTCTTTCTTAATGTTTAAAAATGTTGGTGAGAATTGCTATTCACGTTTCAAGATTAGAAATAACAGTAAAATTGTTTTAAAGTGTTATGTGCTAATTACCATTGATTCAGTTATTTTCCAGACATGTATTAAATAAATTCTTTAAGAAAATAGCAATTTTATTGAATTTATGGCCACATAACAAGTAATGTATGCTGGAACATTATATTAATTTATTGTGTTTCACTCTTTTTGTTCAAACCAGTGAAGTAAATATACACCAGTAGAACGTAAAATACTTTCTTGAAGATATTGAGACAATTAATATTGGATTTAATGTTTTTTCTTTAATATTAATATTTTCGCCATTAAATTTCAACCTGTATATTCGCCAGTCTTCTTCAGTAGCCCGTCTCTCTCTCTCTCTCTCTCTCTCTCTCTCTCTCTCTCTCTCTCTCTCTCTCTCTCTCTCTCTCGTTTTTACTCTTATACTCTCTCCCTCATTTTTTTTATCTTTTCCGCTCTTTTTCTCTTACTTTCACCTGACCAAGTGTCTGTCTGTCTGTCTCTTTTTCTCTCTCTCTCTCTCTCTCTCTCTCTCTCTCTCTCTCGCTCTCTCTCTCTCTCTCTCTCTCTCTCTCTCTATATATATATATATATATATATATATATATGTATGTGTGTGTGTGTGTGTGTGTGTGTGTGTGTGTGTGTGTGTGTGTGCGTGTGTGTTGATATCAACTAATAACTAACTGGCACACCTTTCAAATTACAGGTATAACGCATTTTTGGCAACCGTGTAGAGCAACCGTGTAGAGCAACGTGTCTTGCTTGATCAAGCACACAACGTGCCGTTGGGAATCGGACTCACGATCATACGATTGTGAGCCGAATACCCTAACCACAAACCCACGCGCCATCATTATATGTATATATATATACTAGCAGTGGAACCCGGCGTTGCACGGGATAAGGTATTTTGGAACGCGGGCCGCCAACAGACTTGATCGTGGAAAAACTGCATGCCTGGACAATATGTAAAGAAAATAAACCGAATAGTCTGATCGCTGGATAATCTTTAAGATTTTCCTCGATGAAGTAGGAAAAATGCAGGTTTTCACCTAATGTGGGCCCTGGGGGATCAAGAAAATGAATTTTTTTTATGTGCATAATATGCCTTGAAACTTCGGGAAATCGGCTAGACGTAACGCCTCCTAAAAGCCCTAAAAGGCTGACAAAATGAAGTTTTTCATCTAATGAGGGCCCTGTGCCATAATAAAGTTGGATTTTCTTTGTTCACTAGTTCATCGTTCCTTTGTCAGTGTTGAACAAAAGGGCAACGATGGTTGCCGAACACTGTACGACTTAATTCGGGCTGTTTGTTTACAAACAAACCGAACATTATAATAAATGTTCGGTAAACCCATACGTACATATGTATATATGTGTGCATGTATGTATATATATACATACTACTGTACGTCTGTATACATATATGTACGTACGTATACATACTTATATTTAAGTATCAGCCGTACTAAGAGTGAGAAATGAAATTTCATTTTTTCAATTTATATATATATATCACAGAAAAAAGAGAATCAGTGTTGAGACGAAAGGACATATTACAATTGCTTCTCGGTAAGATTCTCCTCGATGAAGCAGGAAAAATGCAGGTTTTCACCTAATGCGGGCCCTAGGGGATCAAGAAAATGAATTTTTTTATGTGCAAAATATGCCTTGAAATTTCGGGAAAATCGGCTAGACGTAACGCCTCCAAAAAGCCCTAAAAGGCTGAAAAAATGAAGTTTTTCACCTAATGCGGGCCTTAGGCCATAAGAAAGTTGATTTCCTTTGCTCACGGTATGAAGAAGTGACTAACTAATACATGGTTACAATTTCAAGGAAATCGGTCTGACGTAACGCCTCCAAAACATCCTAAAAATCTTTAAAAACGCAGATTTTCACCTAATGATATAAAAAAAGTTGAACGTAAAGTTTGAAAAAAATCGGTTGGGTACTTCTCGAGTTTTAGGGATTCAAACTCACACACACACACACACACACATCCTCAGGGAAGTGACGTAATGCAGACAGTCAGACATACATACAGATATTATAAGGGTGCGACGTTATATGTATGTATCTATCTAAAAAGAGAAAGACTAAGAATTATAGAGCGAGATCGCTAAATCACCTAATGCGGTCCCTAGAGCATTGAAAATTTGAATTTTCTTTTGCTCAGAACACTCCATGAAACATAAGTATTACATGTGTAAAGTTTGTAAACAGTCGCTTGGGTGGTTCTCGAGTTTTAGGGATTCGAACTCACACACACATACAGACAGACATCCTCAGTTTTATATATATATATAACCAGATAGAAAAATGCGTACAGCAAAAAAAAGTAATATTGTTGGAATATAAACCTTTAAAAATACAGGACAAGAAACTAAGATAAAACTTTAAAGAATTGGACGAGAAATAAAAAAATTTACAATAATATTAGTGGCAAAATTTTTATTGGTAAAAAATCGAGTTCCACATTCATAGGCTCTGTGTTCCACATTCAGAGGTGGTCGTCAGACCGGGGATCATTTGATCCTGGTTTGAACACCAATTGTGCCATAACCATACCCCTATTTCATCATTCGGCGACACGCCTCATGTGTCATGCATAATGTGAATGGACCCATGGGCCCATAAGCACAGATCTTGAGCAGCAGCGGACGGTCTTGTCGTCCCGCTCATCCTTGATCTTGACCAACCCGTCCATCTTCTCCTTGCATCTTGTCCTTGAGTTCAAGTCCGGCAGTCCAGATAAATGCGTGCCACAGCTTTCTGGTACAGGAAGGGGGAGCAGGAGGACTGGAGGGATGACGGGACAGAGGGAGGGAGGACCGGTGGTTGAGGGAGGTGCCGAAGTCGGTGGTCAGAGTCGACATCTTGTCCCGGTCGTCTTCTCCATCTTCGTCTGGTGTTGCGGGACCAGAAGTGCATTCTTGGAGGAGACCTGCAGCTGCATCGGCCAATTCTTCTTGCACTGGTCATTCTGACGGAGCAGAACTGCTCAGCCAACCAACCACAACAAGAACCAACCACTCAGGGACAACGCACAATGAGAGCATGACAATTATTATGCACTAATCAAGAAGATACTGGGGCACAGGAAACGAATAAAAAAATGTTGCCACTAATATTATTGTAAAATTTGTTTATTTCTTGTCCAATTCTTTAAAGTTTTATTTTAGTTTCTTGTCCTGTATTTTTAAAGGTTTATATTCCAACAATATTACTTTTTTTTGCTGTACGCATTTTTCTATCTGGTCTACTATTTTTTAAGGCAATGCAAGCAACAACTATCTAATAATTAAATGATCATAGGGAATTACTGACAAGTGATTGACATTTTAAAGTTCTTTTGAGTATAATTGCAACTGGCTTAATGACAAAGCTAGTAAATCATGAATGCATTTGAGATGATTAGTGCATAATAGTGAATTGGTGAAACTTGTGCATTTCAATGGTGTTACGGATAAAAACTGATACTGCTGTCTACGACCTTTAAATAGGATTGTCATGTTTCTCTGTATTTGCAATGTGGGTATACAAAATAAGAATTATGATATTAACTTTTATTTAAAATCCCCCAAAATGCTGTGCATGAAAACTTCAAAAAGTAATTCTATTTCTATTGATGACCTCTTAGTTGCTCATACTAATTTTGTAAAAGATTTGAAGCCAATAATCAGAATGATCTGGTATAAATTTTATGCAGATAAATGACTAATTAGTATAAAGTGCCATCCAGATATCATGTGGACACCGCGAACCAAAAATGGTGACATGATATCTGGATGGCTCCTAAGCATCCCCTCCACATGGCGGGGACATGGGTCATCATCGTGGAGCACTCACCTATTTTTAAAATATTAGACTATGATAAATGAATTTAGTTAAAAATACAATTTGAAATATATTAGATTACCTCCCCTTGTAATTACCTCGTAATTACCTCCCCTAGCGTCACGCTTACTACTCACTCACTTGAACACAAGATTTATCAGCAAACTTTGATTATACTCTTTTTCCCGCTGGACCAAATTTCTAGATTTTTAAGCCAAAAGATGCGTAATGATCTACTGTTCATGCTCATATAAGTTTTATCTCAGTTAAATAAAGTAGAGCCGTGCTGTACTGTCGTAAACAGACGATTGCCAACGAAAACACGACCACAACAATATTACTAAACGGACTACCGTCCGTTTGGGATAACATATTATATAAAAATCGGTAGGAGTGGGGAGAAATTCGCAGATAGATTTGTTTGATTAAATAATCTAACACGTGTTTTATTGCCGATTGCATAATTATCTACGAGAGCTACATAGAAATATTGTTTCTATTCACTCACACTCATTATGTTTGTAATCGGCAATTCGTCAGAGATTAATGAAATAATAAACAATTTGTAGGTGTATTTGTGGGGAAAGGGAAGGTGTTGGAAGTGAAGTATTCACTAGCCAATGGGCTTCAAGTGTTCCTGGTACTGCCGGAGTAAGAAATGTCATTAGCTGAAAGGAATTTATTCTATAGTTCACAGAGCACCATTTGAGGAAATGGGAGTGTCTGTTGTCATGAAAAGAAGGTGAACGTAAAATCTATTTGGAGTTAGTTGTTTATTTTATGGGTCGGGATAATGAAATTGATGAGAAGTGAACATTAGAGATAAAAAAAGATATTGAAATACTCATACAAATTTTCATAGGAAAATAGAAGTGGGGTTGTAGGATCAAATCATAGGTTGGCTTGGACGATATCTAAAGAAAGGTTTTAGGTATTTATGTTTACAATTAAATATTTTATTTTGTCTAGAGTTCAATACAATTTTCCCGGTCATAATTTCCAACTCTTCGTCGTACAAAGCTCACAATCTTTTATTTCACACCGATTGGTGTGCGTAGAATCGACCATGGCAGCTTGTACTCTACTTTTTCCTTCTTTAAGTCCCATATTTCTTTAGCCAACGCAGTAGATTTGCGAAGCTCAGGAGTTTTGGAAGAGTGCGTGTGTTCACATACCTTCTCTTCGTTAAAAGTTAGATGTGGCACCCACATATTTGTATGTCCCTAGGCTTGTTGTAATTTTGCACTGCTACACGATGTTGTTATTCATGCACCTACCCGATATTGGGTTGTCTGCATTTACATTGTATCAGCATGCTACACTCTGCCAAACCAATAATATTGAAAATGACAGTTTGAATAACAAACGTACATAGCTTTCACAGCCCGCTGGCACATCCACCATTAACCTAAATATCAGGCCGAAAAAAGATTTTAACTGATCTGCATTGGTACAAATTAATCAATTTTCTCTTCTCCATAAATTGCTGACTTTCAGCCTAAATTAGAAATCATTATTAAAGTGTGTTTTGTACTTTGTATCTATGTAAACTCAATGTCATTGGGCTGTTGTTACCATGAAGAGTAACATTTAGGATGCAAATAAATCCTGGAAACCAAATCTTTGGCGTTTAGGTACGTATTTGACTATTTCAAGCCCTGGAGTATTCTATATATTTTGCTGGTACAAAGTGAATACTTCTTTGATTCGTTCTTGAATGATCTAAACCTTTCTAGAATTCTCCTTTTTTACATGGGGAATACCTTGGTCCTTCAATACTCAGACTTATCTCACACTTACAACTCCGTTAGGAGATACGAGCCGTACTATTTCTAGCGAAAAAGTAACAAATAAATTAAGAAAATTCTCATATAAAGTTAATACCTTCCCCGAAGGAATACGTAAATTAAAAAAAGATTTCAAAATTCATGATTCAACCATGGTTGTTTAATAAACAAACCATGCAACGAGACATTAAAGAAAAACTGGATATAAACGCCATTTCTCTACGTGATCATATATATAAAGTAAAATGACAGGAGGCCAAATAGGTTGAATTTCCTTATTTATTTCTACAAACACTATGTACATTTCAGTGACTTGGCTTAGCTTAACTAACATCATGTTATTTATTTATAAAGTCTCTGATTTACACAATTCTGTAATTAGAATCATTAACGTAACTGGTCTTTCTAATTGGTCATTGCCTAGCACACGGTACTCACCGGCCAACTGTACGGACTCTACTTATTTAATTAAATTTTAAACGTTTTTAAACATTCAATTCCTAAAATTAACTCTAACTTTAACTTCTAACAATTTTAACCTGTAATTTCTTTTAAGCTCAGAATTTTCTCTATTTGATATGTTCCTAAATTCTGTTGTATACTTTCCGTGGGTGTATATAACTGTTATAGGCAACCCGCAGCCTGCGAAGCTTTCTGAATGGTTCGACTAAGTCATCTAAGAGAAATATTTCTGATATTTTTACCCCAACTTTTCAGTCATCATTTATCTTTCTATCATTTTTACGATCGAGTAAAACAACGTGTACAAATTCTAAGGAAACAAATTAAAATAACCTGAGTTACAGCCCTTTTTTAATGTGGGCACCAATATAAATTAGCGCTTACGGCCCGCCTGATGATGAGCCATATCTCGTACGGCCCGCTTCTCGAAAAAGGTTGCCCATGTCTGGTATAGAACTTAGCTTGAGCCAAGCAGATTACCATTCTCTGTAACATGATATTCTTCACCCCTCCCCCTTTTCTGGTCTGCTGTCCGAAGGTTGTTAGAATTAAGAAATAGTAGTGATTCTCCCAATAGGCAATACATCCCCCCTACCCACTGTGCAAACTAACAGGGAGGATCTGTTGAAGATAATTCACTCAGAGCCGGCGGGGCATTATAAAAACATGATGCTTCGATAGTCTCAGGGTCAAAAACATGAACACACTGTTTTCTTTTCTGTTTTTTCTTTACTTTTTTTCCGTTAAAACTCTTGGAATGTGTTTATCATCATTCTGTTGGTATACATCTATTACGCATTTTACACCTGAAGATGTCACCGGGTTCTTACGCAACCTGGCCACTGAAATGTGCATAGTATTTGCAGGAATAAATAATTAAGGACATTCAACATATTTGGCCTCCTGCCATTTTACTTTATAATATATTTGACTCGCATCACCAACATTATTCAACATCAAAGAAGGATGAAATGCATAACGTGGAGTGCTGTTCTCATATTACGTCATGATTAACATTGCAGACTGGCCAATTCTACCTAGTTGTAAACCACCAAACTTATATATATATATATAATATATATATATATATTTATATATATATATAAATATATATATATATATAGATATACATATATATACATACATATATATATAGAACGAGATTGGTCTATTTAAATTAGATGAACAAAAATTGGCCGGGCAGGCTCGGGTAATAAGAACTAATGGTGGATAAGCGAGCTGGAACTGGAGGAACTGAGCAGAGAGATTAGGTTGGAAATGGAGAGTGGAGTATGCCAGGCAAACGAGCCAGTGGGAAATGAAGGTGAAGAGGTTGAGAGAACGGAGGAAGCATCCGAAGCAGACAATGATCTGAATGCTGAAATAAATAATACCTGGAACAAAGATACGGCCATTGAGGAGATGAATGCTTACGGGCTAGGACAAGATTTGGTTGATATCCTAAACTTAGTGGTAGATGAAATGAACAATGATAGTGGGAAACCTATGAACCTAAGATTTGTAGACAGGGAAAAGTTAAAAGAAACAAAGTCATCCCATACCGTGAGGCGAGGAGCCTTCACCAGTTCAACAATATCCTCAAAGCAACAGTAAATGCGGTGAGGAAATTACTTGGCATAAAAACGAGAGGAAACAACAAACAAGAAAGATCAGAACCTTGGTGGAAGAAACGACTGAATGAAATCAGGGAAATGAGAAATGACATTGGAAAGCTTGAGTCCCTACTGAATGGGACACTAAAAAACATAGACACTAAAAATAGACTGGAAATAAAGTACAAAACTAGGAGGAAAAAGCTAAATATTATCATAGAGGAACTGAAGCAACGCATTGTAGCAAAGATTAGGCGATATGAGAGCAGAGTCAGTCAGTATAGACAGAACCGCATGTTTGACAACAACCAGAAGATGTTGTTTGGACAGCTTGAAGGGAAAGAAAGAGGCAACGACTTGATCCCTGAGGCGGAACAGACTAAAACATTCTGGAGAGGAATATGGGAGCAGGATATTAAACATAAAGACTAGGTAGTGTGGATTGAGACAGTACAAAAGGAGATTAGTGAACAGGCACACCAACAAACTGATTTGAGTATCACAGTTGAAACTCTTAAGGGGCAGACCAAAGAACTAACCAACTGGAAATCACCAGACCTAGCGGTGTGCAGGGGTATTGGATTAAAAATATAACATCCATCCACCCGAAACTGACAACCATGTTCAATGACTGCTTGAAGTCAGGTGAGGTACCAGAGTGGTTGACACAAGGTACCACAGTTCTGGTAATGAAAGACCGAAATAAGGGTAGTGATGTTAACAACTATAGACCTATCACATGTCTGTCCGTGCCCTGATGCCCCTGACCATTATACTGCGAAAAGTGAGAGCAGGATACAAGTTGGGAAAGGTAGAGCTTACCATCAATCACCTCCTCTTCATGGACGATCTTAAGCTCTTCGGGAAGAGTGAGAAGGAGTTGGATGTGCTTGTTAACACTGTCCGTATTTTCAGCAATTATATATGATGCAATTTGGTATTAGTAAGTGTGGAGTCCTTGTGATGAAGAGGGGTAAACTGAGCAGAAGCAACGGAATCCAGGTACCAACAGGGGAGATGATAAAGGAAATTGACACTGAAGAAGGATACAAGTATTTGGGTATTCTGGAGGCTGATGACATCAAGAACAAAAAAATGAAGGAATTGATAAGATCTGAATACATTCGGAGAGTAAGGAGCGTATTAAAATCACATCTGAACAGTAGGAATGCCATAAGTGCAGTAAATTCCCGAGCTGTGTCTATTATTAGGTACAGTGCGGGAATTCTGAGATGGAATGTTGCTGAACAAAAAGAAATGGATAGGAAGACTAGAAAGCTATTGACTATCTACAACATGTTACACAAGAGGAGTGATGTCGATAGACCCTACTTAAGGAGATCTGAAGGTGGAAGAGGTCTTATCAGCATAGAGGACTGTGTTCAGATGGAGAAAAACAATCTACACAAATACGTGACCGATAGTAAGGAGCCAATGCTCAGAATTGTACTGACGTAGATGACAATAGACCAGGGGATGCCCAAGGAGGAAATAATAACAAGGAGAAAGTGCAACCTTCATGAAAAATCCCTTCATAGTACCTTCTTTGAGAAAACGGAATTCAGAGATCAACAGACATGGAACTGGTTGAGAAGAGGAGACCTTAAAAAGGCTACAGAAGGAATGCTAATGGCTGCGCAAGAGGAGGCGCTCAAAACGAAGAGGCTGAAACACCATATTTACAAGGCGGAGGCTAGCCCGCTGTGCAGGATCTGTGGGGAGAGAGAGAGGAGACTGTGGCTCACATTGTATCCGAGTGTAAACACCTAGCCCAGACTCACTATAAAGGCTGGAGACATGATGTGATGGACAGGGTGATCCACTGGCACCTATGCAAAGTAAACAATTTACCACATTCTGAGAAGTGGTATGAGCATAAGCCAGAGTCGGTGATAGAAAACGATCAGGTGAAGGTGCTATGGGATTTTAGGATACAGACGGACAAGAAACTGGAACACAATAGACCTGACCTGGTGGTTTGGGACAAGGAACAAATATCGTGCCTGATTGTGTATGTGGCCTGCCCATTCGACACGAGAGTGCAAGAGAAGGAGACGGAGAAAATTAACCGATACCAGCACTTAAAGTGGGAGGTAAAAAGGATTTGGAACTGCCATGAAGTCAAAGTGGTCCCGACTGTCATAGGCGCACTAGGTACTATCTCAAAAAGTTTCCAGGGATAGTTAAAGAAAATTGGCCCCGCCCCGCTTTTTGGAACACTTCAAAAGGCATGCTTTCTGGGAACAGCAAGAACCCTCCGATACGTCCTGAATATCTGAGGCCGCAGGTAGTGGCTTGATATTCATTTCAACAAACTTTCCAGTTAACTAACATCAATGACTGAGACTCAAAGAACAATAATAATAATAATAATATTATTTGTTTCTACGTTTCTTTATTAACCACAAGGAGTTACATAGAGTAGACATTAAGGATAGTACAGGACAATACAGGACGGTACAAATGGGCATTTCTGCGTGTAAAAAACAAAAACTGCGGATGTAACAAAAAATAACAATGAGAAATTCCCCTATAGGGGGCAGACTTCCGAGGAGAAAGCCCATTAAAAAGCCACAGTGACCCTGACCACCAGGGCAAGTGCCCTCTCCAGTTTTCCACCTTTAATTTACAGACACATACTCAGAGTAGGCCCATTCACTCGGGCCATTCTCGCTTCTCTCACCCATCTTTCAACAAGATGCTGGGAAGAGAGCACTTATCTCTCTACCCTGATTTTCCTTTTCAAATAAAATTTGAAAAAGTTAATCAGGGCATCACCGAAGAGATAAGTGCTCGTCTTCAGCCCTTTCAAACGTGTCCACCATACTATCTCTTTCGCCATGGTTACCAGACAGAAAAAAAACTGCCTGCCCTTCCCGGCTAAAAGAAGAGGGCGGGGCAATCTTCACGATGGACTCAGCTGATAGCCGGATCCGTCCTACACACGACAGCAAGTGTTCGGACAATGGACGAGTGCGATCAGGACGGTTTCGTCGCCCTGCGCGCATCTCGGACATGCACGACTGACGGCACCTCCATGCCTGTAGAGTTTATCCCGAACTGGCAAAGCTCCTCGGTAGCACTGCCAGGCCAGAGATTTCTGGAAGTTGTCCATAGGACCCGGCCCGAAAGTTTTTCCGAAGAATTTGGCTAGTTGATTTTCGTCGACGCCTAGAGTTTCCCCAAGTACGTCGTTGCTCATCCCCTCCACTAATCCTCTATAGAACGCCAAGGTGGAGTTTCCACCGATCACATTGCCCGATTGGTCGAGGGCTGTGAGCACCTGAAGACATTCCAGTCTCCAAGCGCTCCCTCTCGGTCTTCGCTTGACCCAGGACTGCAGCTCCGTCAAGGAGACGAGCTGGGGAAAGATGCGTCTAGCAAACGGCGACCACACTTGATCACCGTCGGGGAAGAGGTGGAGATGTCGTAGCCTGAGCACGTGTCTGCGCACCATCAGCCACGGCATGCCCAGCCCTCCACGTAGCGGGTGTTAACAGCAGATGGACCGCCTGACCATCGGAGCGCGTCCCTTCCACAAAAAGCGAAAGAGCAAACGCTCCAACGCAGTCAGGCGGGACTTAGGACAAGGTACGACCGTCAGGCGGTAGTAGATGGCGGACGCGATGTACGCGTTAGCCACCTCCGCTCGACTTTTCAGGGATAGCTTCCTCTCCCCCCATTTCTGGGTGAGAGAAGCCACCCTGTTCGTCACCTCGTCCCAGTTTTTGTCCGTCTGGAGGTCCGGACTGAACCAGACCCCTAGCAATTTAACCGGACCGTCCGTCCAGTGCCCGACGACGCTATTGGACGGCATGAACCTGCCTCTCCAGGTGCCGAGCTGCAGGCCCACAGACTTTTCTTGGTTGATCATTGCTCCTGTCACCGCTTCGTATTCTCTTAGTGTAGTGCCTATCGACTCGATGTGTTTGGCGTTCGACACCACTATGGTGACATCGTCCGCATATGCTGACACGGATCTTCCGCATCCTAGTTCGCGCGGGACGCCCCTCAACGTCTCCAGTTTGTGCAGTAATGGCTCGAGAGTCAATACGTACAAGAGGGACGAGAGGGTACATCCTTGGCGGACCGAGCGCGTGCTCTGACAACTCAGCCTTCGTCCTTTGCATTGAAGAATTGGTCAAGGGCCAACTTCGCCGCAAGTACGTCGGTCGCGATGCCTTTGCTAAGCGCCTCGTCTAATTTTCTAACTAGTTCTCCCTCTACTCTATTTTTCTTTATTGCTAAAGCTTTACTAAAGCTAATGGACTCTATTCTAATTGCTCTTTTCAGAGCAAACCACCACTTGTTGTTGACGCTGGCCCCCGTCAACGCCCGCTTATCTAGTTCGCATATCCGGTCTCTGTAGGCCTTGCGCGCTGGTAAGGACGTGTTTAGCTTGCAGTAGCCGGGTCCTCGTCTATGAAGCCTATCTAAGTCAAGCACACAGATCACAAATTTGTGGTCCGTGTAGCTGACTATCTTGAATTGTGGACAGCCTATGCTAGACCTATCTATTTCCCTACAAAATACTCTATCTAGATATGATTTGGATGACCCTACGCGGTTTGTCCAAGTCCACATCGGCACATTCGGGAAATCCAATCGGTACCTGTAAGACAGATCAAAACGCCTGAGCAGGTTAGTGAGGCTCTTGCACCCTCCACCCCTATCCGCTAATCCCACACAGTCCCAGCGTGCATCTAAGATCCCGTTCCAGTCGCCCACTAACACTAAAGAGCGGGACGTTCCTAGAAAGGTCTCCAGACGCCGGAAGAAATCAAGCCGCCCTGCTCCTGTCGGGGCATAGACGGCCACTAGCCTGAAAGCTTGCCCGTCTCCGCTGGTCACGTCAAGCACCACAAACTTACCTTCTGGGTCCAGGAAGATGGCCCGTATGGCGAGATCCAAACCTCTCCGAAAAAGCACAGCAACTCCTCCCTCCGATCAAGGACGGCTGGGAGATGCGTACACATCGTAGCCGCCGAAGATTGGTGCGAAGGCCCGTGCTTCGGAGATTCTGGTCTCGCTGATGGCCACTACATCTATGTTTAGTGACCTGAGGTTGTTGAGCAGGTTGCCCTGCTTCCATGACGACCCCAAGCCACGCGCATTTATGCTGCCTATTCTGAGTGAGGTCATGTTGAAATGGAGTGGAAAAGATGGGAAAGACCACTGACCTTACTTCTCGTAGAGGAAGGATGGTTTCTCCATCACTTTTCACTTGATCGTCTGGTGAAGGGACAGTTGAATCGTCCCTTCGGCTGGTCATCGGCTCTTCTGTGAGTATATCCGAATATACTCTCCGGTGAGTGTCCCTACTAGGTCTCCGAAATCACCAACCGCGTTGGGGAATTTCGTTTTAATGTTTGTGTATTGTTTCTGTGCTATTCTAACCAGTCTTATGTTCGTTGGTGTTTTGATTGGTGCTGGTTTTGTGTAGTCGTGCTGTGAAATGTCTGTGTGTTCAATTATGTAAGTCATTAGTTTCTTGTTGTGTGTATTTATTGTTGTGCATTTGTTTTTCTGGGGGTGTGGTTTTGCAATTTTCTTGTCGTTGTTGCAGGGTGTGTGTGATTCGTTGTCGTGTTTGTGATGTTGGTGCGGTGGTGTTGAAGGTGTTGTTGTTGTTTGCGGTGGGGTTGCCGCCGGTGGTGATGGTGGTGCTAGTGTGGGTGGTGATGGTGTTGGTTGTGTTGCTGCTGTAAGTCTCTTTGCAGTAGCCTTTACCCTTTTTTCATTTCTTTCCTCCCTTTTCGAAGACGACGATGCGCTGCTTCTGCGTTTGTGCCTTCTTGCGACCTTTTGCCATCCCTCTCCCACCTCACACCCCACGTCCGATTCTGTGAGGTCGGGGAGGGGTACCAGCTCCACTCTTTCACTTGTTGTTGTTGGTGATGTTTGCAGTGGAGTCTCTGTTGCAGCTGCAGTTTGTATTGCTGTTGTTGTTGTTAATACTTCCACTGCTGCAGCTGTTCTTGATTTCCGTGGCGTGGGTATGGGTGCCACGGACCTATCCTTCCTGGTTGCCGCCTGTCCTGTTGCTGGTAGCAGTGGAGCCGGTTTCGGGAGGAGGGGGTGTTTTCTCCTTTCTCAGGGTCTTCTAATTGCAGAAGGCCCTGAGGGGAGTCTTCGATCCACAGCGAATGCATTTCTGGCGTTTGCCCTCAACACTTATGGGCAGTTGAGGGCCGTTATCGAAGTATCACATCCGGACTAGCTTCGATGCACTCCTGGTTGGTTTGGATTAACATTTCAATGGAGGTGCCGACCCAATCTTGTCGTACTTTTTTCTGTACTTGTAGTACAGTTGTTTTGTCCTCGATTCCGACGAGGACAGACGCGGCCAGCCAAGAAGGGACCATCCCGGCGGGGACGTGGGTAAGTTTGACCCTCACAATTTTTTGTCCGCAGTAAGAGGGCACCAACACCATTTCCTCGCTCCTTAGGATCACTAAGGATTGAGCCTTTGCCTCCTGGGGTGTGGCATATTTCTTGCCTCGGGTGATATGCGTTTTCCGCTGCCACACAAACCCTAAGGCTTTTTGTATTTGAGCCTCTTTGGCTCTTTCAACCCTACGGGATTATGTGCTTACTGTACGGTACGTGACCGTACAGTGCTGTTGGGTTTCGAAAAATTTTTCGGCTGCCTTGCAGATTGCTCGGTGTTCGGTTTTCGTCACCGTCTTCTTTGCTTCCTGTAATTCCTCATTTGTTATAAGGATGGTTTCCAGGTTCTTTCCGATACCTGCAAACGAGATTGTTTTTTCTTTCTTGTGGTTGATGTTGTCGTCATAGCTGCTGTTACTTTTGTTGTTGCTGCTGGTTTATGAATGCCGCCGCCGCTGTTGCTGTGGTTGTTGTTGTTGTTGCTGTTGCTGCTGTTGTTGTTGCTGTTACTGCTGCTGCTGCTGCTGTTGTTGTTTATGCTGCTGCTGATGCTGTTGCGGCTGCTACTATTGTTTTCCTTGTCACTGTTGCTGCTGTCATTACGGCTGCTACTGCTATTATTCATAACGTCAGACGAATGAAAAGGCTTTCCGTATTTACCGCACACATTTTTCGTTGTTGTCGTCGTCGTGGAGAAATGTTCCACGATATGCCCGTGCTCTTGGAAACTATCAG
Organism: Eledone cirrhosa; assembly: GCA_964016885.1. Classification (NCBI taxonomy): domain Eukaryota; kingdom Metazoa; phylum Mollusca; class Cephalopoda; order Octopoda; family Eledonidae; genus Eledone; species Eledone cirrhosa. Next base: position 343,450,952 of record OZ024741.1, read on the forward strand.
AAAATATATTTTTCTTTTTCTTTACTGGCGTCGCTTGCGAAAGAGAAGGGAGGGAGAGAGACAATCTTCTCTCAAATGTAGTGACGATTGAGGAAGAAGACGGAATGAGTGGGAGTGACTTGTGAAAATTCTTTTTTGTAGTCATGTTTTTTGGGGTTTAAAATGAATATTGGGTACAAAACCCCAATAAGCGGTTATTTAACCCCGAAGGGCCAAATAACGGACAGAAAGACCCCTCGACGAGGAGGAGGGTGTTTTTATCTACAATTTGGTTAAAGTTTTAAACAATTTCCAATTGTTATAGCGGTTAAAAATTACTATACTTTACAGAGCCGAGACTCCGTCAACCATGGCATTCAATAATAATAATAATAATAATAATAATAATAATAATAATAATAATAATAATGTTTTCTTTATTAACCACAAGGGTTTACATAAAGTAGACATTAAGGACAGTACAGGACAATACAGGACGGTACAAATGGGCATTTCTGCGTGTAAAAAAAACAGAGGATGAAATAAAATAACAAAGAAAAATTCCCCAATAGGGGGGAGACTTCCGAGGGACATTTGTGAAGAAAGCCCATTAAAAGACCACAGTGGCCCTGACCACCAGGGCAAGTGCCCTCTCCCAGTTTTCCACCTTTAATTTACAGACACATACTCAGAGAAGGCCCATTCATTCGGGCCATACTTGCTTCTCTCACCCATCTTTCAACAAAATGCTGGGAAGAGAGCACTTCCCTCTCTACCCTGATTTTCCTTTTCAGATGAAATTGGAAAAAGTTAATCAGGGCATCACCGAAGAGGTAAGTGCTCGTCTTCAGCCCTTTCAAACGTGTCCACCATACTATCTCTTTCGCCATGGCCACCAGACAAATAAAAACTGCCTGCCCTTCCCGGCTAAAGGAAGAGGGCGGGGCAATCCTCACGATGGACTCAGCTGATAGCTGGATCCGTCCTACACGTGACAGCAGGTGTTCGACATAAACCCACAAGTCAGCAAAGCTCGGACACTGGACGAGTGCGTGCAGGACGGTTTCGTCGCCCTGTGCCAATCTCGGACATGCCCGGCTGACGGCACCTCCATACCTGTAAAGTTTATCCCGAACTGGCAAAGCACCCCGGTAGCACTGCCAGGCCAGGGATTTCTGGAAGTTGTCCATAGGTCCCGGCCCGAAAGTCCTTCCGAAGAGATTGGCTAGTTGATTTTCGTCGACGCCTAGAGTTTCTCCAAGTACGTCGTCGCTCTTCCCCTCCACTAATCCCCTATAGAACGCCAAGGTGGAGTTTCCACCGATCACATTGCCCGATTGGTCGAGGGCTGTGAGCGCCTGAAGACATTCCAGTCTCCAAGCGCTCCCTCTCGGTCTTCGCTTGACCCAGGACTGCAGCCCCGTCAAGGAGACGAGCTGAGGAAAAACGCGTCTAGCAAACGGCGACCACACCTGATCACCGTCGAGGAAGAGGTGGAGATGTCGTAGCCTGAGCGCGTGTCTGCGCATCATCAGTCACGGCATGCCCAGCCCTCCACGTAGCGGGTGTTGACAGCAGATGGACCGCCTGACCATCGGAGCGCGTCCCTTCCACAAGAAGCGAAAGAGCAAACGCTCCAGCGCAGTCAGGCGGGGCTTAGGACAAGGTACGACGGTCAGGCGGTAGTAGATGACGGATGCGATGTACGCATTCGCCACCTCCGCTCGATCTTTCAGGGATAGCTTCCTCTCGGCCCATTTCTGGGTGAGAGAAGCCACCCTGCTCGTCACCTCGTCCCAGTTTTTGTCCGTCTGGAGGTCTGGACCGAACCAGACACCTAGCAATTTAACCGGTCTGTCCGACCAGCGCCCGACGACGCTGTTGGACGGCATGGACCTGCCTCTCCAGGTGCCGAGCTGCAGGCCCACTGACTTTTCCTGGTTGATCATTGCTCCTGTCACCGCTTCGTATTCTCTTAGTGTAGTGCCGATCGCCTCGATGTGTTTGGCGTCCGACACCACTACGGTGACATCGTCGGCATATGCTGACACGGATCTTCCGCATCCTAGTTCGCGCGGGACCCCCCTCAACGTCTCCAGTTTGTGCAGTAATGGCTCGAGAGTCAATACGTACAATAGGGACGAGAGGGTACATCCTTGGCGGACCGAGCGCATGATGTTGAACGGTTCCGAAAGGTGACCATTCACTCTCACTACAGAGCAGATGTCGCTGTGCATGGCAGCGATCCAGCCTCTGAAGACGGGCCCAAAGCCAGCCGCCCTCAGGACTGCCGCTAGGTAACGATGGTCGACCCTATCGAAGGCTTTCGTCTGATCTAAATTGATCAAAGACCCACCCGTGCCAGGTTCCCTAGCTACCCTCTCTACGATGTATCGCATGAGGTGGAGGTTGTCGTGGATGGATCTGTCGGGAATGGCGCATGTCTGTGCCTCTCCCACCAGACTACCAACGACAACCGCCAACCTCTTTGCTAGCACCTTGGCCAAAATCTTGAACTCTGTGTTTAGCAGAGTTATGGGCCTAAAATTATCTATGTTATCCCCCTTGTTCGGATCTTTTCTCAGCAGCGCCACCGCTCCTCGGCTCACAGAGCTGGGAATTCTCCCGTTCTGTTGCCAGTTGCAGTAGACGTCCGCCAAGAGTCCTCCGAACAAGTTTGGCATTTGTACGTAAAGTTCATAGGGCAGACCATCCAAACCAGGCGATTTACCCCTTGTGCAACCAATCATTGCATCCCGTACTTCAGCGGTTGTTATCGGCTTTTCGCAACACTCCGCCTCAGTGGCCGAAAGCCGCGGCAGTCCGTCGAGGTAGACACTAAAGTCCATCCCTCGATCCTCCCGCCACTGCCCCCGAACAGTTGAGCGAAGTGTCGCTGAAAAGCTTCACACATTTGCCCAGGATCGAGTAGCATGCGCCCGTCGTGGTCCACCAAAGACCGGATCCTGGCTTTGTTGCCACGACGCGCCTCCGCCACTCGGGCCCATTGAACGGCTTTCGTCCCCTCGTGTCTGAGAGCACGCACCCTAGCTCTGACAACGCAGCCTTCGTGCTTTGCATTGAAGAATTGGTCAAGGGCCAATTTTGCCGCAAGTAATTCGGTCGCGATGCCTTTGCTAAGCGCCTCATCTAATTTTCTAACTAATTCTCCCTCTGCTCTATTTTTCTCTATTGCTAAAGTCTTACTAAACCTAATGGACTCTATTCTAATTGCTCTTTTCAGAGCAAACCACCACTTGTTGTTGACGATGGCCCCCGTCAACGCCCGCTTAATTAGTTAGCTAATCCGGTCTCTGTAGGCCTTGCGCGCTGGTAAGGACGCGTTTAGCTTCCAGTAGCCGGGTCCTCGTCTATGAAGCCTATCTAAGTCAAGCACACAGATCACGAATTTGTGGTCCGTGTAGCTGACTATCTTGAATTGTGGACAGCCTATGCTAGACCTATCTATTTCCCTACAAAATACTCTATCTAGATATGATCTGGATGACCCTATGCGATTTGTCCAAGTCCACATTGGTACATTCGGGAAATCCATTCGGTACCTGTCAGACAGTTCAAAACGTCTGAGCAGGTTGGTGAGACTCTTGCACCCTCCTTCCCTATCCACTAATCCGACACAATCCCAGCGTGCATCTAAGATCCCGTTCCAGTCGCCCACTAACACTAAAAAGCGGGACGTTCCAAGAAAGGTCTCCAGACGCCGGAAGAAATCAGGCCGCCCTGCTCCTGTCGGGGCATAGACGGCCACTAACCTGAAAGCTTGCCCGTCTCCGCTGGTCACGTCCAGCACCACCAACTTACCTTCTGGGTCCAGGAAGATGGCCCGTATGGCGAGATCCAAACCTCTCCGAAAAAGCACAACTCCTCCCCCCCGATCCCGGACGGCTGGGAGATGCGTACACATCGTAGCCGCCGAAGATCGGTGCGAAAGCCTGTGCTTCGGAGATTCTGGTCTCGCTGATGGCCACTACATCTATGTTTAGTGACCTGAGGTCGTTGAGCAGGTGGCCCTGCTTCCATGACGACCCCAAGCCACGCGCATTTATGCTGCCTATTCTGAGTGAGGTCATGTTAAAAAGGAGTGGAAAAGATGGGAAAGACCACTTACCTTACTTCTCGTAGGGGAAGGACGGTTTTTCCATCCTTTTCACTGCTTGTGGCCTCCTCAGGAAGGATGTCCTTATAAATCCTCCTGGAGATTGCTTGTCGGAAGTCTCCGATGTCTTTGGGGAATTTTTGTTTTAGTGTCATGTACGTTTTCTGTGTGATGCGAGTGATTTGTATGTGTGGAGGTGGTGTGAATTTTGGGGTTGTTGTGTAGTCTTTTTCTGTGATGCTGGTGTTGTGTTGGATGTAGTGTAATAATTGCTTGTTGTTCAAATTTAATGCTGTGTAGTGTGTATCGTTTTGGTTGTTTTGTTTTGTTTGCGTTTGTTGTGGGTTTGTTTCTGTTTTGCATTTTGGTGACTTTTGTGGTGTAGGTGATGGTGGTGTTGGGGTTAATGATGGTGATGGTGTTGGTGTTTGGGTTGATGGGGTTGGTGGCATATCTGTCCTAACTTTTTTGTTTCTTAATTTATTTGTTTCCCTCTGTATTTTGTTTTTGGAGGGGGAAGGAAGAGAATTTTTTCTTTTTTGGTTTCTTTTTTTTTCCGGATATTGTTTCCCACTCCTCGTCGTCACAATCTGTTTCCAGTTGTGATAGGCCGGGGAGTGGAAAATCCTCCACAGCCGTTAGTTTTGGTTGTGGCGTGGTGGATGGTGTAGGCGCTCGTGCTAGTTCTGAAGCGTTGGGTGGTGGTGGTGTTGGTTTTGCTGGTGGTGGTGGTGGTGTTGGTTTTGCTACTGTTGCTGGGGTTGTTGCTGTTATAGTTGCTTCTGTTGTTGCTGCTACAGTTGTTGCTGCCATCTCTGCTACTGGTGGTGTTGATGGTTGTGTCACTGGGGTGGGTAGGAGAGGTGGCCTCAACCTTTTAGCCTGAGGGCAGAAAGCCCTTAGGTGGGTTCCTTCACCACAAACGACACACCTAGGTCTTCTGCCCTCGACAATTACCGTGAGGTGGCTGCCGTCAGTGAGGTCTATTACCTCTGGGATCTCCTCAATGCTTTTTTGGTCCGCTTGGATCAGGAGCTCCATCCCAGATCCGGACCAGTTCTCCTGCTTTTCTTTTGATATTGCTATTATTTTCGTGTTGGCTTCGATGCCGGCGAGGACGGCCGCTATTAGCCAGGGAATTTCGATGGCCGGTGGAACGTGGGTCACCCTGATCTTTACGAGTCTCTGGCCACAATAGCTTGGGACGAGTGTGAAGTCGTCACTTTTTAATGGGGCCATGGAGTGTTCTCTAGCCTCCTCTGGTGTTTCAAAGAACACGTCCACGGTTCCATACTTTTGCCCACGTCTGATGTGGGTTTTTCTTGCCCACACATGTCCCAAAGCTTTTTGGATTTGGGACTCGGATGCCCGTTCCACTCGGCGCGATTTTACATTTATTGTTCTATACGACACGGTGCATAGGCGCCGATGCTCCATTTTATTAGGTGGAGGGGGTGAGGCTGACCCTGTACCCATCTTTCTTTACCATTTGTTTGGCATTTTCTAAATCCTCCTGAGTTACCGTAAATGCTTCGAACTGTTTTGCTATTCTGGCGAAACTGAGGGTCGGTTTTATAATGTTGTTGTTGTTGTTGTTGCTATCGTTATTTGTGTTAATATTAATTTTAGTTTCAGTTGTGGTGGTGGTGACGTCAGTCGTCTTTGGTGGGGAAGAGTCCATTTTGCTTGATTTCATTTCGACATCACGAGTTAATTTACTTTTTTCTTCTTTTGTTTCTGTTGTCGCGGTGGTGGTGGTGGTGGTGGTTGTCGCGGTGGTGGTGGTGGTGGAGGCTTTAACACCTGCAGTCATTGGTAATGGCGGGAAATGAATGTCTGCCTGAGACAAATTTAAAATATTGCTAGTGCTTATATTTTTTTTTGTGTTAGCAAACGTAGTAACATTTACAATGGTGGTGTCGGTGTGAGGTGTTAATTTGTGAGGAAGGCTTTCAGCTGCTTCGTACAGTGGTGAATTAGCCATCTTTTTCAAAGAAATTTCTTGATAATAATAAAAGGTTAAATTTGGGGCACAAGGCCCCAATCTTTTTGGGTGTCCTTTTCGGAAAACAATGTATGTGCGATTATAAACAGTTAACAATAAAATTTTCCATAAATGACAATTTTTAACAAACGGAAATAACAAACCTTTGCGGAGCTCACGATGATACGATTTACTACGTAGGTCGCCAATAATAATAATAATAATAATAATGTTTTCTTTATTAACCACAAGGGTTTACATAAAGTAGACATTAAGGACAGTACAGGACAATACAGGACGGTACAAATGGGCATTTCTGCGTGTAAAAAAAACAGAGGATGAAATAAAATAAAGAAAAATTCCCCAATAGGGGGGAGACTTCCGAGGGACATTTGTGGAGAAAGCCCATTAAAAGACCACAGTGGCCCTGACCACCAGGGCAAGTGCCCTCTCCCAGTTTTCCACCTTTAATTTACAGACACCTACTCAGAGAAGGCCCATTCATTCGGGCTATACTTGCTTCTCTCACCCATCTTTCAATAATAATAATAAAAAAAAAAAAAAATAGTGCCTGATTGTGGATGTGGCCTACCCATTCATCACGAGAGTGCAAGAGAAGGAGAGGGAGAAAATTAACCGATACCAGGACTTAAAGTGGGAGGTAAAAAGGATTTGGAACTGCCATGAAGTCAAAGTGATCCCGATTGTCATAGGCGCACTGGGGACTATCTCAAAAAGTTTCCAGGGCTGGTTAAAGAAAAGTGGCCCCTTCACGCTTTTTGGAACGCTTCAAAAGGCATGCTTGCTGGGAACATCAAGAACCCTCCGATACGTCCTGAATATCTGAGGCTGCAGGTAGTGGCTTGATATTCATTTCAACAAACTTTCCAGTTCACTAACATCAATGACTGAGACTCAAAGAGTAATAACAATAATAATAATAATAATTGTTTCTACTTTTGGCACAAGGCCAGCAATTACCCAGTGTATTACTGGTACTTTATTTTATCGACCCCGTAAGGATGAGAAGCAAAGTTAACCTTGGCGGGATTTGAACTCAGAATAGCAAGGGCCGTAACTCTATGCGTCAAAGCATGGCGTCCAATAGTAATAGTTTCTACTTTTTTGGCGCAGGGCCAGCAATTACCCAGTGCATTGCTGGTGCTTTGTTTTATCGACCCCGTATAATATAACAATAATAATTGTTTCTACTATTGGCACAAGGCCAGCAAATACCCAGTACATTACTGGTACTTTATTTTATCGACCCCGTAAGGATGAAAGGAAAAGTTAACTTCGGAATAATAATGATAAGCAACAAGTCGAAACAAATTTCAAAAGTTTTGAACGCAACAATCCCTACTTCCCACGTAGGTAAAATCAAATCAGCAAAGCAGCAACAACACTAGTAACCGATGCTACTGGCCTTGAAAAACAAATAAGGTAAAGGAAAAAAAACTAAAACAAACAAAAAAAAACTAAGTCAGACATTCAAACATAACAATGAAATTTATGTTTATTTTTTAAAGTTTTTATCTATTTATTTGTTTATTTATTTATGTTCGTCTACAGCGTGATGATGCCATGCTAAAATCACCGAGGGTGATCAGATCACTGGGGGTGATGAAATCACCGGTGGTTATGTAACCATACATACAACAATCCTCGATATGAGTGTTTAAATGTCGAACCTACACAGTTCGAATAACGGTGAAGAGGAGACTAGAACGTTATGTGACAGACTCTCACCCAGCAGGTGCTCCCTGGTCCAGTAGCAGGGACATGGCTGTCATCCAAATACTGCTGGTGTTGGAGGAAGAAGAAGAAGGAAAGGGACCAGAACCAACTGGACGAAAGAATTGAATAGAACTGTTATGCAATGTTACCTGAAAAGTAACCCCAAAGGCTATAGGAAACGGATGCATAACATCTGGAACGAGATTGGTCTATTTAAATTAGATGAACAAAAAGTGGCCGGGTAGGCTCGGATAATAAGAACTAATGGATGGATAAGCGAGCTGGAACTGGAGGAACTGATCAGAGAGATTAGGTTGGAAATGGAGAGTGGAGTATGCCAGGCAAACGAGCCTGAAGAAAATGAAGGTGAAGAGGTTGAGAGAACGGAGGAACCATCCGAAGCAGACAATGATCTGAATGCTGAAATAAATAATAGCTGGAACAAAGATACGGCCGTTGAGGAAATGAATGCTGACGGGCTAGGACAAGATTTGGTTGATATCCTAAACTTAGTGGTAGATGAAATGAACAATGATAGTGGGAAACCTATGAACCTAAGAATTGTAGAGAGGAATAAGTTAAAAGAAACAACAGCTAAAGTAAACAAAGTCATCCCATACCATGAGGCGAGGAACCTTCACCAATGCAACAATATCCTCAAAGCAACAGCAAATGCGGTGAGGAAATTACTTGGCATAAAAACGAGAGGAAACAACAAACAAGAAAGATCAGAACCTTGGTGGCAGAAACGACTGAATGGTCAAATCAGGGAAATGAGAAATGACATTGGAAAGCTTGAGTCCCTACTGAATGGGACACTAAAAAACATAGACACTAAAAATAGACTGGAAATAAAGTACAAAACTAGGAGGAAAAAGCTAAATATTATCATAGAGGAACTGAAGCAACGCATTGTAGCAAAGAGTGCAAAGATTAGGCGATATGAGAGCAGAGTCAGTCAGTATAGAGAGAAGCGCATGTTGGACAACAACCAGAAGATGTTGTTTGGACAGCTTGAAGGGAAGGAAAGAGGCAACGTCTTGATCCCTGAGGCGGAACAGACTAAAACATTCTGAAGAGGAATATGGGAGAAGGATGTTGAACATAATGATAAGGTAGTGTGGATTGAGACAGTACAACAAGAGATAAGTGGACAAGCATATCAACAAACTGATTTAAGTATCACAGTTGAAACTCTTAAAGGGCAGGCCAAAAAACTAACCAACTGGAAATCACCAGGCCCAGATGGTGTGCAGGGGTATTGGATTAAAAATATAACATCCCTCCACCCGAAATTGACAACCATGTTCAATGACTGCTTGAGGTCAGGTGAGGTACCAGAGTGGTTGACAAAAGGTACCACAGTTTTGCTAATGAAAGACCGAATCAAGGGTAATGATGTTACCAACTATAGACCTATCACATGTCTGTCCGTAATGTGGAAACTGTTAACAAGCATTGTGTCTGAGGAAATCCACCATCACCTCCACATAAACAACTTGTTACGGACGAACATAAAGGATGCCGAAAGAAGTCCCGTGGTACAAAGGACCAGTTACTTATTGATAAGATACAAACGGACAAGAAACTGGAACACAATAGTCCTGACCTGGTGGTTTGGGACAAGGAAAAAGATTGTGCCTGATTGTGGATGTAGCCTGCCCATCCGACACAAGAGTGCAAGAGAAGGAGAGGGAGAAAATTAACCGAGGATTTGGAACTGCCATGAAGTCAAAGTGGTCCCGATTGTTATAGGCGCACTAGGTACTATCTCGAAGAGTTTCCAAGGATGGTTAAAGAAAATTGGTCCCACCCCGCTTTTTGGAACACTTCAAAAGGCATGCTTGCTGGGAACAGCAAGAACCCTCCGATACGTCCTGAATAACTGAGGCTGCAGGTAGTGGCTTGATATTCATTTCAACAAACTTTCCAGTTAACTAACATCAATGACTGAAACTCAAAGAACAGTAATAATAATAATAATATTAATTGTTTCTACGTTAGGCACAAGGCCAGCAAATACCCAGTGCATTACTGGTACTTTATTTTATCGACCCCGTAAGGATGAAAGGCAAAGTTAACCTTAATAATAATAATAATACATACATACATATATAATTATGTATATACGCATATACATATATATACATACCGTTCACTCCTAACACATATATACAGACCCACACACATACACACACGCACACACATATATATATATATACATGTACGTATATATATATATATATATATATATATATATATATACAAATACATACATACAAACATGCATACATATGCGGTATATAGTTACATCCCTTTACGTTAGGAGTTGAAATCCCGCAGAAGTTAGCCTTCATCTTCACGGAGCAGATAAAATAATGCACCAGTAACGTACTCCAGTCGATTTAATCAATATGTCCCTCTCGCCAAATTGCTGGTCTTGTACCTAAATCAGAAACCCTTATTACTTAAATGGACAACATCACGGAGTCATTTATTACACGAATGGGAAATCTTGTTAAGCACTATATATACATTAGAAGGGTTACATGCAGAATCCAGTTATATTATCTTCGGTTTTAGCCATTCCAGCGAAGGCCACGCTGGAGTGTTTACTTTGGATGGTATGGTATGGTTCCGTAACTCCTGTTAGAGTCGTAGGGGCGCCATATTGACATACTCTGTTTCCTGGGCATTTTAAACCCGGCGAAGCCCATCCCTCTCCAGGCCTGAGTACAGCAGATTTCTTCCAGAGAAAGAGAGAGGGGGAGGAAATGATAAAGAGATATAGAGGAAGAATCGATCCCAGTACTAGACTGGTACTTATTTTTATCGACCCCGAAAGGATGAAAGGTAAAGTTGACCTCGACGGGATTTGAACTTACAGTGCAGAGAGCCGGAAGGAATACCATAAAGCTTTCTACCCGACGTTCTAACGACTTTCGATATAATGTATCAATTAAATTTGCGAACTTCAAAGATAATAAAATATATGAACACAGTAAAAACGTGCACTCTGATAATAAAACAATATAACAGACATATTGTAGCTTGGTTGTCAAATAATTGTTTCTACTTTTGGCACAAGGTCAGCAATTATCCCAGTACATTACTGGTACTTTATTTTATCGACCCCATAAGGATGAAAGGCAAAGTTAACCTCGGCGGGATTTGAACTGAGAATGACAAGGGCCGTAACTCTATGCGTCAAAGCATGGCGTCCGACCCTCTACCGATACTGCCAATCCACCCAAATGATGGTTTCTGATTTAGGCACAAGACCAACAATTCTGGGGGAGGGGAATGTCGACTAAATCGACACCAGAGCATTACTGTTACTTTATTTTATCGACCCCTGTAAGGATGAA
>OZ024741.1:343472136-343479636 GCA_964016885.1 Eledone cirrhosa
ATATATTTAATTGTAAAGAATATATTAATTAGGTATATATTTAAAAATTTATCTCAGTTTATGATTACATGATATTCTGCAATCTATCTGTATTAGAATTTTAATTTTAAGTTAATTAAATTAAAATTATAGGTTAACTAAATTAAAATTAATTTATAAATAAATTTCTAAATTGTACATTAATTAGGTTTATAATATTAAAAAATATCTCTCTGTTATTGATTACACGATATTTTGTTATATTTCATCTGTAAAGGAATTTTAATAAAAGGTTAAATAAACTAAAATTAATCTATAAATTAATTTACAAAGTATATATTAATTATGTTAATAATATTTAAAAGTTTTTTCACAATTTATGATTACACAATATTTTTTAATCTCATCTGTAGTAGAATTTAATTAAATTAAATTTATAGGTTAACTACATTTAAATTAAATTATATATTAATTTCTAAAATATATATTATTAATTAGGTTTATAATATTTAAATGTTTTTCTCAGTTTATTAAAACTATGTTTGTGGGTATTAAACCTTACCTTAAAATTGTTAGAAGTAGCTCCTATATATGAGCAAATAGAATCTTTAGTTTTAACTTTACATTTATAAACTATGTTGTTAACAAGATAATTTCCTTTTAATGGGCAGTTTGCTTTGTTTCTACAGTTACAACCTTTCGTTAATTCTGTATTTGAGGAGATATTATGGTTAGTTTGATGTATTGGTAGTATACTTATGGTATTTTTACATTTATATGCATTATAGGCACTTATATTTTGTTTTATGTTTTTGGTTGTTGAGTATGAGAATTTAATTGTTGACCTATTTAAGATTTGATGGTATTTGTGGTTTGGCGGGAAGTTTTTCTCTAGGATATAAAAAAATTTTTTAGCAATATTATCCTTAATTTGTAAATTAAATGGAGCATTATACCAAGTAACTCGTCTATTACGGTTTCTATGTTGTTTATTATTTTTATAGGTTGTATCGTGATGTTTCCTAGGAGGATTAATGTTAATGACCTCACCACGCACATTTTTAGTTAGATTTATTGATTTAGGTGTTTTATCTTGTTTATTAAGAGTTTTATTATTAACATTTATTAGAGTTGTATGATGAGTAGTTTTTTGAGAGTTACTATACTTTATATTAGAGGAGTTGTTGGTATTTTGGGGTATAGTGTGGGTGGCATTTAGTTGTGTACTTTTCATTTGGTGTTTGTTGGTAATATTAGGTTGTATGTTTATAGTATTTTTAGTAGAAGGTATATATTCTAATCTATTTAGAATATATACCTCATTAATCCTCCTAGTAAACATCACGATACAACCTATAAAATTAATAAACAACATAGAAACCGTAAAATGTTTTAAAAACTATCAAAATAATAGAAATGAATGTAGATTATGTTCCCAAGAACTATTTGAAATAATGAAATCTAAGGATATCCTATTAAATAAGCGACAGGAATTAATTATATCGTGTAATCATAAACTGAGAAAAACATTTAAATATTATAAACCGAATTAATAATATATATTTTAGAAATTAATATATAATTTAATTTAAATGTAGTTAACCTATAAATTTAATTTAATTAAATTCTACTACAGATGAGATTAAAAAATATTGTGTAATCATAAATTGTGAAAAAACTTTTAAATATTATTAACATAATTAATATATACTTTGTAAATTAATTTATAGATTAATTTTAGTTTATTTAACCTTGTATTAAAATTCCTTTACAGATGAAATATAACAAAATATCGTGTAATCAATAACAGAGAGATATTTTTTAATATTATAAACCTAATTAATGTACAATTTAGAAATTTATTTATAAATTAATTTTAATTTAGTTAACCTATAATTTTAATTTAATTAGCTTAAAATTAAAATTCTAATACAGATAGATTGCAGAATATCATGTAATCATAAACTGAGATAAACTTTTAAATATATACCTAATTAATATATTCTTTACAATTAAATATATATATATATATATATATATTAATTTTAATTTTTGTTAACCTATAATTATATTCTACTATAGATAAAATACAAAATCTGCTTTAATTATTATAAACCTAATTAACATATACTATAGAAATTAATATATAATTTTTAATTTAGTTAACCTATAATTTATATTCTACTACCGATGAATATAGGTTGTATGTTTATAGTATTTTTAGTAGAAGGTATATATTCTAATCTATTTAGAATATATACCTCATTAATCCTCCTAGTAAACATCACGATACAACCTATAAAATTAATAAACAACATAGAAACCGTAAAATGTTTTAAAAACTATCAAAATAATAGAAATGAATGTAGATTATGTTCCCAAGTTACTTACATATATACACACACCTAACTGTATTTTCTTGATATATTTTTGTGTATTTCATTGGTCAATTTGAACTCTGTTCCCAAACAGACCTGTAATTTTGAATTGTTGTTATTATCAATAAATATATTTCATTATTTCTGAAGACGGCATATGTATGTGTTGGTATGTATATTAGATTTGATAGTTTGTATAATTTTGTATAATTTTGTACATACATCTGTTGAATATGCATGCCAATTCTAACACATATATGTCCTAGAAACGATCGTTAAATAATGAACTGTTTTTGTTTAATATAAGGAACTGTTTCATTGTTTTATTCATTATTTTTTTAATACTTTATATATATATATATATATATATATATATATATATATATATATATATATATATATATATATAATTTGTTTGTTAAAATAATCAAATTAAACTAATTCAACAGTTAAAAACATTTAGGAATAATAAGGCTGTTACCAAAGAGTCAGAAGATTGACTATTCGACACTAAATATGACTAACAGCTGTAGGAAAGCCATGAACGACAACACAACACTTTAACTTTTATTTTGAAAGTCTGTTTAGAATTATTAATTTTCATTATAGCTTTGTAGCTGTCTCGGTGACCTAGTTATAGGAATCATAGACGGTGGTGATCATGGGCTGAAGTTCGGTCCTAGTCGGGAGTAGGGTTCCCGGTAAAACGTTTTATTTTTTTCTATGGGTTGTAAAATAAAAAGTTTACATGTACCTCTCGACCAGGATTGAACCCAAGTACAGGATCTACAAAGTCTCTAGCACCTACCGCTAGTCCACTAAGACAGCTCCGAATTTCTTGTGAAAATGCATGTATATTATACACACACACACACACATACACATATATATAATGTCAATTAGATCCCGAGGTATTTTTGTACGAGTTGAAAATATGTTATGTATACATATATATATATAACTCTATATATACATATATACATGCATATATATATATATATATATATATATATATAATAGGATATGTGTTCCTACACGCACAAAGCGCTAAGGGACACATGTATTGTCCAACCATATGCCAATGTGGTTCAATGGCAGGTGGTTAATAAATTAACGAGCCAGAACATATATAATCAGGTTTAGCAAATAATGAAAAAGTTTCAAAATAAATTTAAAAAAATTGTGTCCCTTAGCGCTTTGTGCGTATAGGAACACATATCCTATTATTACTATTATTACTTAACTCCTCTATGTTGAGAAAAAAATTTGGTCGTTCCGACTGCTGCTAGTGATAGTCGTGGCCGTTTGACCTACCTCCCTCTGCCTCTATCTTTACTTTCGGTCCTTGAAAAAATTGATTCCACTTCATTTACTCTCATCTCGGGAACAGTTTTGGATAGCGCTAGTTCGTAATTTAAATTCAAGAATGTTATATTCTTCGAATGAAAAGAACCTTCTGACGAGAATCTTTCTTTGCAACGAAGGCCGTATGGTCTCCGTTTATTTTTGAGATTCGAAACCTATTCGGTAAAGGTAACTATAGTAAGTAAAGTCATTTTTTAAAATTTATTTTGAAACTTTTTCATTATTTGCTAAACCTGATTATATATGTTCTGGCTCGTTAATTTATTAACCTGTCATTGAACGACATTGGCATATGGTTGGACAATACATGTGTCCCTTAGCGCTTTGTGCGTGTAGGAACACATATCCTATTATTACTATCCTCCTCTATGTTGAGAAAAAAATTTGGTCGTTCCGACTGCTGCTAGTGATAGTGGTGGCCGTTTGACCTACCTCCCTCTGCCTCTATCTTTACTTTCGGCCCTTGAAAAAATTGATTCCACTTCATTTACTCTCATCTCGGGAACAGTTTTGGATAGCGCTAGTTCGTAATTTAAATTCAAGAAATTTTATATTCTTCGAATGAAAAGAACCTTCTGACGTGAATCTTACTTTGCAACGAAGGCCGTATGGTCTCCGTTTATTTTTGAGATTCGAAACCGATTCGGGAAAGGTAACTCTAGTAAGTAAAGTCAATTTTTTTAAAATTTATTTTGAAACTTTTTCATTATTTGCTAAACCTGATTATATATATATATATATATAGTGACGAAACATAAGTCAATTGGATGAACTCATAATCCTTTATTTACTGCCATATATATTTCGATGATAGCCATTAGATGGCTACGACATCATCAGGCAGTTAGTCAGTTCTTAGATATGCCAGCTCTGTGTTTAGAGTGTTGATGGTATCAGAGCCTTGGGATATATATATATATATATATGTGTGTGTGTGTGTGTGTGTGTAATCTGAGCTTTTCGAATATTAATAATAACATTCGATTCGTTTGCAATTATGCAAACAAGCCTCAATTTTGTAGCCATGTCAGTAGAATGAACACTTCATTCTTGCTCTTGTGTTGGCATGTGAACAGAACTGCAGACACTAATGTTTCTGGGTATTACCCTTCATTAGTACAGCTCACTGTTCACCTGCCAAACTGTCAGATCTAGTGAAAATATATGCTATTTTCAAAAATACACATTGAGTGATCGGCCTGATTTGCATATTAGCAGACTGGCTGATCAGTCAGATCTGCATATTAGCAGATCCACTGATCAGCCAGATTTGCATATCAGCAGACTGGCAAGTCAGTTTCTTGTATACAAGCGATAAATGGCCGGCTTTGCCAAATTCAAATAAAATAGAAAATTTCGCTCTACATGGCTGAATACAATAAATGTAATCTGAGTTTTTCGAATATTAATAATAACATTTGATTCGTTTGCAATTATGCTAACAAGCCTCAATTTTATAGCCATGTCAGTAGAATGAACACTTCATTCTTGCTCTTGCGAACATTACTTCATGGCTATAAAATTGAGGCTTGTTTACAAATGAGTCGAATGTTATTATTAATATTCGAAATACTCAGATTACATTTATTGTATTCAGCCATGTAGAGCAAACTTTTACTATATATTACTTCAAAATATTAATAAATATAGACATTCATGTGATCAAATATATTTTATAATACATATTTCAGAGGTACTGAGGTATGACTGCCAAGACTGGAATTGAACCATCAGCACAGTTGAGGTATGTCAGACATCAATTTATTTTATCTGATGAGGACATACGGATGAAATAACTCAGTACCTCTGAAATATGTATAATAAAATATATTTGATCACATGAATATCTATATTTATTAATATTTTGAAGTAATATTAATAACTCCAGAAAACCTCACTGTTGAGTGCTTCTAATCTATTGTAAAACTTTATTCATTGATTAATCAATGAACATTGTTAAACTTTTGGTCATATATATATATATATATATATATATATATATATATATATATATATATATATATATAGGAAAATGTTTAACCCCGACGGCAGGGTTCAAGCCGTTTCGACGGCTATATCTGGACTGAGTCCAGAAATAGATGTCGAAACAGCTTGAGTTCTGCCGTCGGGGTTAAACATTTTCCTATTACCCACTCTACTACCCTAAGTATTGATTACTCTGGTGCGTTATGGTCCATCTGGTTCCTTACCACACCTCCTTCGTTATATATATATATATGTTTTTTAAAATTTTATATTTATAATCGTTTTGGTTCCTAAGATGAGGTCAATTCTTAGTTCAGTTTTATTATATATATATATATATATATATATATATATATATATATATATATATATATATAATAAAACTGAACTAAGAATTGACCTCATCTTAGGAACCAAAACGATTATAAATATAAAATTTAAAAAAACATGTCACTGATGCTGGGGACTACAAAAAACATGAAAGAATGAAAGACAAACCATACCACTTATCATTCGAAGGATAGAAACCGAATTAAAATACATTCTAAAATCAAAGAAGTTAAACGTTTAAATTATGGTGGAACTATAAAACATAAAATAAGCAGGTGTAATATTATGGGGCATAAATATGATGAAAGGGAGACTATTTGATAAAAAGACTTAAAACTGGTTCTTAACGGAAGTTAGTGTTGATATACTAAGGAGATATTTAAAAAAGGATGAGAAGTGTTACTATTATTCATTACGGTAGAACAAAACAATGAATATAGGTTTGAAAAGAAATAGCGTGCAATATTACTCAAGAGAGTTAATATGAGAGGAATCATTATGAATAAAATAATTAGACAGATGGAGCAAAAAAAAATTATAATTTATTATAAAATAAAGGGTAAGATAAAGATAGAAAAAAAGAAAAGTATGCTTATATTTAATTACCAAGCTAGGTATACCAGGGTATAAGACGTCAAATTATTAGACTAAATGAACACATGTTCATCTAGTGATTGTGTTGAGTTTAGTAATGAGGGTAGGTCTAAGTTAAGGGTCATACATATGTGTGAATAAATAGTGTAAAGAACAAAAGGAAAGACTAAAACTAAGGAATGAAAAGAGTTGTTAATATGTTAAGCTAAGTTAAAAAGAGATATGGCATTAAGAATACTAATTATGAAAATAAAAAAATTAAAATTAAAATTAAAAAATGTAAAAAGAAGCGGGTTATAAAGAATGTGATCAAAGAGTATATAATTTGTCACATAAGGACAAAAAAAGACGTTGATAGTGAGGGTTAATACTAAAAAGTATTAGGATGGAGGGATGCTAAAGGAAGTGTGTTATAAATAATTATAAATCAGACTAAGTTAAAAGGAGTATAAATCTATTGGGAAAGGAGAGCTTAAAGAAACAAAAAAACAACAACACTTATTAAACTAAGAAAGAGGGTATCGAGGATTTGGAGGAGGAGTTAAAGATTAATATATAAGGTAGGGATAAGGGAAAAAATAGATGAAAATAAAAAAATATAAAACAAATAAGTAGAACAGTTATACTAGTTTTAGTGTAAAGATAAGATAGGTAAGGGGGTCCTTGGGATAGGTAAAAAGATAGCCACGTCAACTAATAGAATCTTAGCAGGATCAAATACTGTTAGCGAACGAGCCAGCCAAATGATGATGGCAATTAATTACAATCTCATTGCGATTATTTATTGGGCTGGGCTTAGACATAGTTATGAAAAAAGCTTCCGTTGGACAGAGATCACAATGACCTTTAAGGAGACCACTGTAAGGAG
>OZ024741.1:343484636-343489636 GCA_964016885.1 Eledone cirrhosa
TATATATATATATATATATATATATATATATATATATACGTACATACATACATACATACATATATATATATATATATATATATATATATATATATATATATATATATATATATATATATATATATATATATATATATATATATAAATATGTGTGTGTATGTAGGTGTTTACAATATGATGTTTCAGATATCTTGGCAATAGCGCTTGATATGCAAGTTCTACATTTCTGGCTATATATTGCGTATGAATCATACATCCAATACACGCATTTATAATAGATATTCTTTTATATATATATATATATATATATATATATATATATATATATCATAAATCATGTCCTTAGAATTATTAGAATATATATATATATATATAACGGCGATGAATTAGTTTTGCGTGGTTTTTTTTATATGAAATCGTGTGTCGAAACAAATATTGTTATACTTGGGGAGGGTCAAATTCGTGTAATATTGCCAGAATTAATAACAGAACACACTCACTGTTTGGTTGGTTTTCGCTTTTCGCTTCTGTGTCTTTTATATCGGTCATCTATGTTTGTGTCTATATTGTATCTGTATTATTTTTGACCGTTGGTCAGTAAATGGCAACATTGAGGACCGAATAAATTAGATTACCGATATAAAAGACACAGAAGCGAAAAGCGAAAACCAACCAAACAGTGAGTGTGTTCTGTTATTAATTCTGGCAATATTACACAAATATGACCCTCCCCAACTATAGCAATATATATATATATATAAATATAAGTATGTATACGCACATACATATATGTGTACAGACGTACAGTAGTATGTATATATATACTTACATGCACACATATATATATATATATATATATATATATATATATATATATATATATATATATATATATATGTACGTATGGGTTTACCGGACATTTATTATAATGTTCGCTTTGTTTGTAAACAAACAGCCCGAATTACGCCGTACAATGTTCGGCAACCATCGTCGCCATTTTGTTCAACACGGACACAAATGATGTTTCAAGCGTATTAGCTGTCGTCAGCATCGTATACCTTTCTGTCAAATGATTGAACGTTTGAAAGTATATACTTTCCTCATGCATATTAACGGCTGAGCAGCCTAATTTGCATATCGAGTGAGTTAGTCGGCCGGGCGTAGCGAAAACGATAAATGCAAAAGAATGAAACGAAATTTCAATATAATATAATAATAATAATAATAATGAAAATATCGTGTACAGTGCTCAGGTGCACTATAACTCATCAAAAGTGTATGTATAGTACACAGGGTAATGTACACACGTCAGGAATATGAACAGTGCATCTATATATATTATATATGTGAATAAATTTGAAGACTAAAATCCAAAGAGGGCTCGATAAGGATAAATATATATCAAATATATAAGAACCGTAGAGCAAATATTTATTAAAATATTTATTTATTTCTATTACTTCTGTATTGTATTTATTTACTTGTTCTTAACTCTGTAGCGGAGATTCATTTGGTCTCCTAGTTAGAATTTTAGTCTACGACTTCTGCTATACCATTTACGTGGTTTTGTCTTTGCGTGCTATTGTTAACCACACTCCACATATCACGTATTATCTTCGTTTTTTCGTTCATTGCCACAGAACGTCTCTATGCACCACCTAAGAGAACATTAGCCTACGACCTCTTTTATACCATAAACGAGGTTCTGTCTTTGCGCGTAATTGTTTTTCACCGTTCCTATTAATGACGTATTATTCGTTTTTTCCCGTTCTTTGCCAGCGAACGTTACCACGAACCAAAGTATCGTCTTCCTGTCTTTCTCCGGTTGCAACGTTTTTTGAAATATCCAGTTCTGCGTTTACAGATTGACTTTGTTCGTTTCAGAAGATCCCGTTAAGGGTGAAAGCAGCGATTCTTTGCTTAAACTTTAATCTTTATATATATGTATCTATCTCTCCATAAATATATATATATATATATATATATATATATATAAATATATATATATATGTATATATATATATATATATATGTATATATATATATATATGTATATATATATGTATATATAATTGTATATATATGTATGTAAATGTATGGATACACAGATATATACATACACACACACACACACACAAACACACACACACACACACACACACACACACACACACACACACACATATATATATATATATATATATATATATATATATATATATTTATATATATATATAAATATATATATATATATATATATATATATATATATATATATATAAAAACAAATAACGAAACGAAATTAAATTTCGTTTCGTTTGTAACTCACTTTTGTATGACTGGCGCTTAAACAATTAAGTTAAAAAAAACGAAATTTAATTTCGTTTCGTTATTTGTTTTTATCGTCTCCGTTGAACCGGTACGTACTCACGCTCAATGCAAATTGGTCTGCCCACTACTAATTTTCATAGAAAAAGCATATAACGATATGTGCTTTTACGATTCTCTAGAGAGGCCGGAAGATAGGTAAATATTGCTGATGAGATGTAACAACATCGAAACTAGTTCAATATTCCTTGTCTGGCTTTCTGGAGAATAGAGGAAAGGTGTTTCCTCAAAAACCAGCATGACTCTAAAAACCGGTTTGTCTGTGTGTTTACATACAGAATAGCTGGACACTCACAGTAAAGTGACCAGTGAAAAACTCGGTACATCTACATATGTATACGTGTGTGTATTCATATGCATACTAGTATTTCAGTATGGATGTACATTTTTTAACTTAATTATATATATATATATATATATATATATACATACATATATCTTTATATATATGTATCCATCTCTCCGTAAATATATACACACACATATATTTATATATATATATGCATTTATAATTGTATGTATATATGCATATATAATTGTATATATGTATGTGTTTGTATACACATATATATACATATATATATACATATATACATATATATATATATATATATATATATATATATATATATATATATATATATATATATATATATAACAAAGGAAATGTGGTAATGAATTAGATGGACCATAACGCACCAGAGTACTCAATACTTAGGGTAGTAGAGTGGGAAAAAGGAAAAAGTATGACCCCAACAGCAGAGCTCAAGCTGTTTCGACGGCTATTTCTGGACTAAATTAGAATGTTTAGCCTGGTGAATAAATAGCCGAACTTGTCAATGGGGTACTTCCTTATATGGGAAGAATGTAGTTGTCAAGAGGATTGGTTAAAATTTGTTGTAAATACAAATAAGTCTATCATGGCATTTGGTGGGAAATAGGGGGGGGGCTGAAATTGCCTGTAGAACAATAGGGGAGTGAGTGGAGCGGTCAAGCGTTGAATGTGATATGTATACAGCAGATTCTAAGGATAGTGTATGTAGTGGAGGAGGGAGGTTATAGAATAGGTAAATCGAATGAGAGTAGGAGACAATAAAAGATAATAGAAATCAATAAAAAAAAAAAAAAAAATTAGTTAGTGAGAAATGAATAAAAAAAGAAAATATATATATATATTACAATGCTATCTTACAATTACAGGTTAATAAGTTGAGAATAGAAACAACTTGTAGAAATTGAGTAGTACCAAAACTGATACAAAAATGAAACGGGTTTAACACATCTGCTATAAGTAGTTAGTAAAACGTATTCGGTCAATTCTATCTTGAAATTAGAGGGGTGGGGAAACTGATGCTACAGAGGCCCGATGGGCTGCATCGGGGTAGGCGAAAGAAGAAAAGCAGACGACGAAGAAAATAGGGGGTAGAAGGAAGTGATAAGATGAGACAGGGGTAAGAAGAAGACAATGAGGAAAAGAAAAGAAAAGAGATACATCTACCTATGTAACCTGGGGTTTCCCCTAACTTATTCGGCAAGTGGGGGGTATCAGCCCTTGTCTAACCCCTCCCCCCCGGTCGTTATGGGGTTTGAACGAGGTATGTCCTACGCAATCTGTGTTTGCATGCGGTTACCAGTTCGTCTTTCTTGTTTAGGAGTTGGTCCTTCGAAAACACTATTTGTAATGTTTCCTCCAAGCATAAGTTACACGGACGGCGTCCTCCCATGTAAGAGTTAGCTCTGGACAGTAAGCTCCAAGTGATTATATTGGAGGTCCCAGATGTGGCCCGAGAGTGTCGTGGCATGTCACCGGACCGGGTTTCGAAAAGTATGTCGGTGTTGGTAAAGCATCATAATCAACAAAAACACCAACAAACTCTCCTACAGCACCACACCTAACTTCGCACAAAACATCGTCTCCTCAAACAACAAAAAACTCAACCCCTATGGAAGAAATAACCTAGACATCAGTGTAAAGCCGACCAGGAGGTGTAACTGCCTTGATAGATCTACGTGCCCCCTCAACAACAAATGCTGAGAACGTAACGTGATCTACCAGTGCAACGTGAGGACGGACACCTCCAACAAAGCTTATATAGGATTAACCACGTGTGACTTCAATACCCGGCTCTACCAACACCAGCAGCAACATCATTACCACCATCATCGCCATCATCACCATCATCATCATCACCATCATCATGAACATCACCATCATCGCCATCTTCACCATCACCATCATCATCATCACCATCATCATCATCAACACCATCATGATCCTTATCACCATGAACACCATGATCATCATAACCATTTCCTCACTCATCGCCAACACAATTACCATCAACATCACCATCACCATCACCATAACCACAACCATCACCTCAACCAGCAGCAACATCATTACCACCATCGTCACCATCATCATTAACATCAGTACCATCATCGCCACCATCACCATCATCGTCATCAACATCACCATCATCATCATCATCATCATCATCGCCATAACTATCACAATCAACATCACCCTCACCACAACCATCTCCTCAACCATCACCATCACCAAAACTATCACCAATACCATCACCATCACCATCATCAATCTCAGCGTA
>OZ024741.1:343494636-343504636 GCA_964016885.1 Eledone cirrhosa
ACGAAAATATTTAATAAAAAACCAAATAATGAAATATTACGTGTTATTGGCGAAATAGTGGGTGAATATTTACGACGGATAAAAACCCCAACATTTTGGCAAATCAACGCCTGTTTATATGCCTTAGCCACGACAGTAAAGCATTATCTTGGTGATAGCAGAGATATTAACAAGAACAAAAAACCACCAAAAATACCATCACATATAACTAAAATAGAAAAAAAGATTGTTGACCTACGAAAAACCATAGGATATGTGACAATGCTCCTTACATGCAAACAAACAAACAAAAAAACTTCACTCCTCACCAACAAACAGTGAAAAATAAAATAGAGACGATGTTTGGTAACAGTAGAACCAGAACTCTTCAATATAAGCTGATCACCCTCAAACAAGAATTGAGAGCTGTTAGCGAAAAACGCCGATACCTGAAGAAGGTAGATGAGAGAAAAGTGCTTAATAAGAGATTCAGACGAAACCAAACATCAGTCTATATAGATATGAAGAACAAAATAATAAGTGTCACTGAGTGCCCATCCCAGAAAGACATAGATTCCTTTTGAAGTAGAATATGGGGTGAAAAGAAGAATTTCAACCAAGATGCAGTGTGGCTTAAAGAAATCCGAAAGAACTATTGCTCCTATACTACAACAAAAACATACGAAATAAGTGAGGGTACCCTTGAGACTGTGATAGGAAAACTCCAAGATATAAGAAAACACCAGGAAGAGACTTGATTGTCGGCTACTGGTACAAAAAACTGATATTCTATCGGAGGTATCTTACTGACCTCTACCAACAAGTTCTTAAGGGAGATACACTTATACCAGAATGGTTCACATTAGCACAAACATTACTGGTCCCCAAGAACAAAGACACCCACTTGGAAAAAAACTACCGACCCATTGCATGTCAGAACCTGATGTATAAGATGTATTCAGCCTGCCTGAACCTATTCTTCCAAGATCACTGTGAAAATAATAACATCATCACAGATGAAAAATCAGCTGGAAAGAAAGGGTTTGGGACTGTGCTGAACAACTCCTGGTCAACAAAACTGCGATGTCGGAGGTGCGACAACTTAGAAGGAATATGGCTACAGTCTGACTGGACTACAGGAAAGCTTTCGATTCTGTTCCCCACACTTGGATGATCGAGGCCCTCCTACTTGCTAAAGTCCCAGACATTATTGTCAGAGCCATAGAGAAGCTGTCTTCCTCTTGGGCTACTATCCTCCGGTTAAAGACAGAGAGGGAGGACTCTATTTTCACTGATAAAATAAAATATTGCAGGGGAATATTTCAGAGGGACAGTCTCTCTGTGATATTATTCATCTTGTCGTTAAACCCCTTGTCCTTTCTGCTCAAGAAATGTGAGGGATACATCATTGGCTCACAGGAGGACAGAAATACGTACCTAACCCATGATTTCTTTGTGGGCGATCTGAAACTCCATGCCAAGAACATGGATGGGATGAAGAAAAATCTTGACCTGGTTACAACGTTCTCAAAAGATATAGGAATGGAGTTTGGCCAAGATAAATGCTCATACATGACTGAAAAGCGGGGAAAAACAACAACCCAATCTAACAACATTGTCATCAATGGCCTAACTGTTTCACCGATATCTTATGAGGACTGCTACAGATACTTGGGGATAGATGAGAACATATCCTATAATGGTATCTGTAATAAAGAACGCGTAACCAGGGAATACAACACCCGATTAAGAAAGATCGGGTCATCGGAACTCACTGCGCAAAACAAAACAGTGGCTCACAATGTGTTTGCTGTGCCTGTCCTAACACCAACGTTTGGAATACTCAATTGGACGATAGACGAAATTCGCGCAGTTGATATGGGAACTCGAAAAATACTAAACAACACCGGAAACTTCCACATCAACAGTGACATAGACCGCCTTTACTTGATACGTAAGCAGGGAGGCAGTGGCCGAACCTCAGTCCAGACAAGATTTGAATGTCGCATCATATCTCTCCGACAACATCTACGAACCTCGAAGCGTAGGAGCCCGTTTCTCGAGCAAGTCTATCTGCATGAAACAGATAAGATCATGAGAGTTGGGAAGGACCTCTTCGAGAGATATTCCCTGCATGATAATAAAAAAATCACACCCAGGGAAGTCGCTCAGCAGTATCGCAGTGAATCCATGGATTAAAAACTGCATGGTTATCGGCAAAAAATCATGCATGGATATGTTGCCAAGAAGCTCCAGAGTGAGAGTAATATAGATAAGGAAAGTAGTCTATCTTGGACCAACAACCGCTATATTGGCTCCCACTTTCAAGGATACGCTTTTGCAATCCAAGAACAGGAGATTAACACGAAATACCTGATTCACAAAAGAGATAGGGATGCAGACAAAACACCTAGATGTGATAACAAGTGCAGACTCTGCAGAAATAATATCGAGATCACCCATGTCATCAGCAGCTGTCCAAAGATGTCATCGCCGTACTATCTACCTATGAGGCATGATGTAGTGGCCAAAATACTGTACAATGCAGTCCGTAAAAAAGATAGCCCCGATAATAAACACATTAAAAGCTACAACAATGTGGAAGACATCCACATACATAGTATGAAAGAGTACTGGTGTAATGTTCCAGTAAAAACCCCAATAAAATGCAGGCTGAACAGACCAGATATGATGATATGGGACAGGGAGAAGAAAGCATGCAGAGTAGTGGAAATTAGCTGCCCAGCAGATGCCAATATAATATCAAAGATTAGCGAAAAGGAGAATATTTACGCAGAACTGATGAGAAATCTGCAGATACTCCACCCTGATTACACCTTCAGATTTATGCCTGTGATAATTGATGGCACTGGGGTATGTTAGTAACTGCCTCAATACAAATCTTGAGAAGCTAGGCTTCACAGGAACAGAAAGAACACCACTAGTTAGGAAATTACAAGTACAATCCATTAATGGAACAGTAAAAATATATAAAACATTCCAAAAATGTTGTATCTAATAACTGCATATACACATGTACAGATACAAAGCATATATACAGATTCATACATACAACTCAAAACATACACATCCACACGTACAATAACATCCATAATACACATGCATGCATACATACATTATCTACCTAGTTGATGTTGTGTAAATTCCAATGAGAGAGTCTTGTGTCTATGTTAGAAACCGACTCTCTCTCTATTGAGAAAAAAATTGTGAAATTATAAAACCAGAAGAACATACATACATACATAATGGCTGCAAACTCTGCTAAGGGTATTGCAATCGCTTGTCAGATTACAGAAACTGGTGCACTTTTAGGCGACGGCCAGCCACACGAACCTGTAACAGATCCTGAACAAGCAATGCCTGTGCTTTGAAGGTTTGTTTTACATACATACATACATACATACATACATACATACATACATACAACCATACATACATGGTGGTGGCTGCCAACTCGTTTTCAAGTACGGTCACTACTTTATATCCATGTAGGAGAACCCCTTACGATGCGCTGAACGAGTGTGACTTTTTAGTCCAGCCAGCGACTTGAAAACTCTGGTACAAACACTACACCTGTGACAATTATTGACACATAGTGCCGGGCCCATGGTACCATGTGACGACAAGTGCAGAGAGATCTCCAGATACAAAGCAATGCCTGTGCCGTGAAGCTTTTATAGTGAGCAAAGGCACTGCACAAAGCCAGTCCCACTCTCTTAACCAAGATGATATTTACCAAAAAGAAGAACAAGTCAACATTATTGGATACCATCAGGGTTGCAGGTGTTATATCAGAGTTTTCCTTCTCCTAGAATTCTGCCTTGACAAAGGCTAAGGGGTCATCTCTCCCGCTGATTTTGGATGGCCATTGACTCTTAAGAGCTCCTTTGATACATACATACATACATACATACATACATACATACATACATACATACATACATACATACATACATGGTGGCTGCCAACTCGTTTTCGAGTACGGCCACTACTTTATATCCATGTAGGAGATCCCCTACCGATACGCTGAACGAGTGGGACTTCTTAGTCCAGCCAGAGACTTGAAAACTCTGGTACAAACACTACACTTGTGACAATTATTGACACATAGTGTTGGGCCATGGTACCATGTGACGACAAGTGCAGAGAGATCTCCAGATATAAAGCAATGCCTGTGCCGTGAAGCTTTTATAGTGAGCAAAGGGACTGCACAAAGCCAGTCCCACTCTCTTAACCAAGATGATATTTACCAAAAAGAAGAACAAGTCAACAGTATTGGATACCATCAGGGTTGCAGGTATTATATCAGAGTTTTCCTTCTCCTAGAATTCTGCCTTGACAAAGGCTAAGGGCTCATCTCTCCCGGTGATTTTGGATGGCCATTGACTCTTAAGAGCTCCTTTGGCCTTTGACAGGTTTTGTTTTTAGTCCTGCAGGATGTCCAAAGTCACCCCCCTCACTGATAAACCTTGGTGGGGTTGCCAGCTTAGTCGCCAACGACCCGACCATGAGACAGGTTGTACTGGGATATATTCATACATACATACATACATACATACATACATACATACATACATACATACAAATACATACATACATACATATATACATACATACATACATACATATAAAGATCAGTGAAAAGGAGAACATTTGTACTAAAATGAGGAATTTGCAGATACTCCACCCTGACTATACCTTTAGATTTATACGTGTAATCATCGGGATCTTGGATATATTACCAACTACCTCAGTACAAATATTTAGTAGGTGGGTTTCACAGAACCAGAAAGAGTTCAACTAGTTAGGCAGCTGCAAGTACAATCCATTAATGGAACTGTAAAAATATGTAAGACACGTGTACCCATATAACTCAAAATATACAGAACCAAACATACAATGATACCCACATCTGACGTACATACGTATTTACCTAGTAGATGTTGTCTAAATACAAATGAAAGAGTCTTGTGTCCATGTCTCTCACTCTATTGGTGAAAATATATAAAATAATAAAACCAGAAGAACATGCATAAATAAATATAAAAGCCTAAAAAATCCCTTTGTTCACTCTGACCATGGGTTTTGATCCGAGAAAGTTCTCCTCCTAGGTACAAGCCTCAGCAAACTATTGTGGAAGACCAGCCGTCACCCATGCATAACAGTCTCCTCTCTCCTCACCACTAATGTTGTCCAAGGAAAAGACTAAAGCCAATACAGTTTGGTACCATTGACGTCATAAAACATTTTTACTGCTGAGTGAACTGGAGCAATGTACCTAGCGCAAGGACACAACAGGCCTCCCTGCCAGGAATCGAGCTTACAACCTCTCAATTGTGAAACCAACTCTCTACCCAATAAGGCATGCGCCGTCACAACACACAGATTTATAAATGGAAAAAATGAATACATTGTATACATATATGTATACATATATGTATGTACCTATACATACTTATATTTAAGTATCAGCCGTACTAAGAATAAAAAAATGAAATTTCATTTTTTTCCATTTATTGTTTTCGGTAAGCCCGGCCGACTAACTCACTCGATATGCAAATTAGGCTGCTCAGCCGTTAATATGCATAAGGAAAGTATATACATTCAAACGTTCAATCAACTGACAGGAAGGTATACGGTGCTGATGACAGCTAATAAGCTAGAAACTAGTTCATCGTTCCTTTATCAGTGTTGAACAGAATGGCAACGATGGTTGCCGAACACTGTACGGCTAATAATTCGGGCTGTTTGTTTACAAACAAACCGAGCATTATAATAAATGTTCGGTAAACCCATACGTCCATATATATATGTGTGCATGTATGTATGTATATACACACTCCTGTACGTCTGTATACATATATGCATGTACGTATACATACTTATATTTAAGTATCAGCCGTACTAAGAGTGAGAAATGAAATTTCATTTTTTTTATTTATATATATATAGTATTTTGCAATACACTTTATGCTTAATTAAAAGCATTTTGAAGACCGTATGCTATTGTTTTAGAGTAGTGACAAATTCACTTACTTTAATCTCAGCAAACAGGGGAGATAAGCCGACAAGGGCTTTGTTTCGCTTTTGTTGAAGCTTATCAAGGCTGACTACTCCTCCTGTCTACTGAGATTACTGATGTTATATTCTTATAGAATTCTTGTAAATAATCAGGAGCTGATTATACAGAGCGATTGTTGGTCAGGCAGAAATTAAAAATTAGAATTGGAGCTCTGAAATAGCAATATATATATGGATGTATATATAATGTATTTTGCAATACATTTTATGCTTAATTAAAAGCATTTTGAAGACCGTATGCTATTGTTTTAGAGTAGTGACAAATTCACTTACTTTAATCTCAGCAAACAGGGGAGATAAGCCGACAAGGGCCTTGTTTCGCTTTTGTTGAAGCTTATCAAGGCTAACTACCCCTCCTGTCTACTGAGATTACTGATGTTATATTCTTATAGAATTCTAGTAAATAATCAGGAGCTGATTATACAGAGCGATTGTTGGTCAGGCAGAAATTGAAAATTAGAATTGGTGCTCTGAAATAGCAATATATATATGGATGTATATATAATCTATTTTGCAATACACTTTATGCTATAAGAATATAACATCAGTAATCTCAGTAGACAGGAGGGGTAGTTAGCCTTGATAAGCTTCAACAAAAGCGAAACAGGGCCCTTGTCGGCTTATCTCCCCTGTTTGCTGAGATTAAAGTAAGTGAATTTGTCACTACTCTACAACAATAGCATACGGTCTTCAAAATGCTTTTAATTAAGCATAAAGTGTATTGCAAAATACATTATATATACATCCATATATATATTGCTATTTCAGAGCTCCAATTCTAATTTTTAATTTCTGCCTGACCAACAATCGCTCTGTATAATCAGCTCCTGATTATTTACTAGAATTCTATAAGAATATAACATCAGTAATCTCAGTAGACAGGAGGGGTAGTTAGCCTTGATAAGCTTCAACAAAAGCGAAACAAGGCCCTTGTCGGCTTATCTCCCCTGTTTGCTGAGATTAAAGTAAGTGAATTTGTCACTACTCTAAAACAATAGCATCTGGTCTTCAAAATGCTTTTAATTAAGCATAAAGTGTATTGCAAAATACATTATATATACATCCATATATATATTGCGGTTTCGCAGTTCTTCTGCTTTTCCAAAATAGAATTGAGATGGAGCGTTTTTGGTTTATCTCACATCTGGTTGGTCTTTGAATGTTACTTCTGTTTTATATAGAAAAAAGTGGCTCGAAATGCCAGGTTTTTAGAGAAGTAATTTGGCTGGTTGGTGAATAAGTATAGTAAATTTCGCGCCAGTGCGCATTACAAAGTTCTTATTGTATTTTCCTTCAAACAAGGGGAGGGGGGGGGGGGGGCTAACGTTGTTTTTTCATATATGAGTGAATTTGGTTGGTTGATGCAGTCACGGGAATAAACACATCAGTTTTCTCGCCAGTTTGTGTTTGAATTTCTTTTTACTTAAAAAAAAGGTGGCTCAAGAAGGCTTTTTTTTTATAATGTAATTTGATTGGTTATAAATGAAATTATGACTGTCCCGTGAACAAGTACATTCAATTTCGCGCCCGTATTTGGGAATTTATTTTGTAGCCCTTTAGAGAATTTTGTGCCAACCAAAAGATAATGGTCAAGAAAAATGGGATGGGGAGAATTGTTCTGGTTCAGTGAATATGGGTGGTGCGCTGGGGTGTCAAAATACACACTTTCTATTGAAGTGAAGAAAGCAGAGATATGTATGTTTATTTGTGTGCTTGTGTGTGTTTGTGTGTGTGTGTCTGTGTGTAGGAAGATGATTCTATTAGTAGAAATGGGGGAGGGAGTTGTGTGTGTGTGTTGGTGTTATGTGTGTGTGTATATGTGTGTGGGAGTATGGTTAGCATGTTAAGATGGAGAGAATATATATATGTTGTGTGTGTGTGTGTTTAGGAAAATGATTCTATTAGTAGAAATGGAAAGGGAGTTATGTGTGTTTTTTTTTGGGGGGGGGGGTAGCATGTTAAGGTGTTTGAGTATTAGCGTATGTTAAGGTTTATTTAGTTCTGGTTTTTATTTTCTAAAGTAGAAGGTGTTATGTGTGTATGTATGTGTCTGTTTGGATAGTTAGAATGTTAGGGTGTTGACATAATGTATATTAAACTAAGTTTAATGCTGGTCTATATTTTCGAATAAACGTATTTTCCTTATTTATTCGTATTTGTAATGTTGTATTGTCAGCGCAAAGATAAAATGGGAAGACTTGGAATTTGGGTGTCTTATTACTTGCGCATATGTCTAGATGCGCACTTAGTGGTATCTGTCTCGTGGTTGCATCTCGTAAGTGTTGGCGATGAACTGTCATTCTGTTTCTGAGTGTGAGTTTAGTTTGTCCTATATAATCTTCATTGCATCCTTTACATTTAATGGCATAAAGTTGATTTTTTGATGAGCAAGTGAAGTGATTTTTTACAGCAAAATTTTGTCCTGGTTGAAATGTATACGTTTTGCCTTCAATGAGGTGAGTGCAAGTTCCACAATTAGAGCGACCACATTTTTAGACAGTTGGTTGTGTGTTTGTGGTAGCTAATTTGGCATTGGTGAGTAATGTTTTTAGTGATTTCGGTTGTCTTTTGTTTTTGATTATTTTGTGTTTCAAGGGTTTTCTTTCATTCTTGGGTTTTGTTTCAATAGTGGGATGTTCTTGTGAATAGTGTTGTAAGCTTCCGCATTTCTTGGGTTGTGTGTTGAGATATATGATAGAATATTGGACGTAACTTGAATTTGTTTGTTTTCGTAATTCCTCAATGCCCTTTCTATTCCATTATTTATTAGTAATGGTGGGTACTGTCTTTCGAGTAGAATTTCCTTTAATTCCTGAAGTCTTTTATTTCGCGTTTCATAATTGGAGACAATTGTGCAAATTCTTCTTGCTAGGTTAAAAGGGGTGTTCGTCTTCGTATGCTTTGGATGTTTGGAGGTGAATAGCAGGTAATGTTTGGAATCTGTTGGTTCTTAGTGTATGTCAGTTTCAATATTTGTGTCTTTTTTTAAGATTAAGATGTCCAGAAATAGGAGTTGATCTTGGCTGTATTCCTTTGTGAATTGGATGTGGTTATTGATGCCGTTAATTAAACTTTTGAAATCATTTAGTTGGTCGAGTGTGTGAGACCAAAGAATGAGACAATCATCCAAGTAGCGTTTCCAATTCTCTGATAAATATTTGTGGAAGTTCAATCCGTATTTTGATTTGGACGGTTCATATATCTGAACTTCTAAGTATGTCATGACTAAATTGGCATAAGTTGGAACGGCTTTTGTACCCATCGCAGTCCCCGATATTTGCTTGTATGTACTGCCATCGAAATCAAAAAAGTTGTTCTGTAAAATAAATTTTAAACCCTCGGTGATGAAGCTTTTTTCTATTCTGTCAGGTATCTCATTGGGATATATCTCTAGCCAGAATCCTATTGCTTCTTGTCCGTATTGGTGTGGAGTCGTTGTGTAGAGATTCACTACATCGATATTACACAATAATAGTCTCGTTGTTGACATGTTTGGGGAGGTGGTTTAAGAGGTCCAGATCGTCTCTTACAAGGCTTGGTATGTGTTTGAGAATTGGTTTTAGTAGTATGTCTATAAAGTTGCTTAGTCTGTGTGTTTCACATTGTAGGCCCGCTACAATTGGTCTTAATTTAAGGTCTGTGGGGGTATTGTGTGTTCAGGCAGGTTAAGGTGGATTGTTTACAGGCATTGTTAATTATTTCACACTTGTGGATCTTCGGAAGTCCATAAAGGTTGCTGGTTTTGTATTAAAAAGTGTTAAATAATCGTGTTCCTTTTTAGTTAACTCTTCCTCGTATCGACAAATGAATGTGTTTAATCTGGTCATCGTTTTTGATTGCTCGTAGTTTTTTACACTTTCATAGTAGTTAATATTTTGTAAGAGAGAGAACATAGAATTTTTATATTGTTCAGCATCCA
>OZ024741.1:343509636-343517136 GCA_964016885.1 Eledone cirrhosa
AAGCTTGAAAACTCCTACAACTTGTCTAAACTCTAAGACCGAGATATTTAGATGTTGTCCGCACCTGAAATCGCATCTACTTTTTAACTGGATTAACATACCAGTTTTACTCCACTTTGTCCTTACTTACCCACTAAGTTTTTAAGCCTACTCACATTAGGTTATATGTGGGCTCATATGCACACAGGCTTATGTGTACTTACATATATACGTGTTTTTATTTATATGTATGTGTGTGTGTGATATATATATATATGTATATATATATGTATATATATATATATATATATATATATGTGTGTTTATATATATATATATATGTATTTGTTTGTATATATATATATATGTATGCTTGTGCTTGTATATATGTTTATGTGTATATGAGTATATATGTGTTTATATGTGTGTATAGATTTACGTATATATTTATTTGTATGCGTGTGTTGATTTCTTATTGCGTGCGTGTGTGCGCACGCGTATGTTTACGTATGCACGTGGGTTATGTACCTTTGTGATTCATTTATCTAATTTATTGTAGTGTATGCATGTGGATGTGTGTGTATATGTTTGTATATATATGTGTGTATATATACACATATAAATATACACATATATATACACATATATACGTGCGTGTGTTTGCATGTGTGTATAGGTATATATGCATGTATATGTGTATATGTGTACGTATATGTATATATATATATGTGTGTATATATCCTGTGTATTTGTTTATATTTAAGTTGTTTTTTAATTTATTTCTCTCGCCTGCCCCCTACACACTCACACCTACCTATCGTTGTCAACACGTCCCCCCTTTTTTTACTTTATTTTGTTTTTGATTTTTATCTTTACTTTCTTATATATATATATATCTATATATATATATATATATATATATATATATATATATATATATATATATATATATATATATATATATATATACAATGATATTAAATAAATGGAAACTATATTTATAAAACCATATTTATTCTATTACATATATTTCAAGGGTACCAAAAAACTTTGGTACGCTTTCATCAGATACAATACAAAGTGTGTTTTATAAATTTTGCCATAGCCAAGGAAACATACCTTATCAGTTGAATTTTCCTTGGATAGTGAATTTAAAGTACGGATTTTTCAAAATTATTAGGATGAGTATGCACATGAAAATGTAAATGAGGTTGAGTTATATGATTGAAAAACCGTTATTTTAAACGCTATGGAAAGTTTAGATATATTAGTAGAAGAGAAAGAAAGAAAGAAAAAAAAAAAGAAAAAGAAAAAAAAAAGAAAAAGAAAAAGAAAAAGAAAACCACTTATATACGTTAATTTTTGGAAAAAACTTTTTTGAATACTTACCTACATTATGTATATATTTATATGGAGAATTATGTTTGTAAGTA
This sequence comes from Eledone cirrhosa, assembly GCA_964016885.1. Taxonomy (NCBI): domain Eukaryota; kingdom Metazoa; phylum Mollusca; class Cephalopoda; order Octopoda; family Eledonidae; genus Eledone; species Eledone cirrhosa. Next base: position 343,511,049 of record OZ024741.1, read on the forward strand.
TTTATATTCTTACAATATTGTAATGGGTTAAATATATAAATATTATATATATTTTAATAATATCATATGTATTATTATTAAAGAGATAATTTCCAATTATTAGTTGTTTATAATACGAGTTACGAAAGAAGTTGATTTTATGTTTTATGTAAATAAATAAGTAGTTAAAATTATGAATTTATATATTTGAATATCTTGTTCGGCTTTGAGAATGTTTTAATTTAACGGAGTTAATTTATGTAATAATGTAATAAGGTTATATAATTAAGAAAGGAAAGATAACTCCAATTTTGTTTGTTAATCGATAATTTTTTAAGAATTAGTGTGAGATTAATTAATTATTTATTCGAAAGAAGTGTGAAAGTTTAAAAATCGTCTTGAATAGGATACATTTTTCTAATGTCAGTTAATGGTTATTAAGCTACGTTTAAAAATAGCTTTAGAGGGTGTCATTGTAAAAACATAATGTAAGAATTAAAGAATTAAAGAATTAAAAAATTAAAATTAAAATTATAGATATACATAAATATATATAAATATCTATACACACACACACACACACACATATATATATATATATATATATATATATATTGGAATAAATGCTCTGAAATAGCGATATATATGTGAATATAGACATAGAATATTCGAAAATATTCTGTATGTTTATAATAAACATTTTGAAGACCTAATCGCTATAGAATAATACGTCACGTATTACAATTAGATTCTCGACAAAAGCAAGGGAAGTAATCTACGCGTTTCATTCTTGTTAGAAATCATCAGGACTACATATCCAGTGCTTTTATCGAGAATGACACAGCTAGAGACTTATAGAATACTTAGCTGTGTACAGGAACTGGTTTGAAAGAGCGGTTGCCGGTCCGGCAGAAATTAGAAATTGGAATAAATGCTCTGAAATAGCGATATATATGTGAATATAGACATAGAATATTCGAAAATATTCTGTATGTTTATAATAAACATTTTGAAGACCTAATCGCTATAGAATAATACGTCACGTATTACAATTAGATTCTCGACAAAAGCAAGGGAAGTAATCTACGCGTTTCATTCTTGTTAGAAATCATCAGGACTACATATCCAGTGCTTTTATCGAGAATGACACAGCTAGAGACTTATAGAATACTTAGCTGTGTACAGGAACTGGTTTGAAAGAGCGGTTGCCGGTCCGGCAGAAATTAGAAATTGGAATAAATGCTCTGAAATAGCGATATATATGTGAATATAGACATAGAATATTCGAAAATATTCTGTATGTTTATAATAAACATTTTGAAGACCTAATCGCTATAGAATAATACGTCACGTATTACAATTAGATTCTCGACAAAAGCAAGGGAAGTAATCTACGCGTTTCATTCTTGTTAGAAATCATCAGGACTACATATCCAGTGCTTTTATCGAGAATGACACAGCTAGAGACTTATAGAATACTTAGCTGTGTACAGGAACTGGTTTGAAAGAGCGGTTGCCGGTCCGGCAGAAATTAGAAATTGGAATAAATGCTCTGAAATAGCGATATATATGTGAATATAGACATAGAATATTCGAAAATATTCTGTATGTTTATAATAAACGTTTTGAAGACCTAATCGCTATAGAATAATACGTCACGTATTACAATTAGATTCTCGACAAAAGCAAGGGAAGTAATCTACGCGTTTCATTCTTGTTAGAAATCATCAGGACTACATATCCAGTGCTTTTATCGAGAATGACACAGCTAGAGACTTATAGAATACTTAGCTGTGTACAGGAACTGGTTTGAAAGAGCGGTTGCCGGTCCGGCAGAAATTAGAAATTGGAATAAATGCTCTGAAATAGCGATATATATGTGAATATAGACATAGAATATTCGAAAATATTCTGTATGTTTATAATAAACATTTTGAAGACCTAATCGCTATAGAATAATACGTCACGTATTACAATTAGATTCTCGACAAAAGCAAGGGAAGTAATCTACGCGTTTCATTCTTGTTAGAAATCATCAGGACTACATATCCAGTGCTTTTATCGAGAATGACACAGCTAGAGACTTATAGAATACTTAGCTGTGTACAGGAACTGGTTTGAAAGAGCGGTTGCCGGTCCGGCAGAAATTAGAATTTTCGAATATTCTATGTCTATATTCACATATATATCGCTATTTCAGAGCATTTATTCCAATTTCTAATTTCTGCCGGACCGGCAACCGCTCTTTCAAACCAGTTCCTGTACACAGCTAAGTATTCTATAAGTCTCTAGCTGTGTCATTCTCGATAAAAGCACTGGATATGTAGTCCTGATGATTTCTAACAAGAATGAAACGCGTAGATTACTTCCCTTGCTTTTGTCGAGAATCTAATTGTAATACGTGACGTATTATTCTATAGCGATTAGGTCTTCAAAATGTTTATTATAAACATACAGAATATTTTCGAATATTCTATGTCTATATTCACATATATATCGCTATTTCAGAGCATTTATTCCAATTTCTAATTTCTGCCGGACCGGCAACCGCTCTTTCAAACCAGTTCCTGTACACAGCTAAGTATTCTATAAGTCTCTAGCTGTGTCATTCTCGATAAAAGCACTGGATATGTAGTCCTGATGATTTCTAACAAGAATGAAACGCGTAGATTACTTCCCTTGCTTTTGTCGAGAATCTAATTGTAATACGTGACGTATTATTCTATAGCGATTAGGTCTTCAAAATGTTTATTATAAACATACAGAATATTTTCGAATATTCTATGTCTATATTCACATATATATCGCTATTTCAGAGCATTTATTCCAATTTCTAATTTCTGCCGGACCGGCAACCGCTCTTTCAAACCAGTTCCTGTACACAGCTAAGTATTCTATAAGTCTCTAGCTGTGTCATTCTCGATAAAAGCACTGGATATGTAGTCCTGATGATTTCTAACAAGAATGAAACGCGTAGATTACTTCCCTTGCTTTTGTCGAGAATCTAATTGTAATACGTGACGTATTATTCTATAGCGATTAGGTCTTCAAAATGTTTATTATAAACATACAGAATATTTTCGAATATTCTATGTCTATATTCACATATATATCGCTATTTCAGAGCATTTATTCCAATTTCTAATTTCTGCCGGACCGGCAACCGCTCTTTCAAACCAGTTCCTGTACACAGCTAAGTATTCTATAAGTCTCTAGCTGTGTCATTCTCGATAAAAGCACTGGATATGTAGTCCTGATGATTTCTAACAAGAATGAAACGCGTAGATTACTTCCCTTGCTTTTGTCGAGAATCTAATTGTAATACGTGACGTATTATTCTATAGCGATTAGGTCTTCAAAATGTTTATTATAAACATACAGAATATTTTCGAATATTCTATGTCTATATTCACATATATATCGCTATTTCAGAGCATTTATTCCAATTTCTAATTTCTGCCGGACCGGCAACCGCTCTTTCAAACCAGTTCCTGTACACAGCTAAGTATTCTATAAGTCTCTAGCTGTGTCATTCTCGATAAAAGCACTGGATATGTAGTCCTGATGATTTCTAACAAGAATGAAACGCGTAGATTACTTCCCTTGCTTTTGTCGAGAATCTAATTGTAATACGTGACGTATTATTCTATAGCGATTAGGTCTTCAAAATGTTTATTATAAACATACAGAATATTTTCGAATATTCTATGTCTATATTCACATATATATCGCTATTTCAGAGCATTTATTCCAATTTCTAATTTCTGCCGGACCGGCAACCGCTCTTTCAAACCAGTTCCTGTACACAGCTAAGTATTCTATAAGTCTCTAGCTGTGTCATTCTCGATAAAAGCACTGGATATGTAGTCCTGATGATTTCTAACAAGAATGAAACGCGTAGATTACTTCCCTTGCTTTTGTCGAGAATCTAATTGTAATACGTGACGTATTATTCTATAGCGATTAGGTCTTCAAAATGTTTATTATAAACATACAGAATATTTTCGAATATTCTATGTCTATATTCACATATATATCGCTATTTCAGAGCATTTATTCCAATTTCTAATTTCTGCCGGACCGGCAACCGCTCTTTCAAACCAGTTCCTGTACACAGCTAAGTATTCTATAAGTCTCTAGCTGTGTCATTCTCGATAAAAGCACTGGATATGTAGTCCTGATGATTTCTAACAAGAATGAAACGCGTAGATTACTTCCCTTGCTTTTGTCGAGAATCTAATTGTAATACGTGACGTATTATTCTATAGCGATTAGGTCTTCAAAATGTTTATTATAAACATACAGAATATTTTCGAATATTCTATGTCTATATTCACATATATATCGCTATTTCAGAGCATTTATTCCAATTTCTAATTTCTGCCGGACCGGCAACCGCTCTTTCAAACCAGTTCCTGTACACAGCTAAGTATTCTATAAGTCTCTAGCTGTGTCATTCTCGATAAAAGCACTGGATATGTAGTCCTGATGATTTCTAACAAGAATGAAACGCGTAGATTACTTCCCTTGCTTTTGTCGAGAATCTAATTGTAATACGTGACGTATTATTCTATAGCGATTAGGTCTTCAAAATGTTTATTATAAACATACAGAATATTTTCGAATATTCTATGTCTATATTCACATATATATCGCTATTTCAGAGCATTTATTCCAATTTCTAATTTCTGCCGGACCGGCAACCGCTCTTTCAAACCAGTTCCTGTACACAGCTAAGTATTCTATAAGTCTCTAGCTGTGTCATTCTCGATAAAAGCACTGGATATGTAGTCCTGATGATTTCTAACAAGAATGAAACGCGTAGATTACTTCCCTTGCTTTTGTCGAGAATCTAATTGTAATACGTGACGTATTATTCTATAGCGATTAGGTCTTCAAAATGTTTATTATAAACATACAGAATATTTTCGAATATTCTATGTCTATATTCACATATATATATATATATATATATATATATATATATATATATATATATATATATATATATATATATATATATATATTATAAATATTATACTCTTGATTTGGCCTGAGATGAATATTTCCAGATACCTTTTAAGTGTAACTTTCCGTATTTATTATTACTATGAAATATTGATTGTTGATATGGTATTATATATCTCTGTTTTTAGCCTAAGAAAATACCTATATGCGTGTATAAATAATACATGCATATATTTATTTTTTAAAAATCTAATTGAGTTCTCCACACGCAAGGTTAAAATTATTGAAAAAATTAATTGACCCGCATGCATATTATTTTATTATGTTTCGCGATGACCTCCCCTTTCCGCTTGATGACAGTGTGAAATTTCTCATTCTGAGACTGCTAGAATTTCAAATTTGGCGGTCATTCAGATACGGAGAGGGAACATCGTAAGACATGGAATATCGGTAAGAAAGTTTTTTTTATATCGATGTTTGACGGGCATCCACTGATGATTTATAAGTGCCCACCTGCATATATTCCTACTGACTATGTGCAGGCTTCTAGATAACCTGGACACATTTTCCCAACTTGTAGAAAACTTATGATGAAACAATTGTTTGGAAAGGGAGATGTATTTTAATTATGTCTCATATAAAATAATACAACTGGCTATCCGCAAAATACATATAGTTAGCAGCCCAAACGTAAAATTGGATTATACTAAGGTATATCCTAATGTTTGTTGAGTGAGATGGAAGCCAGTCAGAGTATAGCTTAAAGCTTTCTTTCTCTGTTAATGTATTAAATATATATATATATATATATATATATATATAAATTAGCGAGAATCGTATTTCGGCTTAGGAATTAACGAAAAACAACTTCTGAGATCTGTGGCAAGCTCTCAATGATTCAGATGAACCAGAGCTACAACATACGTTAAAGGCCAAACACACTGAGACGATGGTTAAACAATCATCCGCGCAGCCATAAAAACGACCAAGTAATTAAGGTCAAACAAACAAAAATATGTGATTGAAAATTTACCCTAACCCCTGAATGGTTAGCAAAATCCAGCATTTGGGCTTCTGCGACTCCTAAATCAAGTACTGTCCGCTTCCACAAAAAATATTAGGCTACTGGTAAGATGATTGA
>OZ024741.1:343524636-343527136 GCA_964016885.1 Eledone cirrhosa
GGGACTGAATTTAGATGTAATGTATTTATTTATGTTCTGAAATAGCGGGGGTATCAGAAGAAATGTATTGTGTAATACCTGAAGGAAATGATATAGATTCACCGATTCACAGACACACACGCACGCGCGCGCGCGCACGCGCGCGCACACACACACACACACACACACACACACACACACACACACACACACACACACACACACACACACACACACACACACACACACACACACACACACACAGTTTCTATAACGATTCTAATCGAGAAACGTACGTTTCGTTAGCTTAGAAGGCCAACTTATTCATCCTGGGCCGAGGGAATTGAATCAGAAAATGTTTAAGGCGCATGTCTTAGTGGTTAGAGCATTGGGCTTGCAATCAAAGGGTTTTGAGTTCGATTCTCGGACCGGGTGATGTGTTGTGCCCTGGAGCAAGACACTATTTCACGTTGCTCCAGTTTACTCAGCTGCAGAAATGAGTAGCGATCCTGCTAAATCGATGGGTGGCAGTAGTTCCAGCTGCACGCATAGAAAGACTGGTGTAATGGTTCTGAGAAAAACGCGGCTTTGCAGATAATCAATGCAAATTGACAATGGAAAGGCGCTCCCCCTCGAGTTAGAAGAGAACTATTGACCTTCAGGAGGAGCAGCGACCCTTGATTGTATTCAGCAACCGAAACAAATATGAAGTACATCAAATCCAATTCTCCTAGGGGCGGCCCTGGTTCATCTTATTTGCGAGTGTAACTTGGCCAGATTAGATTAGATTCTATAACGACTGTAATCGAGAAACTTACGTTTTGTTAGCTTAAGGGGCCAACTTATTCATCCTGGACCGAGGAAATTGAATCAGAAAATGTTTTCTTAAGAAAAGAAAAGTGCAAGAGTGAACAAAGGGGGAGGTATTGCATATATATATAACATTGTGTTAAATATCAGATCGTTCTTGGAACGCCCAGCCCACACCTATTCCTTTTCATATGAATGATGCTTTGACCTGTAACTACCGGGGAAAGTCCTTGGCATTTTAAACCTGGCAGAACTCATCTCCTTTCCTTGTTTGATCACAGCCGAATTCTTCTAGAGAAGGACAGAGAGTGACAGAAAATGGAAGTGTGAACGAGATATTCAGGAATAATGGTTTCTTATTTAGGTACAAGGCCAACAATTATGGGGGAGGGGAAAGTCGATTAAATCGACCCCATGTGCATGACTGGTACTTTATGTTATCGACCCCGTAAGGATAAAAGGCAAAGTTAACCTCGGCGGGATTTGAACTCTGATATAGAAGAATAATAAATCCTAGTACTATACTGATACTTTAATTATCGACCTCCAAAGGAAGAAAGGCAAAGACCTCAGCGGGATTTGAATTCAGATTGCAGAGAGCCATAACGAATACCACGAAGCATTCTAGCTGACGATATAACAACTCCACTAATTATCTTCCTTCCGCCTAATACACACATTTGTCTATCTTCACATCTTCACTATAGCAACCTTTCAATCTCTATCAGTTAGCTTATATAGGTTGACCGTCATGACTTGTCCAGTCAAAACGCTCACCAAAATGGGGCGCGCGCTCTTCCAATATCTTTGGAAGAAGCGGGCTCTCTTGGTGAGAAGATCCATCCACTGCCAACACCCTTTCAACGGAGGGCTGGGTATGCCGTGGCTGACGATGCGCAAACACGCGCTCAGGCTGCGGCATCTCTACGTATTCCTCACCAGACAACCGGTGTGGGCCCCGTTCGTGAGGCGAGCCTTCCCACGACTCGTCTCGCTGACCTGGGTCAAGCAAAGACCGAAGAAAATGGGCGACTGGCACATCGAATGTGCTCAGGCGCTCACAACCCTCTGACAGGCGGACTCGGCGATCAGTGGAGACTCCACTTTGTCATTCTATAGAGGGATGATCCGCAACAAGTGCAACGACGTGCTCGGAGAAACTCTATGCGTGGAGGAACACGAACTAACCAGTCTGTTCGGTAGGTTCTTCCGCCCGGACCGATGGACAACTTCCAAAAGTCCCTGGCCTGGCAGTGCTACTGAGGAGCTCTACCAGTTCGAGACAAGCTCGACAGACATGGGCGCCCGGCCAAGGAATTAAAAAAAGATCTGTCCGAGATGCACGCGAGACGAAGAAACCGTCGCGCATTCATACACTTTCCGGGCGTTACCGACCTGTGGGCTATGTAGAATGACTATTGTCGCGGGTGGGACCAATCCGGTTGACCACCGAGTCCATTGTCATGATCAAACCGCCACCCTCCTTCAAAAACGAAGGAGGGGCGGTTTTCCTTTGTGCGATAGCTATGGCGAAAGAGGTTGTATGGTGGACGAGGTTAAAAGGGCTGAGGTCAGACACCTTTCTCTCCGGCCAACAACTGATTCTTTTTTTCAAATACCACGTTGGAAGAAGAATCAGGATGGCAAGTTTTATGAAAGGTGGGTGAAAGTGGCGAGAATGGCCCGAGTGAATGGGCCTTCTCTCTATATC
>OZ024741.1:343532136-343564636 GCA_964016885.1 Eledone cirrhosa
ACTAGCATTAGTGTACATCTGTACGCATATGTTGGTAGATGTATTAATTCTCTCTCTCTCTCTCTCTCTCTCTCTCTCTATATATATATATATATATATATATATATATATATGTGTGTGTGTGTGTGTGTGTGTGTAGGTATATATATATATATACATACATATATATAAATATACATATATATACATATAAATTACACAATTATCAAAGTTATGTTCAAATTATTTTATTGCTGACAATCATTTCTTCCAAACATTCGTTCGGATTCATCGGAGCATTCGTAATGTTTGTACATATAATTAACCACCTATTCAACTGAACAATCATATAGATACATATATATTGATCTTGTGAACAACAGTTTCGTATTTACAGGGTGTAATGGATGCGACATATATTATACGAGAATTGTAAAATAATTCAAATTAAAATTAAAAGCAGAGTGGAATACGTGCGACAGATAATACAAGGGAATAGTCTAATAATTAAAGAGGCATTGAGAAAGAATGAGGACACTAGCAGTACATATGCAAGCGTGTAGAAAGTACACATGCGTAAGTCATAGATATGAGAAGGAAACAAGCAAAGGTATTAGGCATATATAAATACTGTATGGCAAAGGTATCACATAAAATACAAGCATATCAAGCAAATGTGTTAGTGTATTAAAATTTATGGTGGGTGTAATGTGATGATAGTTTCTGTATTGTTCAAATTTGTATGTGTTTAGAGTATCAAAGTTATTGTTTTCTTTTCCATTACATATGTTAAATTATATTTAAGTTAATATTTATATTGAATGTTTTTAGTTAGTTACAGCAATGGATTGTAAATTGGTCTTATTGTATTCTTATTCATGGATTAGAGTTATTCTACAGCGAGACTTTCTAACGGTTTAATTTCCGGAAGTGAGTATGAGATCCAAAATTAAGGGGAGCTAATGCGTAATGGGAGGTAACTAGCTAATTAAATTAAATTAAATTATATAGGAAAGTATCAATTATTTAAATTCTTTGCTCTAATATACATTATATTGTGTTACAAGTGAATCACTTCTACATAATGTTATATATTTATATTTAATTTTAAATACAGTCTATTTTCCTATAATACATTAAATGTCTCATTAGATTGTTATCTATCCATTACTGGACAAGATATAAGTTATGGAAAAATGTATAGCTGTTTACATGTCCAATTAGTTGAATCCCTTGTGTTAATAATATACATTGAGGGTCGGGCGCCATGCTTTCCAGCATAGTTACGTCCCTTTACGATCTGAGTTCAAATCCCGCCGAGGTTGACTTTGCCTTTCATCCTTACGGGGTCGATAAAATAAAGTACCAGTAATGCACTGGGTAATTTCAGGCCTTGTGCCTAAAGCAGAAACAATTATATTGTGTTCAAAGTTAATCCCTTATATACAATGCTATTAATGTACTGTTGTTCACAATATCAATATATATGTATCTATAGGATTATTCAGTTGAATAGGAGGTTAATTATATGTACAAACATTGCTAATGCTCCGATGACTCCAAACGAAAATTTAAAAGAAACGATTGTCAGTAATAAATGATTTTGAACATAACTTTGATAATTGTGTAATTTATATTCCTACTCTGCAAAACACCTGATATTCTTAGATTGAGCTATTTCACTTACTGGTAATAAGGTAATAATACTGACTAGCTCGAGGCACGATCGATGCAATGATCGAACCTGACTCTGAAATCGCAAGATCCTCAGATACATCTCGAATCTACGAAGCAGAGCTTTCAATATATATATATATATATATATATATTACACACACACACACACACGCACACACACACACACACACACACACACACACACACACACACACACACACACACACATATATATATATATATATATATATATATATATATATATATATATATATGTTTATATATATGTAAATATATATATATATATACATATACATACACGTGTGTATATGTGTGTGTATGTGTATATTTATATACACACACACTCACACACATATATGTGTATATATATATATATATATATATATATATAACGAAGGAAATGTGGTAAGGAACCAGGTAGTCCAGAATTAGCCGTCGAAACGGCTTGAGCTCAGCCGTCGGGGTCCTACTCGTTCCTCTCTCTCTCTCTCTCTCTCTCTCTCTCTCTCTCTCTCTCTATATATATATATATATATATATATATATATATATATATATATATATATATATATATATATACGTGTGTGTGTGCGTGTACATATATACATATGTATATATACATATATGAATATATGTATTCATATATAAATAGGAATATATGTATATAAATTAATTCAATGAACCGGAACTCTAAGTAATTAGTCGAATTACTCGAAAGTGATAATCTTATATTTTTTTGTCTTGCATTATTATTTTATTCTTGTTTTGTATTTATTCCATTTGTTTTGTATTTTTCCATTTGTTTTGTAATTTTCCATTTCAATTAATTAAAACTATTAATTAACTCAGAAACAAATTAGTAGAGAAGAGAGTGTAACGTTTTCTAATAATTTAACTGTCATCACAGATGCTAACACATACATGCACATGCACATATATTCACATTCATTAACGGACATAAACATATAGGCAGTCATTTTTCATACACTTACACAGACATACTCTCTTACAGATACATAGACTCATTCAAATATACCTTTCCACTGATTGAGACACATTATATCCACTTCTACTGATATAAGCACACATACTCACTGGAAAACAGTCACAAACACACTTGTACACACAAGTGCACACACATACACAAGCTCAAATAAGCATTGACACATGCACACATTCATACAGACGAACATACACTCAAACACTTATATATCTATATATATATATATATATATATATATATATATATATATATATATATATATATATATATATATATATATATATTACACACACCAACAGAGGTATACATATTTAGGTTAATGAATATGAATTAATCATTATGATGATGATTACCACAATAATTACGATGATAATTATTAATAATCCTTATTAATGGAGCAAAGTACGTAATATATATCTATATCTATCTATCTATCTCTCACACACTCAACTATATACATACATATATACATATATATCTATAAATATATATATATATATATATATATATATATATATATATATATATATATAGGTATACCTATGTGTAGATGAACGTAACGTGAATGTGCTTCTGCAACTGCATGTATGTATTTATAAAAAGTGATGTGGAAAGACCGAATATTCTATAGGAGTGGGAATGGCAATGGCAGTGAGAAGAAGCATAAAATAAAAGTCATCAAAAGCTCCATGCACGCTGATTGCATTACCCTTCAATTTCTTCCCTTTTTTCTTTTCAACTTTTTCGTTCTTATTCGGCCTATTTCTTCTCTCCCACTCCACTTCTTACATACTCACAAACATACAATCAAACGAACACACACGCACACTCCCACAAACATACTCACAAGTACACTCACATGCACACATCTCTCTTTTTCTCTCTCTTTCTCTTTCTTGTTATACACACACACACACACGCACACACTCCTACACACATACACCCCCCCCCATACACGCATACACACACACATATATATATATATATTTTGTTACCTCATTTTATCTGATGAGAACACAATTTTTGTCCCAGGATGATTTTGTATTCGAAATGCGCATAATAAAATATATGGAACGCTTTTAACCATATATATATAAATAATGTAGGAGGTGAGTTTTATTGTAGTACAATAAAGCAATGCAGATATCGGATAAGTAGCACTCTACAGTTTGTAGGACTGGAGTATAAATAATATAAGTTCAAAAGATGGTTAAAAGAGTTCCATGTATTTTATTATGCGCATTTCAAAAACAATTATCATCATGCGATGACATTTGCGTTTTCGTCAGATAAAATAGGGAGACATGATATAAAGGTTAAAAAACACTTGTGAATAGTGCAGTTTTAAATCAGCATATCATATGTTGATTTAAAACTGCACTATTCACAAGTGTTTTTTAACCTTTATATCATGTCTCCCTATTTTATCTGACGAAAACGCAAATGTCATCGGATGATGATATTTATTTTTGAAATGCGCATAATAAAATACATGGAACTCTTTTAACCATCTTTTGATCTTATATTATATATATATATATATATTATACATATATATATATAAATATACATATATATATATATATATATATATATATATATATATATATATATATATATATATATATATATCATAAAACATGTCTATAGAATCACAAGATAAAATATATACTATTTCCTCTCCCAATTAGCATAATTAACTATATAAAAATCGAATAGACCAGGCTATACGAATGAGGCTTCTATGATAAATATTCTACGATAAATATTCCACTACGGCCGACGCGAAGCGCTAGTTTTGGTTATTTGTTGGAGATTCCTTCATAGAAGCCTCATTCGTATAGCCTGGTCTATTCGATTTTTATATAGTTAATTATGCTAATTGGGAGAGGAAATAGTATATATTTTATCTTGTGATTCTATAGACATGTTTTATGATATATAGCTCTGATTGTTTAATTTATTAATTTTTCATTGAGCCAAAAAGTGACCAGTTGCAAAACACGTATATGTATGTGTATGTATATATATATGTAAACTTTTATATATATATATATATATATATATATATATATATATATATACATCTTACACACCAATTACTCTCTTTGCATATCTCTATCTCTCCCCCTTCCCCCTCTCTCTTTCTTTCTCTCTCTATATATGCAGCTATGGATATATGAGTCTGTGCGTGCGTACACGTGTATAGACTAGAGAAATATATCTCATGTAGATATATACACACACAGATATATATTTATTTAATATATACATATTTATTACAGGCAAGATACTATATAATACAGCAGTGTCTCAAGGTTGTAGATTTTCGCGTATAAAATCAGACATAATAGATTCTTTAATGTATGTATATAAGTATGTATGTATGTATGTATGTATGTATGTATGTATGTATGTATGTATGTATGTATGTATGTATGTATGTATGTATGTATGCATGTGTGTGTTTGTCAGGGCATTCTTCTAGGAGAAGGTAACTCAGGAAACTGGGATAACTCCGACATAAAACCTGCGACCCAGTAGTAACCGATGATGTTGATCTTTTCTTCTTTTCGGATTATAGCTACTGTCGCTCAGAGAGTGGGTTTGGCTCAGTGCACAGTCTTTCCTCACTTTAAAAAATATCTTCACGCACAAACATTACACGATAGAATTAATTAATTGTTTCTACGTTAGGCACAAGGCCAGCAATTACCCAGTGCATTACTGGTACTTTATTTTATTGACCCCGTAAGGATGAAAGGCAAAGTTAACCTCGGCGGGATTTGAACTCAGAATAGCAAGGGCCGTAACTCTATGCGTCAAAGCATGGCGTCCGACCCTCTACCGATACTGCCATAATTAATAATTACTAATAAGGGTATGTCGTGCAATGGCCATACTCGATAACGAGGGGGCAGCCATCATGTATATTTGTGTGTGTTTATAATTTCACAAATGTTTGCCAATAGAGAAAGAGTCGGTTTCTAACATAGATACAAGACTCTCTCATTGGAATTTACACATAAACTAGGTACACATGTTTACATGTCTGCATGTCAGCATGTCTGCATACATGCATGAGTGAGCAGGTATGGATGTTATTGTATGTGTGGATGTGTATGTTTTGAGTTGTATGGGTGCATGTGCATATGCTTTGCATCTGTACAAGAGTATATGCAGTTATTAGATGCAGAGTTTTTGGAATGTTTTATATATTTTTACTGTTACATTAATGGATTGTACTTCTAATTTCCTAACTCGTCTTGTTATTTCCGTTTCCGTGAAGCCCAGCTTCTCAAGATTAGTATTGAGGCAGTTACTAACATACCCCAGTGCCCCAATAATCACGTGCATAAATCTGAAGGTGTAATCAGGGTGGAGTATCTGTAGATTTCCCATTAGTTCTGCATAGATATTCTCCTTTTCGCTAATCTTTGATATTATATTGGCATCTGCTGGGCAGTTAACTTTCACTGCTGTGCATGCCTACTTTCCCCTGCCCAATATCATTATATCTGATCTGTTATGCCTGTACTTTATTGGGGTTTTTACTGGAACATTCCACCAGTACTTTTTATATTTTATGTATATGTATGTCTTACACATTGCTGTAGCCTTTAATGTGTTTATTATCGGGGCTATCTTTTCTACGGATAGCACTGTACAGTGTTTTGGCCACTACATCATGCCTCATAAGTAGATAGTACCGCGATGACATCTTTGGACAGCTGCTTATAACATGGGTGACATCTTCGACGTTATTTCTGCAGAGTCTGCATTTGTTTGTCACATCTAGGTGTTTTGCCTGCATCCCTATCTCTTTTGTGAATCAGCTTTTTGTGTTGATTTCCTGTTCTTGGATTGCAAAAGCGTATTCTTCAAAGTGGGAGCCAATATAGTGGTTGTTGGTCCAAGGTAGATATACTTTGTTTATCTGTATTACTCTCAATCTGGAGCTTCCTCGCAACATATCCATCCATAATTTTTTGCTGATAAGCATGCAGTTTTTAATCCTTGGATTCAATGCGGTACTGCTGGGCAACTCCCCTGGATGTTAGTTTTTTTTATTATCATGCAGGGAATATCTTTCAACGAGTTCCTTCCTAACTCTCATGATCTTATCTGTCTCATGCAAATAAACTTGCGCAATAGATGTGGTCCTACGCTTAGAGGTTCGTAAATGTTGTCGGAGGGATATGATGTGACATTCAAATTCTGTCTGGACTGATGTTAGGCCTCTGCCTCCCTCCTTACGTTTCAAGTAAAGGCGGTCTATGTCAATGTTGATGTGGAAGTTTCCGGTGTTAATTAGTACTTTTCGAGTCCTAACAGCAATTTCTCGAATTTCGTCTATCGTCCACTCGAGTATTCCAATCGTTGGTGTTAGGACAGGCACAGCAAACACACTGTGAGCCACTATTTTATTGTTTGCAGAGAGTTCTGATGACCATATTTTTCTTAATCGTGTGTAATATTCCTTGGTTACGCGTTCCTTATTACAAATTCCATTATAGGATATGTTCTCAGCTATCCCCAGGTATCTGTAGCAGTCCTCATCAGATACCAGTGAAGCAGGTAGGCCATTGTTGAAAATGTTGCTTCATGGGGTAGTTTTTCCCCGCTTTACAATCATATATGAATTATCTTGGCCAAACTCCATTCCTATATCCTTTGAGGAAGTTGTAACCAGGTCAAGATTTTTATTCATCCCATCTATATACTTGGCATAGTTTCAGATCATCCACACAGTTCGTATTTCTGTCCTCATGTGAGCCAATGATGTATCCTTCACATTTCTTGAGCAAAAAGGACAAAGGGTTTGCTGACATGATAAATAGTATCACAGAGAGACTGTCTCCTTGAAATATACCCCTGTAATATATTATTTTATCAGTGAAAATAGAGTCGTCCTTCTCTGTTTTTAACCTTAGAAGGAGAGAGTTTCTTGATGGCTCTGATAATAATTGTTTCTATTTTAGGCATAAGGCCAGCAATCACCAGTACACTACTGGTACTTTATTTTATCGACCCCGTAAGGATGAAAGGCAAAGTTGATAATAATGTCTGGGATTTTAGCAAGTCGGAGGGCCTCTATCATCCTAGAGTGGGCAACAGAATCACAAGTTTTCCTGTAGTCCAGCCACACTGTAGCCATATTCCTCCTAAGTTGTCGCACCTCCGACATCGCCGTTTTGTTGATTAGGAGTTGTTCAACACACCCCCAAATACCTTTCTTTATGGCTGCTTGTTCATCTGTGATGATGCTATTATTTTCACAGTGATCTTGGAGAAATAGGTTCGGGCAGGCTGTATACATCTTATACATACGTTTTTGGCATGCAATGGCTTGGTTTTGTTTTTTGCCAAGTGGGTGTCTTTGTTGTTGGGGACCAGTATTGTTTGTGCTAATGTCAACCATTCTGGTATAAGTGTATCTCCATTGAAAACTTGTTGGTAGAGTTTGATAAGATACATCCGATAGAATATCAGTTATTTGTACCAACTGCCGACAATCATGTATCTTCCTTGTGTTTTCTTATCTTTGAATTTTCCTATCACAGTCTCAAGGGTATCCTCCTTTATTTCATATGTTTTTTTTTGTAGTGTAGGAGCAATAGTTCTTTTGGATTTCCTGTAATCACACTGCATCTTGGTTGAAATTCTTCTTTTCACCCCATATTTAGGTATTAGTATTGGTGCTCTGAAATATCGATGTATTTTGCTTGACCGGCTATCGCTCTGTGTAATCAGCTCCTGATTATTACTGGAATTCTATAAGAATCCAGCTTCTATAATTTTCGGCAAAGGCAGGGGAGTGCGTGGTTTTGATGAACGCCAAACAGAGAGAAACAGACTGTCAGCCTCTCTCTGTGCCTTTTCCGAAAATAAGTGAGTGACATTTAAAGTTACTACTTTAAAACTGATAGCAAATGGTCTTCTAAACGTTTTTAATTAAACATACGGTATATTGCCAAATATACTATATATATATATATGGTAATGAGGTAGTAGGAAATTACTGACATTTCCTGTTTATAGTTGTTTATAGTATATACATAACTATACATAGTATTATTATTATTATTATTATTATTATTATTATTATTATTATTATTATTATATATATATATATATATATGTGTGTGTGTGTGTGTGTAATAAATTAGGATCGTCTCAGGATACCAAACAAATTATTAGAAACGGAAACAGAACTACTCTTGAAAGAGTCAGTAATTTGATAATTGAAAATATATCAACTATACTAAAAGTCATGAGTATTTTAGTTGAAACTATAGCTCTTCCCACTCTCTTTCAAAACAGAAAATCAACACTTATATTATACGCGTAGATGAAGCGTGCGTTTGCGAGTGTTTGTGAATGTGCATATGCATCTGAATGTAAAAATATATTTGCCAACATTCTCTACTTTAGCATACCGGATGGTTTCTAATATTTTCTACGTATTGTCATTTGTAGTTATTCTTAAAAATCCTGATTTAATTATTTATGTACTTTTAATGCGCACATGCGAGGATATCCAACCCTGTGAGACTTTGTGCTTGAGAGAAAGCTAAAATATATATACAAAAAGACAACAACAAAGAAACCAGCCTTCGTTGGAATATAAAAAGCATTAATTCTTTGCTCATGTATTCAAGAAAAGGATCCGTCTTCCTTCACTATTATTTCAGTTCTTCTTCTTCTTCTTCTTCTTCTTCTTCTTCTTCTTCTTCTTCTTCTTCTTCTGCCCCTTGTTGTTGTTGTTTTTGTTGTTATTATTATTATTATTATTATTATTATTATTATCTAGTGCCTATCTCACTCAGGCTTTCACTATGAATGTATTGGAGTTGTTGTTGTTGTTATTATTATTATTATTATTATTATTATTGAATGCTATGGTTGACGGAGGCTCGGCTCTGTAAGGTATTGTAAATTTTTACCGCTATAACAATTGTAAATTGTTTAAAACTTTAACCAAATCGTAGACAAAAACACCCTCCTCCTCGTGAGAGGGGTCTTTCTGCCCGTTATTTGGCCCTTCGGGGTTAAATAACCGCTTATTGGGGTTTTGTGCCCAATATTTATTTTAAACAAAAAAAAAAACATGGCTACGAAAAATAATTTTCATAGGTCACTCCCACTCATTCCGTCTTCTTCCTCAATCGTCACTACAGCAGAGAGAAGATTGTCTCTCTCCCTCCCTTCTCTAAATGTGTCTCTCTCCCTCAAGCGACGCCAGAAAAGAAAAATCACGTGCAAAGCGTGCAAGATTTCTCCACGACGACGACGACAACGACGAAAAAGGTGTGCGGGAAATACGAAAACCCATTTCATTCGTCTGACGCCAGGAATAATAGCAGTAGCAGCCGTAAAAACAGCAGCAGCAGCAACAATGACAAGGAAAACAACAGTAGCAGCCGCAACAGCATCAGCAGCAGCATAAGCAACAACAGCATTAGCAGCAACAGCAACAAAAACAGCAGCAGCAGCAACAACAACAACAACAACCACAGCAACTGCGGCGGCGGGAGTAGTCGTAGTACCTGCAGCAACAACAAAAGTAACAGCAGCTCTGACAACAACAACAACAACAACAACAGCAAAGAAAAACCAATCTCGTTTGCAGGTATCGCAAAGAACCTGGAAACCATCCTCATAAAAAATGAGGAATTAGAGGAAGCGAAGAAGATGGTGACAAAAACCGGACACCGAGCAATCTGCAAGGCAGCCGAAAATATTTTCGAAACTCACCAGCACTGTACGGTCACGTACCGTACAGTAAGCACAAAATCCCGTAGGGTTGAAAGAGCCACAGAGGCTCAAATACAAAAAGCCTTAGGAAAACGCACATCACCCGAGGCAAGAAATATGCCACCGTAGACGTGCGTTTTGCCACACCCCAGGAGGAAAAGGCTCAATCCTTAGTGACCCTAAGGAGCGAGGAAATGGTGTTGGTGCCCTCCTACTGCGGGCAAAAATTGTGAGGGTCAAACTGACCCACGTCCCCCCCCCTCCGGAATGACCCCTTCTTGGCTGGCCGCGTCAGTCCTCGTCGGAATCGAGGACAAAAAAACTGTACTGCAAGTACAGAAAAAAGTAAGAGAAGATTAGGTCGGCAACTCCATTGAGATGTTAATCCAAACCGACCAGGAGTGCATCGAAGCTATCCCGGATGTGATAGACTTCGATAACGGCACTCAACTGCCCATAAGTGTTGAGGGCAAACGCCCGAAATGCTTTCGCTGTGGATTGAAGACTCACCTCAGGGCCTTCTGCAACGAGAAGACCCTGAGAAAGAAAAAAAAACCCTCCTTCCGAAACCGGCTCCACGGCTACCAGCAACAGGACAAGCGGGAACCAGGAACGATAGATCCGTGGCACCCATACCCACGCCACGGAAATCAAGAACAGCAGCAGCAGTGGAAGTATTAACAACAACAGCAGCAATACCAAATGCAGCTGCAACAGAGACTCCACTGCAAACATCACCACCAACAACAAGTGAAAGAGTGGAGCTGGTACCCCTCCCCGACCTCACAGAATCAGACATGGAGTGTGAGGTGGGAGAGGGATGGCAAAATGTCGTAAGAAGGCACAAACGCAGAAGCAGCGCATCGTCGCCTTCGAAAAGGGAGGAAAGAAATGAAAAAAGGGTAAAAGCTACTGCAAAGAGACTCACAGCAGCAACACCACCAACACCATCACCACCCACACTAGCACCACCATCACCACCAGCGACAACCCCACCGCCAACAACAACAACACCTTCAACACCACCACCACAAGCACCAACATCGCAAACACAACAACAAAACACACACACCCAGCAACAACGACAAGAAAATAGCAGAACCACACCCCACCCCCAGAAAAACAAATGCACGGCAATAAATACACACAACAAGAAACTAATGACTTACATAATTGAACACACAGACATTTCACAGCACTACTACATAATACCAGCAACAATCAAAACGCCAACGAACATAAGACTTCTAAAAATAGCACAGAAACAATACACAAACATTAAAACGAAATTCCCCAACGCAGTTGGTGATTTCAGAGACCTAGGAGGGACTCTCAACCGGAGAGTATATTCGGACATACTCATAGAAAAGCCGACGACCAGCCGAAGGGACGATTCAACGGTCCCTTCACCAGACGATCAAGTGAAAAGGTATCGAGAAACCATCCTTCCTCTACGAAAAGTACGGTAAGTGGTCTTTCCCATCTTTTCCACTCTATTTTAAACATGACCTCACTCAAAATAGGCAGCATAAATGCGCGTGGCTTGGGACGTCATGGAAGCAGAGTCACTTGCTCAACGACCTCAGGTCACTAAACATAGATGTAGTGGCCATCAGCGAGACCAGAATCTCCGAAGCACGGGCTTTCGCACCGATCTTCGGCGGCTACGATGTGTACGCATCTCCCAGCCGTCCTGGATCGGGGGGGGGGGAGTTGCTGTGTTTTTCTGAAAGGTTTGGATCTCGCCATACGGGCCATCTTCCTGGATGCAGAGGGTAATGGTGGTGCTGGACGTGACCAGCGGAGAGGGGCAAGCTTTCAGGCTAGTGGCCGTCTATGCCCCGACAGGAGCACGGCGGCCTGATTTCTTCCGGCGTCTGAAGACCTTTCTTGGAACGTCCCGCTCTTTAGTGTTAGTGGGCGACTGGAACGGGATCTTAGATGCACGCTGGGACTGTGTGGGATTAGCGGATAGGGTGGAGGGTGCAAGAGCCTCACCAACCTGCTCAGGCGTTTTGAACTGTCTGACAGGTACCGATTGGATTTCCCGAATGTGCCAATGTGGACTTGTACAAATCGCATAGGGTCATCCAGGTCATATGTAGATAGAGTATTTTGTAGGGAAATAGATAGGTCTAGCATAGGCTGTCCACAATTCAAGATAGTCAGCTACACGGACCACAAATTCGTGATCTGTGTGCTTGACTTAGATAGGCTTCATAGACGAGGACCCGGCTACTGGAAGCTAAACGCGTCCTGACCAGCGCGCAAGGCCTACAGAGACAGGATTAGCGAACTAGATAAGCAGGCGTTGACGGGGAGCATCGTCAACAATAAGTGGTGGTTTGCTCTGAAAAGAGCGATTAGAATAGAATCCATTAGGTTTAGTAAGGCTCTAGCAATAGAGAAAAATAGAGCAGAGGGAGAACTAGTTAGAAAATTGGACAGGGCGCTTAGCAAAGGCATCCCGACCGACGTGCTTGCGGCGAAATTGGCCCTTGACCAATTCTTCAAAGCAAAGCACGAAGGTTGCGTTGTCAGAGCTAGGGTGCGTGCTCTCAGACCCGAGGGGACGAAAGCCGTTCAATGGGCCCAAGTGGCGGAGGCGCTTCGTGGCAACAAAGCCACGTCCGGTCTTTGGTGGACCACGACGGGCGCATGCTACTCGATCCCGGGCAAATGTGTGAAACTTTTCAGCGACACTTCGCTCAGCTGTTCGGGGGCAGCGGTGGGCCGGATCGAGGGATGGACTTTAGTGTCTACCTCGACGGACTGCCGCGGCTCTCGGCCACTGAGGCGGAGTGTTGTGAAAAGCCGATAACAGCCGCTGAAATACGGGATGCAATGACTGGCTGCACAAGGGGTAAATTGCCTGATTTGGATGGTCTGCCCTATGAACTTTACGTACAGATGCCAGACTTGTTGGGAGGCCTCTTGGCGGACGTCTACTGCAACTGGCAACAGAACGGGAGAATTCCCAGCTCTGTGAGCCGAGGAGCGGTGGTACTGCTGAGAAAGGATCCGAACAAGGGGGCTAACATAGATAATTGCAGGCCCATAACTCTGCTAAACACAGAGTTCAAGATTTTGGCCAAGGTGCTAGCAAAGAGGTTGGCGCTTGTCGTTGGTGGTCTGGTGGGAGAGGCGCAGACATGCGCCATTCCCGACAGATCCATCCACGACAACCTCGACCTCATGCGATACATCGTAGAGAGGGTAGCTAGGGAACCTGGCACGGGTGGGTCTTTGATAAATTTAGATCAGTCGAAAGCTTTCGATAGGGTCGACCATCGTTACCTAGCGGCAGTATTGAGTGCGGCTGGCTTTGGGCCCGTCTTCAGAGGCTGGATCGCTGCCATGCACAGCGACAGCTGCTCTGTGGTGAGAGTGAACGGTCACCTTTCGGAACCGTTCAACATCATGCGCTCGGTCCGCCAAGGATGTCCCTCTCGTCTCTCTTGTATGTATTGACTCTCGAGCCATTACTGCACAAACTGGAGACGTTGAGGGCGTTCCCGCGCGAACTAGTATGCGGAAGATCCGTGTCAGCATATGCGGACGATGTCACCGTAGTGGTGTCGAACGCCAAACACATCGAGGCGATCGGCACTACACTAAGAGAATACGAAGCGGTGACAGGAGCAATGATCAACCAGGAAAAATCAGTGGGCCTGCAGCTCGGCACCTGGTGAGGCAGGTCGATGCCGTCCAACAGCGTCGTCGGGCGCTGGACAGACGGACCGGTTAAATTGCTAGGGGTCTGGTTCGGTTCGGACCTCCAGACGGACAAAAACTGGGACGAGGTGACGAGCAGGGTGGCTTCTCTCACCCAGAAATGGGCGGAGAGGAAGCTATCCCTGAAAGGTCGAGCGGAGGTGGCTAACGCGTACATCGCGTCCGTCATCTACTACCGCCTGACCGTCGTACCTTGTCCTAAGCCCCGCCTGACTGCGCTGGAGCGTTTGCCCTTTCGCTTTTTATGGAAGGAACGCGCTCCGATGGTCAGGCGGTCCATCTGCTGTCAACACCCGCTACGTGGAGGGCTGGACATGCCGTGGCTGATGATGGCCAGACACACGCTCAGGCTGCGACATCTCCACCTCTTCCTCGACGGTGATCAGGTGTGGTCGCCGTTTGCTAGACACGTCTTTCCCCAGCTCGTCTCCTTGACGGAGCTGCAGTCTGGGTCAAGCGAAGACCGAGAGGGAGCGCTTGGAAACTGGAATGTTTTCAGGCGCTCACAACCCTCGACCAATCGGTCAATGTGATCGGTGGAAACTCCACCTTGGCGTTCTATAGAGGATTAGTGGAGGGGAAGAGCGACGATGTACTTGGAGAAACTCTAGGCGTCGACGAAAATCAACTAGCCAATCTCTTCTGAAGGTCTCTCGGGCCGGGGCCTATGGACAACTTCCAGAAATCCCCGGTCTGGCAGTGCTACCGGGGAGCTTTGCCAGTTCGGGATAAACTTTACAGGCATGGAGGTGCCGTCAGCTGGGCATGTCCGAGATGCGCCCAGGGCGACGAAACCGTCCTGCACGCACTCGTCCAGTGTCCGAGCATTGCTGACTCGTGGGTTTATGTCGAACACCTGCTGTCACGTGTAGGACCGATCCGGCTATCAGCTGAGTCCATCGTGAGGATTGCCTCGCCCTCTGCCTTTAGCCGGGAAGAGCAGGCAGATTTTATCTGTCTGGTAGCCATGGCGAAAGAGATAGTATGGTGGACACGTTTGAAAGGGCTGAAGACGAGCACTTACATCTTCGGTGATGCCCTGATTAACTTTTTCAAATGTCATTTGAAAAGGAAAATCAGGGTAGAGAGGGAAGTACTCTCTTCCCAGCATTTTGTTGAAAGATGGGTGAGAGAAGCAAGTATGGCCCGAGTGAATGGGCCTACTCTGAGTATGTGTCTGTAAATTAAAGGTGGAAAACTGTGAGAGGGCACTTGCCCTGGTGGTCAGGGTCACTGTGGTCTTTTAATGGGCTTTCTCCACAAATGCCCCTCGGAAGTCTCCCGCCCCCCCTATTGGGGAATTTTTCTTTCTTATTTTTATTACATCCTCTGTTTTATTTACACGCAGAAATGCCTATTTGTACCGTCCTGTATTGTCTTGTACTGTCCTTAATGTCTACTTTATGTAAACCCTTGTGGTTAATAAAGAACACATTATTATTATTATTATTATTATTATTATTATTATTATTATTATTATTATTACAGTTGCATTTATCTTGCTTTATGTTCATACGAGTTATCACCAAGTCACAACCAGTGACCTCAAGAGACAACAAGGTCCGCCATGTTCAAGAAAGAACATACATACTCACACATGCATCTTTAATGTTTAGACTTGTGATGTACTTATATTGACAGAATCTTCCTTAGTATATGGGCAGTTCCCATTAGTACTATCTTTTGTATTTCTCCTATACGCGGGTTTCCTGGGATTTGCGATAAGTAATCATTAGACCCCTTAGGTATCATTCCCAGAGCGCCTACAACCACTGGTATTGTTTTAGTTCTCAATTTCCACATTTTTCCAATTTCTATCTCCAGGTCCTTATACTTGCTCAATTTTTCAAATGTTTTTATAGATACATTCTTGTCTATTGGAACAGACATATCAATTAGCAGGCATACCCTCTTTTTAAAGTCCTTCAATATTATATCAGGTCTATTTGCATCTATTTTTCGGTCTGTTTGGATGCTGAAGTTCCACAAGATTGAGATGTGATCTTTTTCAAGTATGGGAGGTGGTTGATGCTCCCACCAATTCTTTTGATGGGGAAGGTCAAAATGCTTACACATTATCCAATGTATGTATTGTGCAGCTCTGTCATGCCTGTTTAGGTATTCGGTTGGAGCTATAGGACTGCACATTGAAATTACATGGTCAATGGTCTCTGGTTCTTTTTTGATATTAACGGCATAATGGGCTGCATCCATTTTTTATTATGTTGGCTTGGTAATTTTTTGTTGGCAGAAACTGATCTTGTGCTGATATAATCAGTCCTTCAGTCTCCGATTTCAGTTCAGAGGATGCCAACAACTGATGGGTTAATGTTTTGTCAACATCAGGATTGTTAGCTCGCTCTGGGTATTTTCCATACAGAGGCTTTTCTTGCCATTTCTTAGCCAGTTTCTGTAGCAGTTCTTTCTTTGCAGTTACTTTTACCTGCTTTGCTTTTTCTGTGTTTTCCATTTCAGCAGTAAATGGGACTTCTGAAATGTGTAGTCCATTACTGTATCTTTGTGCATCTTTTGTAATGGAATATGATCTTTTGATGCTTTCGTGTTTCAAAACGAGTTTGATCATCCAATCATGTGATTCCCTTAGATATGTAGATAATCCAATTGTTGCAGTTTTCAACGCATTGTCTAACTGGATTAAACTACGTCCTCCTTCTTTCTCAGGGAGATATATTCTATTTATATCTGCCTTAGGGTGATGCATTCTGTGCATGGTTAAGAATTTTCGAATTTTTGTATCGAGCCTACGGATCTCTGTGCTTGACCAGTTGATGACATTGTAACTGTAGGTTACTACTGGTATGGCAAGCGTGTTTATGGCATCGATCCTATTCCTTGCATTCAATTCCGTTCTTAAGATTGCTGTTACTCTGCGGTAACATTCCTTCCTTATCCTTTCCCTCATTGTCGAGTGCTTGATTCCGTCTCCTTCACAAACACCTAGATATTTGTAAGTTTTTTCTTGATCAAGTTCTCTTATCACGTTCCCCCGATCAAGATTAAAGTCTGAACTCTTCAGCAGCTTTCCTCTGGTGAACGTTGCTTTGGCGCATTTATCTAGTCCAAACTCCATCATTTTAATGTCATCACTGAACTGCCCCACAGTGGATAATAGCCCTTGCAATTGTTCATCATTTTTTGCAAATAGTTTCAGGTCATCCATGTAGAACAAGTGATTAATGGTTTTGTCATAGGCTTTATATCCATTTTTTGTTTCATTGAGCATTTTACTTAATGGTATAAGTGCGATGCAGAATAAAAGCGGTGATAAAGAGTCACCCTGAAAAATTCCACAATTAATATTAACTTCTCCAGCTTCCAGTGATTTTGTTTCACTATTCAAAAGGAGTGTCGTTTTCCATGTCTTCATACTGAATGACAAAAACCTCCTGACAACGGGGGATATTTTGAAAATCTCTAAACATTTTTCAATCCAACTGTGTGGCAAACTATCGAATGCTTTTTTATAATCTATCCAAGTAATCGATAGATTTTTGTGTCTATTATGACAATCTCCCAGTATCATTTTGTTAACCAGAAGCTGATCCTTACAGCCATATGAGCCTCGTTTACACCCTTTCTGCTCAATGGGAAATAGGTCATTTGTTATCAGGTGGTCATATGTGTATTCAGTTAGGACTGATGTTAAAATTTTATACATTGTGGTCAAGCAAGTTATCGGTCTGTAATTTCTGGGATTGTTTGTCTCATCATTCTTCGGAAGCAGGAATGTAATGCCGTTAACTAGCCATGAAGGTATCTTTTCTGGCTCCTTAACTATTTCATTGTAAAGTTGGGCTAACAGCTCATGAGACTCTGTGAAGGCATTTATCCAAAAGTTTTGTATTTTGTCTTTTCCTGGGGATTTCCATTTGCTGGTTTTTCTTAGAGCCAAGCGCAACTGTTCAACTGTTATATTTTCCCATGTTTGTTCCTCAAGGTGAGCTGTATCTTTCATTTGTCTGTCTATCCATGGGGCATGTATGTTATGAACTTTTTCTTCGGCCCAGATCTTTTCCCAGAATTCTTGCACTTCCTCCTTGGGTGGTATTGATTTAGCAGTTATTGTTGACTTACCAATTTTTCTGTAGAAGTTTCTTTGGTTGTTTTTGAACATATTATTGTCCTTATAGAATCTAGATCGTTTTTCAAAGCGCATTATACGAGCAGCTTTGGCCGACACTTTTTGCTTGATTATTTCTATCAGCATGTCTATGTCACATGTTGATTTTATACTGTACTTTTTTTTCAATTTTCTAAGTTTAATTTGTTTAATATGTTCACCTACTTTATAGTTTGTTAAAATTTCTATGTCAGATCGGAGAAGGTTTATTTGGCGATTGATGTTCTCTTGCCAAGTAGATTTCTTGTGGGAATTCCTTTGTATTTTCATCTTCACTCCACATAAGTGAGTGGTGACTTTAGCCGATGCATAATAGAGATGATTTAAATCAGTAATGTTTAGTTTGTTTGTGATGATAATGTTTTTGAGAATTATGTTAGTCTTGTGTATTATCTTTTGGTTCTGTTTGGAGTTCTGGATCTTAGGGAGGGTGTCTCGTTGCCCCATGTCAGATTCTTTCATTTTCATCCATTCGATCATAATTTCATCCTTCAAGTTGGCAAGTTCATTCTCATTCATTTCTTTATCATTTACGATCTCATTATTTTCATTTGGAGTTTCATCCTGAGCATGCACTCCCTCCACTTTTTCGATCCTTTCTTTAATTTGTTCTGTTGCCAGTGATTCCGCCCCGCCCCAACCCTGGGATTCGAAGTGTTACAGTTTACCTCGTTTTCACTGACACATGTTTCATTTTCCCTTCGCTGACTTTGTGCTAATAGCTTGATCTGATCAATTTCTATATCAGTTAGTAACGTTTTCCTTACAATATTTCTTCGTATATTGGCTAAGTTTGTTACTGTCAATATAGCCTCTGTTTTCGGGATGTTTCTTTTTCCAGTTGATATATGTCTGTTCTGTATTCGATGTATTTGATGGCTAGTACATGGCAGTGTAGAAAGCCTCAAGGACTTCTTTATTATCTTCCCTTGACCATTTTTCTCTCTTTTTCTTTGGATTTCTTGGTGGTGAGCATGGAGGGCCAACAGTAGGAGTATTCCGGTTATGGGAGGTCTCCAGCTCCGAAGTGATGGGAAGGTTTGAACCATTAGCTGATTTTTCGACCCCAGTCTGGTTCCTCTCTGAGGGACGCCGCCCTTTTTTACCCGGGTGACGGCCGATCCGGTATGAGATTTAATCATTAGACATTTACTTTATTTTGTCGCGTTTTATCCTTATCCGCCAAGGGGTAATCATTTCGTGTTACCACTTCTAGAACGAGTGTCAACTAAGACTAGAGGGGCCGTTCTCCCCTAGAGACACGGCTATTCCCCGCCGGCCGCCATCCCGGTATTTCTTGGTCACGGGGTTTTCTTTTTGTTGTTTTTTTAAATTGTTATTATCATGAGTGGTTCCTTAATGTGAGCATTGCGTGGCAAAAGAATGAAATTATTAATAATTGTCTCCACTCCAGGCACAAGGCCAGCAATCACCCAGTGCACCACAATAATATAATATACTTTTTGTTGTTATAATAATATAATATACTTTTTGTTATTATTATTATTATTATTATTATTGTTGTTATTCCTTGAATCTCAGTCATTGATGTTGGTTAACTGGAAAGTCCGTTGGAATGAATATCAAGCCACTACCTGCAGCCTCAGATATTCAGGACGTATCGGAGGGTTCTTGCTGTTCCAAGCAAGCATGCCTTTTGAAGCGTTCCAAAAAGCGTGAAGGGGCCGATTTTCTTTAACCATCCCTGGAAACTTTTGGAGATAGTCCCCAGTGCGCCTATGACAATCGGGATCACTTTGACTTCATGGCAGTTCCAAATCCTTTTCACCTCCCACTTTAGGTCCTGGTATCGGTTAATTTTCTCCCTCTCCTTCTCTTGCACTCACGTGTCGAAAGGGCAGGCCACATCCACAATCAGACACGATCTTTTTTCTTTGTCCACAACCACCAGGTCAGGTCTATTGTGTTCCAGTTTTTTGTCCGTCTGTATCCTAAAATCCCACAGCACCTTCACCTGATTGTTCTCCATCACCGCCTGTGGCCTATGCTCATACCATTTCTCAGAATGTGGTAAATTGTTTACTTTGCACAGGTGCCAGTGGATCATCCTGCCCATCACATCGTGTCTCCAGCCCTTATAGTGGGTCTGGGCTAGGTGTTTACACTCGGACACAATGTGAGCCACAGTCTCCTCTCTCTCTCCACAGATCCTGCACTGTGGGCTAGCCTCCTCCTTGTAAATATGGTGCTTCAACCACTTCGTTTTGAGGGCCTGCTCCTGCGCAGCCATTAGCATTCCTTCTGTAGCCTTTTTGAGGTCTCCTCTTCTCAACCAGTTCCATGTCTGTGGATCTCTAAATTCAGTTTTCTCAAAGAAGGTACTATGAAGGGATTTTCCCTTAAGGCTGCTCTTCCTCCTTGATGTTATTTCCTCCTTGGACATCCCCTGGCCTACTGTCCCCTCCTTCAGTACAGTTCTGAACATTGGCTCCTTACTATAGGTCACGTATTTGTATAGGTTGTTTTTCTCCATCTGAACACAGTCCTCTATGCTGATAAGACCTCTTCCACCCTCAGATCTCCTTAGGTAGAGTCTATCGACATCACTCCTCTTGTGGAACATGTTGTAGATAGTCAATAGCTTCCTAGTCTTCCTATCCATTTCTTTTTTTAGCAACATTCCATCTCAGAATTCCCGCACTGTACCTAATAATAGACACAGCTCGGGAATTTACTGCGCTTATGGCATTTCTGCTGTTCAGATGTGACTTCAATACACTCCTTACTCTCCGAATGTATTCAGTTCTTAACAATTCCTTCATTTTTTTGTTCTTTATGCCATCAGCCTCCAGAACGCCCAAATACTTGTATCCTTCCTCAGAGTCAATTTCCTTTATCATCTCACCTGTTGGTATATGGATCCCGTTACTTCTGCTCAACCTACCCCTCCTCATCACAATGACTCCACATTTACTAATACCAAACTGCATACATATATCACTGCTGAAAATACGGACAGTGTTAACAAGCACATCCAACTCCTTCTCACTTTTCACGAAGAGCTTAAGATCGCCCATGAAGAGGAGGTGATTGATGTTAAGCTCTCCCTTTCCCAACTTGTATCCTGCTCTCACTTTTCGCAGCATAATGGTCAAGGGCATCAGGGCAAGGACAAACAACAGAGGGGACAGGCTATCTCCCTGGAAGATACCTCTCTTGATCTTCACGCTTCCCAAGGATACTCCAGTTGATGTCAACTCTGTCTCCCAAGACCCCATACTCCTGCCCAGCAACTGTCTGATGTTATCTGCCACCCTGAATATCTCCAGGCTTTTGGTGATCCAAGAATGAGGCACCATGTCAAATGCCTTTCTGTAGTCTATCCATCCTATGGCAAGATCAGTGTGTCTCCTCCTGCAATTCCCCATTACCATCTTATCAATAAGTAACTGGTCCTTTGTACCACGTGACTTCTTTCGGCATCCTTTCTGTTCGTCCGGTAACAAGTTGTTTGTGTGGAGGTGATGGTAGATTTCTTCAGACACAATGCTCGTCAACAGTTTCCACATTACGGACTGACATGTGATAGGTCTATAGTTGGTAACATCATTACCCTTGATTCGGTCTTTCATTATCAGAACTGTGGTACCTTTTGTCAACCACTCTGGCACCTCACCCGACACCAAGCAGTCATTGAACATGGCCGTCAGCTTCGGGTGGAGGGATGTTAAATTTTTAATCCAATACCCCTGCACACCATCTGGGCCTGGTGATTTCCAGTTGGTTAGTTTTTTGGCCTGCCCATTAAGAGTTTCAACTGTGATACTCAAATCAGTTTGTTGGTGTGCCTGCTCACCGAACTCCCTCTGTACTGTCTCAATCCACCCTGCCTGGACATTATGTCTAACACCCTGCTCCCATATTCCTCTCCAGAATGTTTTAGTTTGCTCCGCCCCAGGGATCAAGTCGTTGCCTCTTTCTTTCCCCTCAAGCTGTCCAAACAGCATCTTCTGGTTGTTGTCGAACATGCGGTTCTGTTTATACTGACTGACTCTGTTCTCGTATCGCCTGATTTTTGCACTCTTTGCTACAATGCGTTGCTTCAGTTCCTCTATGATAATATTTAGCTTTTCCTCCTAGTTTTGTACTTTATTTCCAGTCTATTTTTAGTGCCTATGTTTTTTAGTGTCCCATTCAGTAGTGACTCAAGCTTTCCTATGTCATTTCTCATTTCGCTGATTTGACCACTCAGTCGTTTCTTCCACCACGGCTCTGCTCTTTCTTGTCTGTTGTTTCCTCTCGCTTTTATACCAAGTAGTTTCCTCACCGTATTTGCTGTTGCTTTGAGGATATTGTTGCACTGGTGAACAATTATTATTATTATTATTATTATTATTATTATTATTATTATTATTATTATTATTATTATTATTATCTAGTGCCTATCTCACTCAGGCTTTCACTATCAATGTATCGGAGTCATGTAACCTTATCTTCATGACGTCCAACCATAGATTGATACATATGATAGTTCATTCTGTAGGTGTTACTTTCTGTTCTAATTACCTTACTTCAGCTTCGTCAATATTGAAGACTGTTTTGTAGAGAATGGAATATATCTGCTGTGTATTGTATGGTGCGTCGTCAAGGTGTGGTGGCGTGGTGGCGTCGAGGTGTGGTGGTGTGGTGGTATGCTGGTGTGGTGGTGTGCTTGTGTGCTTGTGTGGTGGTGTGCAGGTGTGCTGTTGTGGTGGTGTGCTGGTGTGGTTGTATTATTATACTAGGTCTAAATATAGGTATAATGCATATTCCACGTGTTGCTTCTGTGTGATGTGAATAATTTTCGCTATAATACAATGGGATATTGTTTTTGTTATAGCTGATGTTTTCATAGTAGTAGTAGTAGTAGTAGTAGTAGTAGTAGTAGTAGTAGTAGTAGTAATAGTAGTAGTAGTAGCCGGAGCAGCAGTGATAGTAATAGTAGTAGTGGTAGTAGTAGTAGTAGTAGTAGTAGCAGTAGTAGTAGTAGTAGTAGCAGCAGCAGCAGCAGCAGGAGTAGTATTTGCTGATGTTATAGTAGTTGCTTTTGTTGTTGCTGATCGTGTGTGTGTGTATTAGTGCGCATGCGTGCGTGTTCCGTATGGTTCTAATTTCATGAATCATTCCTGTTTTGAGTTATCTAGAAAAAAAGATGTTATACACACACACACACACACACACACATCCAAACATATATATATGGCGGCTGAGATCATTAAATTGAAATCTGCCATAAACTCTAGGTCTGATATAATTATAAATTGTAGACACACCAGGTTGAACACATTCTCTGCACAAACATATTCGGCCGAGGGCCGCACACTAACCATGACTCAACGTAGTGATAACCACCTTTGCCTTTCCACACCGTCCCTCATCTCAGTGCATTTGTCTTATATAACATGTAACCATTTGTAAGTTCAGATTTTGTAAATATCATGTCCCATCTATCACCCCCACCATCGCCACCAACAAACACATCGCCATACATCCCTCATCTCAGTACCATTGTGTTCTATCTGCCTCTCTGTCAGGTTTTACTTTGTAAACCATCGTAACATCCGATGCTGTAAATATAATATCGAACATATCACCGCGCCACTACCACCACCACCACCACCACCATACACATCGCTATACGTCCACCATCCCTCATTCAAAACCTTGTTTTCCCTGTGTTCCCTATGTCATTTTTTAACCTGTAATCCATCGTAAAATTCGATCCTGTTAATATTTTGTCGCACCCACCACCACTGCCACTACCAGGCACATTTCCATACTACAACAATCATCAACATCACCAACACATATCATCCCTCCCAAAACAACGCACGTGTGTGTGTATGTATACAACGTATTTGTCAGACTTAGTGTGTCTATGTATGTATCTCCTTATTGAAATTGACACCACCAACACATTCATCACAACACCATAAACACCGTTACCACAAACAATGCCTCACTCACACCACACCCAAAAGTCAGTCTCAGCTACATGCCAATCTGTCTACCGACAACTAGCACCCCCACACCAGCGCCCACTTCGGCCTGCGACCGTCACACCCATCTTAACACCCCGCCCCCACCCCCACATACACTACAGGCAAAAATATCCACCATTCAAAACAAACTTTATAGACCAACATATGAACTGACTTTATCATACAGCATGTATTCATTTTCTACTAACATTACAAGGGGTCCGACGAGCCGCGGGTTACAGAGTCGGGTAAGATCGATACATATCGAACCTTGAGCTGATCAGTGGCGAAACGCGCCTCACCAACCAATAAATGTAATGAAGGAGTAACCAATTGTCCTTGTTATCTTTTCACTATAATACATTCTGTCTAGCTCAATACCTCGTCACTGAAGTGAACCTAAACATCGAGTGCTCACCCGGGTGAACCTACAGTAACTCCAAGTTACACTCCCTGGATATATATATATATATAGTGTATTTTGCAATACACTGTATGGTTAAAAGCATTTCGAAGACCTTACGCTATT
The DNA here is from genome assembly GCA_964016885.1 of Eledone cirrhosa. Taxonomy (NCBI): domain Eukaryota; kingdom Metazoa; phylum Mollusca; class Cephalopoda; order Octopoda; family Eledonidae; genus Eledone; species Eledone cirrhosa. The sequence goes on from OZ024741.1 coordinate 343,556,961, forward strand.
GTTTTAGAGTAGTGACAGTCTCACTTACTTTAAATTTTCAGCAAACAGGGGAGATAAAGCTGACAGAGCTCTGTTTCGTACTGATTGGTACTTATCAAAGCCAAGTACTCCACCTGTTTGCTGAAAATAATGAATGTTTGATTCTTATAGAATTCTAGTAATAATCAGGAACTGATTATACAGAGCGGTTGCCGGTCAAGCAGAAATTGAAAATTAGAATTGGTGCTCTGAAATAGCGATATAGATATGAATGTATATATAGTGTATTTTGCAATACACTATATGCTTAATTAAAAGCATCTCGAAGACATTACGCTATTGTTTTAGAGTAGTGACAGTCTCACTTTAAATTTTCAGATAAAGCTATCTTCCCTGTCACTACTCTAAAACAATAGCGGACATCTTTTATAATAATTATCTATATCTATATGTACATATAATATAAAAGATTGGAACTTCCATCATCCTTTTGAGAAACGTTGGACAACCACGTCTATGCAATGATACACGTTTTACAGTCTGGCATAAGATGCCATCTCCTAGAGGTCACTCTTCTAGGTGGGAGCACCCAGAATTGCTCATATACTATGCACAAACGGTACAGCGAAGAATCTGGTATATCTGGAAGATTTTTTTAACTGTTTTTTTGTATCACACAGACACCACGGACTCGCCTCATACTGTAACCAGACAAACATCCAATACAGTCATTTTCTCTTTTACCTGTCTTGTCTTATCATCTATTTACCAGGGCGAAGCTGGGTACGTCAGCTAGTATATATAATAATAAATATATATATATATATGGATGTATACATACACACACAGACATACACATACACACGCGCACACACACACACACACACACACACACACACACACACACACACACACACACACACACACATACACACACACACACATATATATATATATATATATATATATATATATATATATATATATATATATATATATATATATATATATATATATCAAAAGTTTAGAAATTATTGTAGCAAGAAGCCAACAGTATTCCATAATATATAAGTGACTATAGCGTCAAAATGGAAAAATAGTTAACGTAAGATGTGGGAAAATAATTCAAACACAATTGAAAAAGAATCAGGATATAGATTCATCCTCAGAATTTGGTGAAATCCATGGAAAAATCAATAGAGCCTTAACTCAGAATAAAATAAAGTTTAAAATACTCATCCTTCAATTTGGAAAAACTACAATGCTCTGTATAGTCTTAAAGACTATTTCACGAAACTTTCAGTTGGGATGGTCACGGTTGGAATCGATCATCAGCAGAGCTCAAAGACAGGATAACCAAAGGGCCACTGTTTATAATATGCCAAAAAGGGAATTTAAAAGCAGGCTAGTTCAACATCATGCGTAATCATGAAGAAAAACGCACATGTAGGGACAGGGCTAGTGACGTCAGAATGAGACGAATGTCTGTTTACATGAAACAACAGTCAAAAACATTCCGAAAAAAACTCTTTGTAAGTGTAAGTATATGTGTGTCGTGTGTGTTAATGAGCATATGTTTACATTCTCTCAGCGCGAAGATTTCTACAAATTCTACATCTTATTTCTTCAATATTTGTTGTTTGTATGTCTATAGAATAAAGTCGTGAAGTGAGAATAATTTCCTTTTGCGATAAATAAAATAATGGTGACTGAATCATGAGGATTCATTTTGGAATCAACAATGCTAGTAGAAATATAGAAGAATCGAATGAGGAAAAAATAACGTCCATATATTATCAAAGCAATTAGTAGGCACAAACTCCATTTAGATGTGAAGAGTACATACTGCAAGTGGTTCTATTGTCCGACACTAACCAGTGTAAGTTCATATATATATATATATATATATATATATATATATATATATATATATATATATATATATATAATACATATATATTTACATATATATATATGTGTTTATGAGTGTATATATGTGTGTGTTTGTTTTTCTAACCAATCAATACTGAGGTGAGTACAATTGTGTCTCTACTTCACCAATATAAGCATTATAAAATAATATTAGTCTTAGACTAATATTGTGTTTACCTGACTAAATAAATTATTTCTAGTTACATACTTAATGCTCCCTGCATTAAACATTTTAATATCATCATAAGTACAAAATTGTTCCTGCAAATGGCGTCTTTATGTAATATCAATCATAATAATTGTTTCTACTTTTGACACAAGGCCAGCAATTACCCAATGCATTACTGGTACTTTATTCTATCGACCCCGGAAGGATGAAAGGCAAAGTTAACCTCGCCTAATATCAATCATAATAATACGCCTTAGTAATAATAATTGTTTCTCATATAGGCACTAGGCCAGCAATTTTGGGGGGAGGGGAAAGTCGATTAAATCGACCCCAGTGCATTGGTGGTGCTTTATTTATTCGACCCCGTATGGATGAAAGGCAAAGCTAACCTCGGCGGGATTTGAAATTAGAACGCGGGCGCACTTAAAACAGTAATGGGTGAGTTTGGAAAAAAGCGAGAAGTGACGAGGTCAGAAGAGAGGATACGGAAGGCACGGAGGATATGTCGCCGGAGTGGTAGGGTGATGGAGTGGTAGGTGAGAAGGAAAGGAAGACGGATGTTGGGAAGGCGTTATTGAGGTGAGAGGGCTGTGGTGCGGTCTGTTTCACGGGCGCGGGTGAGAACAGCTTGGATCAGGGTGGGGGCATATCCACGCTGGATGAAGCAGGAAGCCATGGGAAGGGAATGCGTTTCGAAATCGTCGTCCTTGCTACAGAGTCGACGAAGACGGAGGAATTGGGAATAGGGTATGGTGTGTTTGGTGTAGGTTGGATGGGTGGAGGTGAAGTCGAGGTAAGATTGCGAGTCTGTTGGTTTAATGAATACGGAAGTAGAGAGGGTGTGATGAGAGTGATTAATAGATAGAGAGATATCAAGAAAAGCGACACAAGAATCTGAGACGGAGGTGGTGAAATTGAGAGCAGTTCTAAATCTAAAAAATGTTGGAGAACGTGGAGGCCGTCATCATGAGGGATGAGGGTATAGAGAGAGGTGATGTCCAGAGTAAAGAGAAGGTGGAAGGGACCAGGAGGGAAGGAGAAAGAGTTGTAGAGTCTGAGGGCATGATTTTTATCATGGATAATGCGGGAGGGGAGATTGCCGACCAACGGAGCGTGGATGGTGTCTAAATATTCAGAAATTATCTCGGTGGGGAACTTGCACGCAGAAACGATAGCACGGCCAGGATTATTTTGTTTGTGTATTTTTTTTTGGGGGGGGGGAGTAGATGGTGGGTGTGCGAGGGTGCATGCAATAAGGTTGGTGGCTCTGGGGTTATAGGAGAGAGGAGGAGATGAGCTCGTGGATGGTGGAGGACACGAGTTGTTGGTAACCAGGAGTGGGGTCCGAGGATAAAGAGCGGTAAAAAAGGGTATTGTGAAGGTGGCGGAGAGCCTCAGCCCTATAGAGGTCAGCGCTCCAAACCACCACAGAGCCACCTTTGTCAGCGGGTTTGATGACACTGTCATCATGACGCCGAAGGTTGCGAAGAGCGGAGATCCCAGTCCGCATGATGTTAGAGCGACGAGAATGCTGGTGGAAACGGAACCGATTCACAGTACGCCGGCAAGTATCGACAAAGGAGTCGAGGCCGCTGAACTGGCCAGAGCTCGGGTTCCAATGTGATTGCCGGCGACTGAGACGAGTGAAGTCATCCATCCATATCGATGATGGCGTGTCGTGAAAAAAAGCTTTCAACTTTAATCGACGGAAGAACCCTTCAATCTCGGAACGGGTGCGGAACTCGTCGCAGGTAGATGTGGTTGGTATAAAACGCAAACCACGAGCGAGGAGGGGGCGCACAGCTTCGGAGAGTGGTAGGTCCTGGGGTATGGTGACTACTGTGCAGGGACGTGAGGTAGTTAAAGAGGCAGAGGCGGAGGGGTCAGGGTGGTTGGGCAAAGCGTGTGCAGTTTCAGTGGTGGGGAGAGGAAAGGGGGGGGGTAGGTGATGGGATAGATGGGTTAGGGTTGGAGGTGATATAAGTATGGGTGGTGACGGCAGGCGGGGAGCGGAGAGAGTTGAGTTTATGTTTTTTACGGAAGTGAGGAAATTGAAAAGGAGGCGATTGAGGTAAAGGATGAATTGGATAATGGTTTGGGCGAGGAAAGGATGGCAAGTGAAGGAGAGATGGAGGTAGGCCTTGGGGAGATCTCGGTCGAGAGAACGGATTTGGGCGAGAGTTGATCGAATGGTCGCGCGCATGAGCTGGCGAGAGGAGCGCCTAAGGATGGACTAAATTAGATTTTTAGCATGGTAATAAATAGCCTAACTTTTCAAGGGTATGTATATATATATATATATACTTTGGTTTGCATATCTGTCTGTCGAAATGTATAATTTTCTGTAGAATCTGGTACAATTATATCCCGTTAAATCTGCAAGTAATTGTTGAAATTTGCCAAATAGATTTATCGTATTAAAATGCTGAATTGCACTAATATTTCACATGTTTCATATTTTGTTTTGTGAGGGAAGTATCTATATTGCTAGTATTATTGAAGATTCTGACCACACATGTAAAAAAAAATCTACATTTTTTAGCACTGAGCTGAATATGTTCACGAATGTATAATATATAGATGATTTAAAATTAATATTTCAGAAAATAATTGTTTCTACTTTTGGTACAAGGTCAGCAATCACCCAGTGCATTACAGGTACTTTATTTTATCGACGCCGTAAGGATGAAAGGCAAAGTTAACCGCGGGGGGATTTGAACGTAGAATGGCAAGGGCCGTTACTATATGCGTCAAAGCATGGCGTCCGACCCTCTACCGATACTGCCAATCCACCGCCCTTTCAGAAAATAATAATAATAAACATATGAAACAATCACAGGGGATAATCTGTAAAAGTGTGTAAGCACACACAGCTATGTGGGTAACATAGCTCTGTGTGCTTACACACTTTTACAAATTATTCCGTCATTGCTTCATATGTTTATTTTAGATATATATATGTCAATCAATTTCTAGTTGATATAAAATGCTCGGATCTATTCATTGGAATCTTGGAGCATATTTTACAGTGGATATGGCGCATGTCTCTCTGACATGACACCCTTAATTTAATTTAAATGTTGTATATATATAAATATATATAGATACATACATACATAAAATACAATCTGTTGAAAAGGTAACACACTAGAGAGAGATAGTGCGCCATCAATAAAACAGGGAAAACCACCAGTGTAAGGAGTCTATAATCTATGGAAGGCAGGGTAGACACACAATAATTAAAAATAAATATTAAAATGTATATACGCACCTCTATAACTATATAACACACGCGTACAAATCCAAAGACATCTGTTTCGCCAGGAAGTTGTTGACTGAAATGGAATCGCCTATGACTCATCAGCGCGTGCAAGACTATACATTTCAGACAACTCTAAGAGAATCTAAAGGGACCGTCCAGCTACACGCGGCAGAGAGATGTCACAGCGTGTTTAGGGCAGTGAACCGGTGGTGTCTGGGGGACGAGCTGCTAGAAAGGGCATCCCAAAAACCACTCGAAGTGTGCTCAACCAAACAGAGAGATAGGAAAGATTGTTATAAGGAGCGAAATATCACGATAAATTAACGGAGCCATAGACTCTCGTTATTCCCTGTCAATAATGTGCTCAAAAGAAAAGGAATCCTGAGCTCTTTAAAATACAATATGTTGAGGAAAGGTAACACACTAGAGAGAGATAGTGCGCCATCACTAAAACAGGGAAAACCATCAGTCAATGGAATCTATAATCTATGGAAGGCAGGGTAGACACACAATAATTAAAAATATAAATTAAAATGTATATACGCACCTCTATAACTATATAACACACGCGTACAAATCCAAAGAGATCTGTTTCGCCAGGAAGTTGTTGACTGAAATGTATTTTAAAGAGTTCAGGATTCCTTTTCCTTTGAGCACATTATTGACAGGGAATAACGAGAGTCTATGGCTCCGTTAATTTATCGTGATATATATATATATTTCATTTCAGAACAAAGGAGAGGCACAAAACAAAGAAAAGAATCCCCAGTCACTGAAGAGGTCACAGAATGTGTGACGAAAGAACTATGACTATATATGAACAACCGTCCGGTTGTGGAACCAACCAACCAACCAACCGGAAATTTATAAATTTTTAAATTTATATTTTAATTTATAATAAATTGGAGTGAAAGCAACTGGTGCGTGTGTTTCTTATTGGCAACATGACATTCCGAAAGCATAACAATATATATATATATATATATATATATATATATAATATATTTTGAGATATACATTATCCTTATCAAGCCCTCTTCGGATTTTAGTCTTCACATTTATTATTATTACTATATATATATTTATATATATATATATATATATATATATACTTATTTATATATATGTGTGTGTGTTTGTTTAGATACATAGATATAAAGGGAGAAAAGTGAGTTAGAGTCAAGGTAGAGACACATAGGGGCCAACAAGTAAAGTAAGAGATTGTAAAACGAAGAGAGAGAGAGAGCGGGGGGGGGGATGTTGGTGGGAAAAGACTTTTTATGATTAAAGGAAAGCAGATTAATTTGCTATGAAATCCGTTACAAGAACATGACCTATTGAGAAGACCTACACGTGCATGAAGTTGTGACTGTATGTATATATAAATATAAGTTTATACGACATACACATATATGTATAAGGTTATATGTATATACTCTGCACACATGCACATATACAAATATACATTTACATACATACATACATACATGTATATACATACATACATATATACACATATATATATATATATATATATATATATATATATATATATATATATATATAAGCATAGATGTATGTATCATTGTGTATGCATTCAGTCGTATTTACTATTATATATAGTTTTTGTCAGTAGGTCAAATACACATTTATAGACACACATATGTATACACAATGATTCATACACACATACATATATATATATATATATATATATATATATGTGTGTGTGTGTGTGTGTGTGTGTGTGTGTGTGTGTGTGTGTGTGTGTGTGTGTGTGTGTGTGTGTGTATGCGTGTGTGTGCGCGTGTGTGTGTGTGTGTGTGTTTAAAGGACTGCTTCTATGTATGTGTAGAGGTACGTACGGAGGCATACATATATATAGGCGATCATTGTTTTATTGTTTACTATTGATTATAACTATCAGTCTGATTCAAGCTTGCAGCTGATGTAGTCAAAGAAAAATCTGGAAGACTAATTTCATTAGATAGAAACACAAGATTTTTGTTTCTTACTCTTATTTTTCTGAGAACTTTAGAAATTAGGCTCCTAACGCCTTATCGACACACGCAGGTCTAGAAGTTGATGCTTTCTATGGAAGAGCGATTTTAACGAATAGGGAAATAAAATAGAGTTCAGTAAAAATGGGTCATTGTTGATTTTATATTATCAATTCTGTTTTCATCTAACTAGAAGTTTGAGCTGTTATCGTTGATTTTATTATACAACTGGGCCAAATTTCATCTACTTTTGTATTGGAATATATTATATAATATATCCTTTCCTAAAAATTTAGTACAAATTGAGGATAATTTGGCTGCTATTTTTAACGTG
>OZ024741.1:343572136-343574636 GCA_964016885.1 Eledone cirrhosa
ACGGGCAGCTGGAAATACGTGAAGAAACCAATATATGTTAGTTTATATAAGATAAACAGTTCTTGCCTTTCCTACTCAACAGGTCAGCAGTTTTGAAAAGACTGTTATAATTCTATATATTCTATATACGTCCATGTTCGCACATTTTGTTAGTTAATGTTTCTTAATGATTTTAACACCATATTTCCATTCGTTGGTTTCAATTTAATTAAAAGGGAAATAATGAAAAACCTGGGCTTGACCGACAGCTTCCTCTTCGTGTCGGTCGCCGTCAACACTACCAGTCTCCTCGATCCTCCAACAGCTGTTTTCTGCCGTAAAATTAGGAAGGCTGCAGTCCTCTTGCGGAAGGAGTCCTGTGAGATAGGTGGTTGCTGCAGCGAGTGTGTCCTGTCATTCTCCGTGGCAAGAACTCCCCCATTTTGTCCCTGGGATACAGCTGAAACATGCCACCCGGGCTATCGATTTGAACTCACTTCCCCTTTCTGTACTTGCTTAATTTCTTTTTTCTTTTTTTTCTCCTTTTTCTCTATCGTTTTTCCTTTAATTATTATGAGTAATATTTCAGGGGCGGTGGATTGGCAGTATCGGAAGAGGGTCGGACGCCATGCTTTGACGCATACAGTTACGGCCTTTGCCATTCTGAGTTCAAATCCCGCCGAGCTTAACTTTGCCTTTCATCCTTACGGGGTCGATAAAATAAAGTACCAGTAATGTACTGGGTAATTGCTGGCCTTGTGCCAAAAGTAGAAACAATTATTATGAGTAATATTTTATTTATATTTTTGATATTATAGTTTTGTATATTATATCTATCTTCATTTACTATTGTTTGTTCATCCTCACAATTGCACCCACATGTCTTTGATACTATGAAGCAACACAATCCATAACACTAATATATTTTTCAATTTGGTCGCCTTCTAGGACTCCCCACAGAATTCTGGTGCTTCCCACAGTCCACCCTGTCCATAGTAAATGTCTTCAGCTCTTGTGTGTTAGACGCTGCAGTGTCTCTCAGTAGAGTCTCTCAGCAGCCTGCTCACGAATGCAGTGTCCAGCGGTTCTCATAAGAAACCTTCGGGAGATCATCATAACATTCTTGTTTTGTTGTGTGTTACAGCTATGGTGTATTTTTTGCCAGCCAATTGTTTCTTCAGTGCTCTCGTACTTGTTCCAGTTAATGGTCCGTATATCAAGATTGATTTTACTGTTGCGGTGAATAGTTTTATTTTGATTTTCTTTGATATCTCTGAGGTCCACAGACAATGAATATTAAACTATACTTTAAAATCTGACCTAGAGGTAAATCTATTGTTTTCGGTTATCAATTGCTCATGTTTACAACCGCCTTATTAAAAGTAAACCTTATCAAGCTTTCATATCTAGAAGTGATACTTAATTTTCCCAGTCATTCGTTACCTGAAACGCTATAAGCATCATCCCAGGGCCAATTAGAGACGGTGTGAACAATTTTCCAAAATGCCGAAATCTCAAATTCATACAAAAGTCTACAAACCAAAGTTACTCAAATTTCCACTTCGGATTTAACCTTAAATATCCTCCAAAATCCGCAATAAGGAAGGAACATCCAGGTCCCATTTGTCCTAACTCCGAAATACTTAATCAATCAAATTATCATACAATAACAAACAACTTCCAAAGCCGTTATTCCATATCTTCGTTTTGAATGACACCCCGAGATTTAAATACCCCTATATGCTGAGTGTCTCGGGAATTTATAAGGCTTTGTTTTTATTAAGAGGACTTATACAATAGATTAAATATTATGTGTTACTTTTTCAGCATCAGTAGCTTATGCTGGTGATTATTTTTCTTGGCTAAGGTTATATATTTTACATTAGCTTTACAAGTGTAAATACATTTTAGACAATTACTATTGGAGTGGGTTTCAAAGATTTGAGCAATACTAGTGTTATGGTTTAAGGACATCTAAACTATAATAAAGGAAGGTCTGCGGGAATGCACACGGTTTATTTTTTTTTATCTCGTTAGTTAAATAAGTTGGATTACTTTGAATAAATAATGAATGAATATTACATAATCTATCTACTAAATTTCGTAAACAAAAATAATTTCGTAAAAATGAATAATTTAAAATTGACTTCTTTTCAAAGTTGCACTTCCAGTATATCGTTGCCACCACCACCACCACTTCAACTACCATATATATAGAAAGAGAGAGTGTGTGATGTCAAAACTTCCGGTGGCGATCACTTAAATAAACATACTAAATTTCTGTCACTAATTTTCTCCTAATACAGTTTATATATAATATCGTCTTTTATTAATGTAACATGGATTACGTTACTGATTACATAAGACAGTGTAACAACGTCTTCATTCAATTTCTGTTTATATTGTCAATTACGATTTTATTTGATGTATCATATCTACATGTATATATACTTGCGTATAATATCAATATACACACTACACATGCAAGCAGAAAACCACCCAAAGAGTGGTTTTTCTGCTA
>OZ024741.1:343582136-343587136 GCA_964016885.1 Eledone cirrhosa
AACTGAGGTAACAGAAGGTAGGAATGAAGCTGAAGCTGCAATGGTAAATGTATTTGTTAAAGCCAATAGATATAAAATACGTCAGGCAAAAAAACATTATCTTGAAAGAGTTAGGCATTTCTAAACATTTAGAAATGTGAATAAGAGAGATCAATTACCAATGTTTCAAAAGAATAAATCAAATCACTTTACGGTCAAAATTCATGAATGCCCCGAAGCAACTTCTCCTTGAATATGAGACAGATATATCTTCATTAAACCATCTTATATACTCAACATCTATTACCGACATACAGACAAAATAGGTACCAAAATAAAGGAAAGGCTCCCGAAAAAGCATGCAAAGAGCCAAGGGGGCAAGAACGCATAAATAAGGAAATTGAGAGCTTCCGAGGGGAATTATCGATCTTAGATGAACTCCCCAAGGGAAATAATGTAAAATAGAGAATGGCTAGAAAGTTGAAACGAAAGTACAATCTGATAAACATGAATGAAGTACTGAAAGCAAAAGAGATGGTTAAGCAAAATGTTCAGGTTGAGGCTCAATGCTTATGCAGATATGAAAAGAGAAAAACACATTTTACAGATAAAATAAGATATTTAAAATTGATACCAAGAGATTCGAGCTAACGTAAGAGTGGATCGATGTAAAAACAACCCACCTGATATGAAAGAAGTAGAGACATTTTGGAAAAATACACACAGCGATAGAAAGAAATTTAACGAAGAAGAAACAATAGTTGAGATTGAAGAACAGGAATGAGAAGTTATTACAATATAGGAACTAACTCCATCTAAACCTCAAAAGTGTAAGTCCGCTGGACAGTATAAAATCCCAATCTTCTGGTTTAATAGCCTCTCATCATCCCACCGCCAGTTAATGGAACGTTTCTTCGATATCATCTGAAACCCCCGAAAACACTCCAAACTGGCTCAAATTAAGGATAACATATCTACACCCTAAAAGGAGTGAAACAAAAACCCGAAAACCAACAGCCCGATCACATGTTTGACAATTATGTACAAAATACTTACATCCATCCTTACCGAAAGGATGTACCAATTTCTCGATCAAAACAATATCCTACCTCTTGAGTAAAAAAGGTTGTAAAAGAAACTCATACTGCTGCAAAACCTGCTATCAATAAACCGTATGATACTCGAAAATTGCTCATCGAAAAATCGAAATCTTGGCACAATATAAATTGACTATCGTAAGGCGTTTGACAGTGTCCCACATAGCTGGATCTTAAAGGCGCTAAATATATATATATATATTAAGCATCTTCTTTCGTAAAACGGTTTTCTGCAACATAGTATCGTATTGTGGAACACGAAATTGTTTTTCAGCCACGAGAAAGGCTTGAATGAGTCAGAAAATATCAAAATAGATGGTGAAATATTCCAGGGCGATTCATTGTTGCTGCCACTTCTCTTCTGTCTTTCCCTATTGATGTAAAAGTTTTTATAATTATGTCTTAGGTGAGGGTTTTCGCATGCAAAAGCTCATTAACTTTATATAAATTTTAAGTTTATTTATTAAGGAAAGGACTATAATAAGAATATTTATTTCACCAGCAATGCGTTAGCATTCATTCCCTATTACAAAGAAAATCTTCGGAAATTTTTAACCCGCATAAATTCATTAGAAAATTTACTATGACTTTATCTTCGCATAACGTAACATCTAATCCTGAGCAAGTTGGTAATTGATTTTTCAAAATTCAATGCTTTAATTAGTAAATATATGTCGATTTACGGGTAGAAATTCATAATATCAAAAATTTACTACTATTTTCCTTTCATCTAGGTTATTCAATCTCCCTTAATTCACACCATTTTATTTTATTTTGCTTTATACGTTGTCCACTTTACTATTCGCTTTAGTTAATCCTCCATTTTCTTCTCTTTATCTTTTTTAAATTCATCTCACTATATTCAACTTCATTATATGTGTTTAATATTTAAACAATTTATTTATTTGTTTTCTACGTTTTATGCATTCACTTAATTCTTTATTTAATAAGCGAAACCGATATTTCTCATCTTGATGTATTCGTTTGGCATTATCACTAACTACCATTATATTCCCCATTCTTATTTCATTCTATGATATTTCAATTTATTTTGATTTTGCCTACAAATAATTTTAACATCGCTTTGACTGAGATTTTTGTCTTGTTATAATTCAAACAATTCCTTTCTTTAACAATGTAATCAACACTTAGAAAATACAATATTATTAACAAAATCATATCTCCGACAATTATTAATTTCTGGAGTGACATTTCAGAATATTACCTCTTTATTCTCAATGGATATTTAATTAGTGCTATTAAATACTATACTTAGCTCTCCATCACACAAATTCGTAAAATTGCATCTGTGTACGAAAACTAATCTTTTACCATTAATCACATTTAGACACCTATTACCTACGGTCCCCTAAAAACATATTTCGTGGGATTTTCTTGATCTCCTGTTTGACACATTGACATTTTATGCCCATTGATATTAAAATTCGCTAGTATTTATTAAACAGGTAACAAATTTCGTTTCAAACAGTAAGCAGTATATTCTCTTTAAACATTTTCGTATCAATCTGCCCATCTAATATTTCCACGACAACCAATATTAACAACCACTTACTTTTGAAATAAATCCTTTCCCTATGTTAATTCATGTTACTCTCCACTCTTTAAAAAAGGCAACACTTTAATATCAATCATTTATTCCAGCTCCTAAGGTTCTTAAAATGTTGCCAAGATCTACATACATGTAACACTATACTATAGTTTATTTATATTTATTGAAAATTCCTTATTATTCCAATGATTTGGAAGAGTTCAGTAGGAATGAAATAGTTTGTTTCCTATAGGCATTCATCTAAATACACTTTTCACCTCAGCTAATCATACACCTAACAGTATGCATTTAAATTTGTATTTAAATATATATATCATTATCTCTCTATATATGTACAAAATACTAGTTTGTTTCTAAAGTGATATATTCAGGTATATATTTGTTTACACCTATATCATAGATATTCTGAACAGATGTTAATTGAGTTTTTTTACTGAGAAATATTATCGATGTATATTTTATATGTATTGATTAAACCTAAAATTAACTTTTACATATATATATATATATATATATATATATATATATATATATATATATATATATATATATATATATATGTAAAAGTTAATTTATATATATATATATATAGAGAGAGAGGGGGAGAAGAGAGAGAGAGAGAGAGAGAGAGAGAGGGGGAGAGAGAGTAATGTGTGTATTTGACGTAATAGTACTTCTTACTTATATACAAATCTTGTTTATTTAACCAGTATTCTACCGGTTATGTTACTCTTTTCAATTCATTTCTTTAAAGCGCATGATTAGAGAATATATTAATATATTTTCAATGCTTTTTACTAGAGATGACACATATATGGCAACAATTTATTATTTGCATATATGAGCCCGCATGTAAAATCATATGATGTTGAATTTGCTAGACAAACCGTTAGATGATTAAATTATGGAAGGGAAAGTTCACAACCTAAATATATAAAACGCTGCAATAAGGACCATCACATCTCCTTTTTCATTGTCTGTGTTTCACATGTTTTATAAATTCAACTGCTTTAATCTATGCAATTCATCAATTCCTCCAATTTCATCTATATCTATCTATCCCCCGCCGCCTTCATTTAAGAATGAAGGAGAGGCGGGGTTCCTCTGTCTGGTGGCTATGGCGAAAGAGGTAATATAGTGGACGAGGTTAAACCTGTGGTGCGTGTGTTTCTTATTGGCAACATGACCCTCCCAAAGTATAACAATATCGGTTTCAACACACGTTTTCAGATAAAGAATCTTGCTAAACAAATTCAGAAACGAAATATATATATATATATATATATATATATATATATATATATATATATATATATATATATATATATATATATATATATATATATGTATATATATATGTATGTATATATGTATGTATGTATGTATGTATGTATGTATGTATGTATGTATATACAGATATACAGTGGCGGACTGGGTCTAAAAATATTGACTGCCAGGAGATGAAGGGGGCCCACCTACATATAGAATGCTATCATGTAATTTTTATAATGAATAAATAAAATTTTCAAAAAATACATAAGTGGAAACAAAACAGTGTAATCAACTTTTTGCGGGAAAATATCTTACCTTCTTCAATAAAAAATAGGTATTTTGTGAAATCCAGAGACTTTCAATAATTACCTTTGGTCTTTCACACTCACACTATATATATATATATATATAATAATAATATTATTTATAGTTATATATACACTATATATAACTATAAACAGGAAAGGTCAGTATTTTATAACTACCTTATTACCAGTAAGAAAAATAGCTCAATGTAAATACATCAGATGTTTTACAAAACAGGAATATAAATTACACAATAATCAAAACTATGTTCAAATAATTTTATTGCTGACAATCGTTTCTTCCAAACTTTCGCTCGTGTTCTTTGGAGCTTTAGCAAAGTTTGGACATATAATTAACTTCCTATTCAACTGAACAATCATAGATACATGGATATTAATGTTGTCATCAACAGTTTCGTATTTACAGAGTGGAATGGATGTGACAGAGATTACAAGAGAATAGTATAATAATTAAAGCAGTATAGAGAGTGCAAGTGCGTTAGGCATATACAGGACAGTTAGGTAGGAAAACAAGCAATGATACTAGGTATATATAATTACTGCATGGCAAAAGAATCGCATAAAATAACATAGGTTTACAAGCATATAAAGCAGGCAAAGGTGTTTGTGTATTAAAATCATGAGTTTATGGTGAATGTAGTGTGATAATTATTTCTGTAATGTTCAGATGTGCGTGTGTTGAGAGTATTATTATTATTATTGTTATCACTCTGTAAATACGAAACTGTTAATGACAACATTAATATCCATGTATCT
>OZ024741.1:343594636-343599636 GCA_964016885.1 Eledone cirrhosa
TAAGATACTACAGTGGGCCCTGCAATGCTACTGTGAGGTCCTGCAATGCTACCGTGGACCTCCTGGGGCCCACTTGCCATTGGGCAACCTGGCAACCTGGCCAGTCCACCACTGTATATATATATATATATATACATATTTCCACTCACTCCCTCTCTGTTTCTCCCCTTCTCACTTCCTCCCGTTCGTTAGTAGTGGGATTCTTTCTTTCTCACATCTCATTCACGTCGGCGGTCTGTTTTCTGACCGTTCATGAAATTCTCCCAGCTTATGCTGACCGGATAACCATCATGTTGCTTGCTTTTCTCCTACCTTCGGTTTACTTTTCCTTCTATGTTGTTTACTTGTCTCACTCGCTTTACGCGATTCACTTGTCCCAATAGCTTATTTTAGTTATTGCTCGCACCAACCTGAGGTATATGATTTTTAATGCGATGAAATACCAATGATGGTTGGCAAATCACTGATGAGGGACTAATTTTATAATATGTAACCCATGTGCAACCACGCAGTTTTCCTCTTTCTTCCCATGTTTTATATATATATATATATATATATATATATATATATATATATATATATATATATATATGTATGTATATATGTATGTATGTATGTATGTATGTATGTATGTTTTCTCTTTCTCTTAATTTTGAGTATATTTTTTTGACCGGCCACTCTCCTGGTGGCAAGGTTGTAAAAGAAAAGAAATTGTCATCCCTTGAATCGCAAGAATGTTTTGCAAATTTTGAAGGTGCCAGCTATCGCAGCCATTTGTAGACTATGAATTAGGGAGCTGCGCTTTTTTTCCGCAAATCCAAGTTCAGTCATACTTTGGTCCAAGCGGGTTGGTATATAACCCGTAGCACCAATAATGATGGGTATGAAGCTAAAGGTGTATCTTGGATACTGGATTTGTAAACTCCTCATCAATGGTCCGTAGATGTCCTCCTTCTCCTGTATTTTTCTGACAACGTTTACATCAAGTGGGCAACTGATCTCCACAACAGAACACGTTTTCAATGTGTGGTCCCAAACTACAATATCAGGCCGGTTGTGCTTTAATCTGGTGGCAGTTTTTATTTTCAGGTTCCACCAGTATTCCTTAGTGCCATCTGTCTCAATATATTCTTCCTCGTTTGTTATTAATTTTGTTTTCCGAAGTGCGTTCCAGATGGTTCTAGCTATCCCATCGTGTCTCATGGGGAGGTAGTAGCGAGATGACATTCTTTCGCAGCTGGCAACAATGTGGCTTACATCCTCGATCTTTGTTTTACATAGCCTACATTTATTGTCAGCTGCTGGCCCTCCTCTTTTGTGCAGCAGATATTTGGTAGGGAGTTCTTGTTCCTGTATTGCATAGAGATATCCCTCAAGGTGTGATGTCATAAACTTGTCGGAACTCCATGCCAGGCTTTTTGAGTGGTTTATCCCCTCTATGGTCTGTGTTTTACGCCTCAAGTATCCATGCACATGTATGTATGTATGTATGTATGTATGTATGTATGTATGTATGTATATATGTATGTATATACAGTGGCGGACTGGGTCTAAAAATATTGACTGCCAGGAGATGAAGGGGGCCCACCTACATATAGAATGCTATCATGTAATTTTTATAATGAATAAATAAAATTTTCAAAAAATACATAAGTGGAAACAAAACAGTGTAATCAACTTTTTGCGGGAAAATATCTTACCTTCTTCAATAAAAAATAGGTATTTTGTGAAATCCAGAGACTTTCAATAATTACCTTTGGTCTTTCACACTCACACTATATATATATATATATATAATAATAATATTATTTATAGTTATATATACACTATATATAACTATAAACAGGAAAGGTCAGTATTTTATAACTACCTTATTACCAGTAAGAAAAATAGCTCAATGTAAATACATCAGATGTTTTACAAAACAGGAATATAAATTACACAATAATCAAAACTATGTTCAAATAATTTTATTGCTGACAATCGTTTCTTCCAAACTTTTGCTCGTGTTCTTCGGAGCTTTAGCAAAGTTTGGACATATAATTAACTTCCTATTCAACTGAACAATCATAGATACATGGATATTAATGTTGTCATCAACAGTTTCGTATTTACAGAGTGGAATGGATGTGACAGAGATTACAAGAGAATAGTATAATAATTAAAGCAGTATAGAGAGTGCAAGTGCGTTAGGCATATACAGGACAGTTAGGTAGGAAAACAAGCAATGATACTAGGTATATATAATTACTGCATGGCAAAAGAATCGCATAAAATAACATAGGTTTACAAGCATATAAAGCAGGCAAAGGTGTTTGTGTATTAAAATCATGAGTTTATGGTGAATGTAGTGTGATAATTATTTCTGTAATGTTCAGATGTGCGTGTGTTGAGAGTATTATTATTATTATTGTTATCACTCTGTAAATACGAAACTGTTAATGACAACATTAATATCCATGTATCTATATGATTGTTCAGTTGAATAAGAAGTTATTTATATGTCCAAACTTTGCTAGTGCTCCAAAGATGTCAAACGAAAGCTTGGAAGAAACGATTGTCAGCAATAAAATGATTTGAACATAGTTTGATTATTGTGTAATTTATATATATATATATATATATATATATATATATATATATATATGTGTGTGTGTGTGTGTGTGTGTGTGTGTGTGTGTGTGTGTGTGTGTGTGTGTGTGTGTATATCAATATATATATATATAGTAATGGAAAAAATTTAACGAAATTTCATTTCTCACTCTTAGTACTCTTGTTACTTAAATATAAGTATGTATACGTACATACATATATGTATACAGACGTACAGTAGTATGTATATATATATACCTACATGCACATATATATATATATGTAGGTATGGATTTACCGAACATTTATTATAGTGCTCGGATGTTTGTAAACCAACATCCCGAATTAAGCCGTACACTGTTTAGCAACCAACGTTGCCCTTTTGTTATATATATATATATATATATATATATATATACACCACCTTCACCACTAATTGATTTTACAGGTGTCTTTAACCCATTGGTACCAAAGATTATTTAGCCAGTAATTCATGTATGTGTAGGTATATATATATATATATATATATATATATATATATATATATATATAATGTAGAGCTATTTGCCCTATAATATATTTTGGTTCCTATTAATTCCTTGCGGAATTGATTGACAAAATGCTTAGCTTATTTCTTTTATTATTATTTTTTTAATTTCATTCTTTCTCTTAGACTTCGGGTATTCTTTGAAAGCTAAGCATTTGCCCCTAAGATACTACAGTGGGCCCTGCAATGCTACTGTGAGGTCCTGCAATGCTACCGTGGACCTCCTGGGGCCCACTTGCCATTGGGCAACCTGGCAACCTGGCCAGTCCACCACTGTATATATATATATATATATACATATTTCCACTCACTCCCTCTCTGTTTCTCCCCTTCTCACTTCCTCCCGTTCGTTAGTAGTGGGATTCTTTCTTTCTCACATCTCATTCACGTCGGCGGTCTGTTTTCTGACCGTTCATGAAATTCTCCCAGCTTATGCTGACCGGATAACCATCATGTTGCTTGCTTTTCTCCTACCTTCGGTTTACTTTTCCTTCTATGTTGTTTACTTGTCTCACTCGCTTTACGCGATTCACTTGTCCCAATAGCTTATTTTAGTTATTGCTCGCACCAACCTGAGGTATATGATTTTTAATGCGATGAAATACCAATGATGGTTGGCAAATCACTGATGAGGGACTAATTTTATAATATGTAACCCATGTGCAACCACGCAGTTTTCCTCTTTCTTCCCATGTTTTATATATATATATATATATATATATATATATATATATATATATATATATATATATATATATATATATATATAAAATATAACTGAACAAAAGAGAAAAACTAACACAGATATATACATATATGTGTTTAAATCTTACAGCGCCTTGGAATCATTTCGATATGCTGCCACCTGTGCCTCTGCAGCCTGATCTTCTAACCGCTGGCGCTTGTCTTTTCGACAGCTCTTCTTTACTTCCTTGTCAAGACGTCTGTACTCTTTGTCCACTTCCTTCCATTGCTGTCGAGTTTTGGTTTGATCTCTTTTGTTCTTAACATCCTTCCTCTTGTCAATGAGATTCCATGAAGTACTGCTCATCCACTGTTCCCGGTTGGTCCCCCTTCTTCTACCAACAACTACATCAGCACTCGCCCTGACCGCCTGAGCAAACATCTGCCACTGGTCTTCAGGGTTCTGTACGTGCTCTAGTTCTTGGAACATATTCCTGATCTCCAGGTAGAATCCCTCTGACGTGCCTTGGTCTTGCAGGCTTGCGACAGCATATGGCCTCACGGTCTTATTTGCTTTGTTCTTCTTCAAGCGGATTTTTCCAACCACAAGATGATGGTCAGATCCGACGTCTGCCCCACGTAGGTGCGAACATCCAAGAGAGAGGAACGCCACCTCGTGCCAATGCAGATATAATCAATCTTATTCCTGGTGTTGCCATCAGGGGAAGTCCATGTCATCTTGTGAATCCGCCTATGGGTGAAGAATGTATTCCCGATGGAGAGGTTGCTGATACTGCTCAGGGACAGCAACCGTTCCCCGTTGTTATTGGTGGAATCAGCTGAACCGTGGGAGCCAATGGCTGAATGCATTTCTCTCCTGTCTCCATATAGCTTGGCATTGAAGTCACCAATCACCAGCCTAATATCTGACCTGGGTGTTTCCTCTAGGACATCCTGTAGTTGGATAAATAAGGTATCCTTATCTTCATCTGAGGCAGCTTCAGTCGGGGCGTAGACTTGCACTACGGTCACCTTGGCTAACCTTGTGCTCAACCTGGCAGTAATAATTCGTTCACTCACTGGCCTCGATCCCGCAAGAGACCGTGATACATCTCCGGTGAGGATGATACCAACTCCCTGGAGATGGTGGTCATCATCACCGGAGTAGAGAATAGTC
>OZ024741.1:343604636-343607136 GCA_964016885.1 Eledone cirrhosa
GGTCCTTAGAGTAATAACATACGTTTAAATAGCTTGACAAATCGAACATTGTGGCAAAATCTAACACACAATGATATACCAAAGTAACGATAGAACTAACAGGTTGAATATATATATATATATATATATCATAACTCATGTCCTTAGAATTATTAGATAAAATATATACCATTTCCATAGAGCCACAACGTGACCAGTTGCAACATATATATCTATGACTTTATGTATATGTAAACCTTTATATATATATATATGTGTATATATATATATATATATATATATATATATATATATATATATATATATATATAAATTAATAAAATAATGAATAAACAAAGAAACGGTTCCTTATATTAAAAATATTCATCATTTTACGATCGTTTCTAGGATATATATGTGTTAGTGTTGGTATGCATATTCTATAGATCTATGTAAAATATTTATACAAACTACCAGAGGGAATATACATACCTACACATATATATGCTGTCTTCAGAAATAATGATATTTGTTTATTGAAAAAAACAAAGATTGAATACAATAGGTCTGTTTGGGAACAGGTTTTGAATTGACCAATAGAAAGATAGTGAAGGTCAAGATAGTAATATAGTGGTAGAAGAACCTTAAATTATGGGTAGAGGAAGGTAGATTTCAGTTTTGGATGGAAAAGAATATTATGAATGAAAGATTATTTTAGGGATGAAATAGGTTGTATGCTAACCTCAGAAATAATTATATTTGTTCATTGAATAAAACCAACAAAGATCTAATATAGTCTGTCTGTTTGGTAAGAGGTTTAGAATTAACCAATAGAAAGTTAATAATTGGCCAAATGGTAAAATAGTAGTAATTGAAGCTTATTTTAGGGGTAGATTAAGGCAGATTTCAGTTTTGAATGGAGTGTGAAGAATGAGAAGGTTATTTTAGGGGTGAAAATAGGTCAGGTCAGTAAAAGGTATACGAGCAGTTGCTGTTATAAAATAGTAATAACATACGTTTAAATAGATTGACAAATCGAACATTGTGGCAAAATCTAACACAATAATATACCAAAGTAACGATAGAACTAACGATATATATATATATATATATATCTGTGTGTGTGAATGTATGTGTGTGTACGTGCGTGTCTATAAAGATTTATGTTCTGCATGTGGGAAAGCAAGTATAGTACAAATGGTAAAACAAGATTTGGTAAAACATCTCGTGGGAAAGAGTGAGAAAATATGTAAAACAACCCAAAAGGGTATATGCTTATATTGTTCGACCATGAAAATTTAGCTGGACAATGAAATTCAGTGTGTACAAAATCATAATAAATTAGGTCTATTTATATAGAGCGCTTGTACTTGCAGTTGATAATCATGTTAAACACGCACGCATACACACAGATACCACACACACACACATATATATATATATATATGTATGTATATATATATGTATATATATATATATATATATATATATATATATATATATATATATAAAATAATAAAATAACAGGAGGCTGGACTGGTGTAATTCCTTAAAAGGTTTATTATACTATGATCATTTCAGTGAACGGGTTCAGTATGAATCCGGTGACATCATCAGGTATTCGAAATATAACAAAGGAATATAATAGACACAATCCATGGGGCTGAAAATCAGAGACATGTGGGCGGCCGAACATTTAGCAGTTCTAGCCCGGTCAGCCGCCCTCGACCGGGCTAGAACTGCTAAATGTTCGGCCACCCTCATGTCTCTGATTTTCAGCCCCATGGATTGTGTCTATTATATTCCTTTGTTATATTTCGAATACCTGATGATGTCACCGGATTCATACTGAACCCGTTCACTGAAATGATCATAGTATAATAAACCTTTTAAGGAATTACACCAGTCCAGCCTCCTGTTATTTTATAATAATTAACTCCGTACTCGTACCACCAGCTACACAAGCGAAGACGGGTGAGTTGCATTACGTCGAGTACTCTCCCTAATATTACATCAAGGTTGACCATACGGAATGACCAGTTCTATCCAGTGGTGAACCAACAAACCTAAATAAATATATGTATATATATATATATATATATATAATAGAAAGGACGATATGTTATATCTTCATTACTTTTAATGACGACTAGCCCGACTCTGCAATCAAAAGCTCGTCCGATCACTGCTGTGGAAATGTCAGAACCGGGCTAGATCGATACAGATCGAATTTTGAGCTGATCAATACCAAAATATGCGTCACTACTCAATAAACATAATGAAGATATAACATATTGTCCTTTTTATTATTACTACAATCTACCATGTTCTACACCTCTATACTTACTGGAAACTACACATCGAGTGCTCACTCTGGTCTGGTAAACCTAGAGTAACTGGACGTTACAATCCCGATATATATATAGATATATATATATATATGTGTGTGTGTGTGTGTGTGTGTGTGTGTGTGTGTGTGTGTGTGTGTGTACATAATAAACAACACAATATAATTGTCCCA
>OZ024741.1:343612136-343624636 GCA_964016885.1 Eledone cirrhosa
GCTTGTGGTAGGGGTAGTATTGTTCGGTGTTCAGGTTTAGGGTGGTGTCTAGGAAGTTAACTACCATTCTATTTGGGTCTAGTTCTATACCGAGCCCCTGGTTTTTAAAGAAATAGCGAATACGCTTCCTCATTCCCTCCAACATATTGGGGCTGTGGTCATACACTGTGAAGAGAGCATCGTCACGATATAATCCGCCGCCCAGGCAGGGGATTTCATCTTTTATCTGTTTCAGCAGGAAGAGCCCAACCAGGTCCGTTACCTGTACTGAGTCGCTTGAGCCCATCGTGATGTCAAAGTTATTTGGCCAATTACTGCTGGTCCAAAGGTCTCCATCGAAACGGATTAAGGTCTTTCTTGCGGCGTGGATGACGCTCACCTCCTCTCGGCTTAGGTCCGTGTTGGACATCGCTAAAAATAGAGCCTTATTGAGTACTATGGGTGAGATTGAGGAGTAGTAGCCTGCGATATCCAGTTGTATAAAGCTGGTCTTACTTTTCTCATGTAGTATCTTAAACCATTCTATTACCTCTCCCGTGCATGACCATTGCTCTAATTTAGTTTTCTTCCGAAGCTTGGGCAAAATCCTATCTAGTATTCTTTTACTGACGATCCCTAGGTCAGATCTGGAGTGAGCTATTAGTCTGACAGGGAAGTCGGACACAAAGTTTGGCTTGTGATCTTTCAGGGTAATTCGCAGCTCCCTTGGTTGTTATGGGGCCGTCCTGTCCTCTATGCCGAGTTCAGATATAATCCTGTAAGCTGTGGCATTGATCTCATCCAGGGTAAATCCAGGTGTTTTTTGTAGCACTTCCTCAGTTCCTTGAGAATTGGTAATTAATGCCTTAAGAAGAACCTAGTATAGGGTTGTAGGGTTAAAACCCCCAACTCCGAATACCTCTACATAGGAGCCACATCAACGAGCTTTAAAGACCGCTGGTATAACCATCACCATTCCTTCAATAAGGAGGCCAAAAGGAAAAGTACGGCTCTCTCCGACCTGATCTGGAAGCTTAAGCTAGACAGGAACCCGTACTCTATGGCCTGGTCCATAATCAGGAAAGTATCACCCGATAAAGGGGGATCTCGCATATGCAAACTATGTCTGAACGAGACTCTCGAGATAATAAGAGGTGGAAGCGGCCTGATAAACCTAAGAACCGACTTCTTCGGGACATGCAGACACCTCAAGATATATGGACAGTAGCAACACAATAAGATGTGAACTCCCCTCAAACTATAGGGATTTCTCCAGAATATGTAAACACCTCCCGGCCAAACCTCCCTCAAGCTATATGGGCAGTAACAACACCATAGGTTGGGAACTCCTCTGAAGCCATAGGGACCAACCCAGGCTGAGCAGACACCATGATATCCTAGATATTGATTCTGACACAGTCTTTATAATTTGGTCAACATATTTATAACACACACACATTTTAATTTACCTGATTTTAGATTTTTCAATTTTGATTTCTCATTATTCATTTGTTATTTGTTTTCTGTTTTCTTCACTTTATAACCTTATATTTATATTTTAATTAAGATTGGTTATAACACACACATTTTATTTGATTATCCTATTTCGTTTTATTCTTTTACCATCTTGTTCCTCCTACCAATCTATCCTACATATTTCTGACCTTGAGATTGGTTATAGCACACACATTTTATCTTATTCTATTCGAATCTTCATTTTATTTTTCTCTTTTCATTTTCATTATTCATTTTCCATATTCACTTTTCATTACTTTTCCATTACTTTTTCATTAATTTTTCATTTATTCTCTATGTATTATTTATTTTCTGTTTACTTCATTTTATTGCCTTCTATTTCTTCATATACATGGCAGCCCCAGATGAGATGGGTATAACACACACACACATTTATTCGATTAATTTATTTTATTTTGTTCCATCACCATCTTATTCCTTCTACCACTTTATCACCCTTCTTTTGAGCTGACTCCAACAATAACATCACTACCAACATAAGAATAGAGGTCAGATGTACCTAACAATAACAAGAACAACAACTACAGATTGGCTTGCCTCAGAACAAATTTCTATAGATTTTTGACTGAGGAATGTTCTAACAACTGACCAATGAGAGGAGAAGAGGCCCTTTGATGCTGAAATTCGTTTGTTTGAATTCATATGATTCCAGTTCCTCGGTGAAATAACAACCCAACCAGGAACTGGGCATATCAGAGTATTGACAAAGTTATGCACCTCAACAACACGTGTACTCGTATCTACCACACTAATTCGGACTGCCTGAAGAGGTCACAGCCAAAGATGGCTGTCACCGAAATAAATATAGCAGTAATAAACGAAGCCAAATTTTAAAAATTTGACTTATTTATTTTGTTTTATTTTACATTACTCCGGAGTAACCAAACCAACCTGCGCACTTCGTCGAGTGCTCCAATCCGCATAATGAGGTGTTGGTATACAACCAACATATACCCAAAATTTATTTATATATATATATATATATGGTTATACGGAATGTATAACGATGTCTCTCTCTCTCTCTCTCTCTCTCTCTCTCTCTATATATATATATATATGTATATATATATATATATATATATATATATATATATATATATATATATATATATATATATATATATATATATATATATATATATATATATATATATATACAATATTAAATAAATGGAAACTATATTTATAAAACCATATTTATTTCATTATATATATTTCGGGGATATCATATTAACAATATGCTATGCCTTCCTCAGACAAAATACAATATAAACAGTTTTATAGATAAATAGATTCGACATACCGTTATAACACCGACTTCCATTTGAAGAGGTTTAGGCTGGCAGTGAAAAAATTTTACACAGAGAGAAAGAAAGAGAGAAAAAAAGAAAGAAAGACAGAAAACGAAGAAAAGGAAGAAAAAGAAGAAATGCATGGAACAAAATAGAGAGATGGAAAGATAGATAAAGCGAAGAACTTCATGTAAAGAAACAGAAAGAGATATATATATAGAGAGAGAGAGGAAATAGAGATAGATACATATATATATAGAAAATTAGGTAGTGGGAGGTCATTTTGAGTAAATGTATCAATGATACATTTATTTATTTATTTATTTATTTATCTCAAGTATTAATGTAAGGGAGATATATATAGAGAGAAAAAATATAGAGAGAGGAAAAAATAGCGAGAGAAAAAAAAAAAAAAAAAATTTAAAAATAGCCAGATATATTCGAGGCGTAAAAACCCTATGTTTTAATGTATTAGTATTTATAAAACTTACACTATATTGTAAATATCAGTATTCGTGAATGAGACAAGTACCCATAGTGTGTGAAAATTAATTATCTTATGTTTAGTTTTAAAAAAATTCATATGTTTATGTGACAGCTACAAACATCCATGCGAATCCACATGATTCACCCTGCAAACTCTAAGTTCACGGAAAACATTCACAATGTGGTATAAAAATTTGAGCATACATATATGTGTATTAATTATTATTCCTGTCTTTACTCTACAAGATTATCTATCAAGCAGAAATAGAGAGCAGATTTCAATATACCAATAAAAACATATATCAGAAACAAAACTAAAAAAATAAAAAAATAAAAAGATAACAATAATAATAATAAGTAAAAATAAGTAATAATAAAATAGAAAACTAAAAAAATATTACGAAAGAATATTACATAATAAAAATATTACATATTAAAAATATTACGTATTAAAAAATATTACGTATTAAAAATTTACATATTAAAGATATTAAAAATAAAAATAAAAATAAAAATAAAAAATAAAAAATATTATAAAATACTACAATAATAAAAAATAAAAATAAAAATAAACCACAAAGATCAACCCTTCAAAGTTAATTGACAATATATTGCCAAGTTCATTACAAGACAAAGCCAAAAATTATCTATCAAATCACATCTAGCAAAGATCATTTCAAAAAGTCTATGATGTCCAAATTGGTCTACATATGTTCTTATATTTAATATAGAAGTTTATCTAGTGTAAGGTTTATTCAAAAAATTTGGAGCATCAGCTTTTAGGGTAGCTTAATTTTTCATGAGGAATGTTTAAATAAAAATAAAATAAAAATAAAAATAAACAATAAAAAAAAGAATAAAAAGAAGGAATCAAAAATTTATCGGCTAGTTTCCCATATAAATATAAATCAAACTAAATATACTACATTTTAAATTTAAATTTATATTTAAACGTTGAGTTTAATCTATGTTTGCAACAACTGAATACATTTGTCCGTAGGTTAAGGAAATTTTTAGATTTTAGTATAAAGAATATCTCCTCTGCGCAGAGGTCACATGTCTCAGAGGATGAATTAAAAGGAATCCCTCTTGAGACTATATTCCAAGCCGTCGAATATCTAACGTTATCTAGCTTAAGTTGCCAGAGTACGCCTGATAGTGCCGTTGAAGATTTTTTACTTGGATCTGTGAAAGAATTCTTGTGGTTATTATAGCGAAGTTTAAATTCCGTCGATGTGGAACCGACGTAGTTAAAAGAATTAGAGTCAGTATTAACATTACAATTGTATACTATATTTTTAACTAAGCAGTTGTTATTTAACGGACATTTAGATCTATCTCTACAGTTACATTTGTTAACTTGTATATTATTTATGCTATTATCACTAGGTTTTAAGTTCCTATTATTTATTCTATTAATATTTTGTGCTAAATTTTTGGTGGATGAGTAGGTTAATTTAATTGTATGCCTATTGAAAATTGAGTGATACCTATGTGTTCTAGGGAAGCGATTATCAAGAGCTTTGAAAAATAATTTAGCGATGTGGGTTTTAATGTTTAGTGAGAAAGGGGGGGCAAACCAAATTATGTTCCTAGTTCTATTTCTTTTTTGGCCTTTGGAATTATTGTAATGCTTTCTATTATAGTTGTTAATGTTGTTGCCGTAATTAAAAAAGTTGTTACTTTGTTTAGTTTGTCTATCATTATCTATGTACACAATCTTATCAGCATATCCTGCCCTAGCTAATGCTTCATTATAGTATTGGGCCTTTTCGTCGAAAATCTTTCTATTCGACGAGATCCTAGAGATACGTTTTTGAACTGAGTTTACTATAGTGTTTTTGACAGATCTGGGGTGGTTAGAGTTAAAGTTGACATAGTTTAAGTTTTCATTCAACTTGTGAAAAGGATAGTGGAGACATGTGTTGAGATTTAATGTTATATCTAGGAAATTGACTATTCTATGGTTGTTCTCAATTTCTATTTTAAGGTTAAAGTAATTAAAAAATTTTGTAATTTGTTTACATTTTCTATTTAGTTCAGGGTTATTATTATTAATAAGTAAAAGCATGTCATCCCTATATAAACCTCCGGTAGTACCAGGTATTTTCCTATGTAGCGAATTGATTAAAAATAAGCCCACAAGGTCAGTTACCTGAGCTGAGTCGGAAGATCCCATAGTTATGTCAAAATTGCTATCTCTATCTGCTCTGGTCCATAATTTGTCATTAAATTCTATCAAAGTTTTCCTAGCCGATAATATAATATGCATTTCTTTGCTAGTTAGGTCAGTATGTGTGAATGCGTAATTTAGTGCCTTATTTAGTAGACTAGGGGTAATAGAAGAATAATAGTTAGCTATATCAAGTTGAATAAACCTATTATTATTGTTATATTTAATTTGCCTAAACCACTCAACAACCTCTCCAGTTCCCTTCCACAAGCTCAGGTTAGATACACAATCCAAGTTCTTAATTTGCTGTATCACCCTGTCAAGAATGTTTTTGCTTAATTTGCCCAGGTCCGATTTTGAAGGTGCGATCAATCCAACTGGCAGGTCATTTTCAAAATTCCTCTTGTGGTCCTTCATATTGATCTTCGGTTTCCTGGGCACGAAAGGTTGTGTTCTGTTCTCAATTTCCAACTCATGCATTATACAAGATGCTTCGACATTCATTTTCTCAAGTTCGGCCTTATCTGCTACCTTGTACTTTTTCCTCAGCTCTTTCAGTATGAGGCCATTATACATGTCTTTCCGCACTCCATAGAGGTTGTTGGTCTTGTCAGATTTCACCAAGATCTTCTCAGTTTTCTCTAAGCTCTCAATGTTATCCTTAATGCCTTTCAGATATTCCTGGCCTTTGAAGTTTCTCTTGAATTTGACCCCTTGTATGATAGAAATTATATCGTTTTCAAAGTCAGATAAAAGTTTGTTAGGGGGTGGATTTCTTTTAGATTTGAAAACTTTGTTTAAGTCCGAGACATTTTCGTCTGCATTAGATTTATCCAAGTGGAATGCACGCTACCTGATTCTCCTTATAAAAGAGTCAGATTTATCTATTAATTGTTTTATAAAGTCTTTGTTTCTAGGTAGAGGTATGTCTTTTAGAGAGGAAGTAATCTTAAAGAATTCCATTTTTCCAGTTATAATATAAAGCGCTCAACAGTATTGGAGCAAGATACATGGAAAGTTATATTTAAAATTGTTGGGTTACAACTAGTAAATATTTATAACTGATATAAAAGCACTCGACAAATATTTGGAGTATATTTACAATATTAAATAAATGGAAACTATATTTATAAAACCATATTTATTTCATTATATATATTTCGGGGATAACATATTAACAATATGCTATGCCTTCCTCAGACAAAATACAATATAAACAGTTTTATAGATAAATAGATTCGACATACCGTTATAACACCGACTTCCATTTGAAGAGGTTTAGGCTGGCAGTGAAAAAATTTTACACAGAGAGAAAGAAAGAGAGAAAAAAGAAAGAAAGACAGAAAACGAAGAAAAGGAAGAAAAAGAAGAAATGCATGGAACAAAATAGAGAGATGGAAAGATAGATAAAGCGAAGAACTTCATGTAAAGAAACAGAAAGAGATATATATATATAGAGAGGAAATAGAGATAGATACATATATATATAGAAAATTAGGTAGTGGGAGGTCATTTTGAGTAAATGTATCAATGATACATTTATTTATTTATTTATTTATTTAGCTCAAGTATTAATGTAAGGGAGATATATATAGAGAGAAAAAATATAGAGAGAGGAAAAAATAGCGAGAGAAAAAAAAAAAATTTAAAAATAGCCAGATATATTCGAGGCGTAAAAACCCTATGTTTTAATGTATTAGTATTTATAAAACTTACACTATATTGTAAATATCAGATTTATTCAACTTTATATAGCTAACTATTATTCTTCTATTACCCCTAGTCTACTAAATAAGGCACTAAATTACGCATTCACACATACTGACCTAACTAGCAAAGAAATGCATATTATATTATCGGCTAGGAAAACTTTGATAGAATTTAATGACAAATTATGGACCAGAGCAGATAGAGATAGCAATTTTGACATAAATATGGGATCTTCCGACTCAGCTCAGGTAACTGACCTTGTGGGCTTATTTTTAATCAATTCGCTACATAGGAAAATACCTGGTACTACCGGAGGTTTATATAGGGATGACATGCTTTTACTTATTAATAATAATAACCCTGAACTAAATAGAAAATGTAAACAAATTACAACATTTTTTAATTACTTTAACCTTAAAATAGAAATTGAGAACAACCATAGAATAGTCAATTTCCTAGATATAACATTAAATCTCAACACATGTCTCCACTATCCTTTTCACAAGTTGAATGAAAACTTAAACTATGTCAACTTTAACTCTAACCACCCCAGATCTGTCAAAAACACTATAGTAAACTCAGTTCAAAAACGTATCTCTAGGATCTCGTCGAATAGAAAGATTTTCGACGAAAAGGCCCAATACTATAATGAAGCATTAGCTAGGGCAGGATATGCTGATAAGATTGTGTACATAGATAATGATAGACAAACTAAACAAAGTAACAACTTTTTTAATTACGGCAACAACATTAACAACTATAATAGAAAGCATTACAATAATTCCAAAGGCCAAAAAAGAAATAGAACTAGGAACATAATTTGGTTTGCCCCCCCTTTCTCACTAAACATTAAAACCCACATCGCTAAATTATTTTTCAAAGCTCTTGATAATCGCTTCCCTAGAACACATAGGTATCACTCAATTTTCAATAGGCATACAATTAAATTAACCTACTCATCCACCAAAAATTTAGCACAAAATATTAATAGAATAAATAATAGGAACTTAAAACCTAGTGATAATAGCATAAATAATATACAAGTTAACAAATGTAACTGTAGAGATAGATCTAAATGTCCGTTAAATAACAACTGCTTAGTTAAAAATATAGTATACAATTGTAATGTTAATACTGACTCTAATTCTTTTAACTACGTCGGTTCCACATCGACGGAATTTAAACTTCGCTATAATAACCACAAGAATTCTTTCACAGATCCAAGTAAAAAATCTTCAACGGCACTATCAGGCGTACTCTGGCAACTTAAGCTAGATAACGTTAGATATTCGACGGCTTGGAATATAGTCTCAAGAGGGATTCCTTTTAATTCATCCTCTGAGACATGTGACCTCTGCGCAGAGGAGATATTCTTTATACTAAAATCTAAAAATTCCCTTAACCTACGGACAAATTTATTCAGTTGTTGCAAACATAGATTAAACTCAACGTTTAAATATAAATTTAAATTTAAAATGTAGTATATTTAGTTTGATTTATATTTATATGGGAAACTAGCCGATAAATTTTTGATTCCTTCTTTTTATTCTTTTTTTTGTTTATTTTTATTTTTATTTTATTTTTATTTAAACATTCCTCATGAAAAATTAAGCTACCCTAAAAGCTGATGCTCCAAATTTTTTGAATAAACCTTACACTAGATAAACTTCTATATTAAATATAAGAACATATGTAGACCAATTTGGACATCATAGACTTTTTGAAATGATCTTTGCTAGATGTGATTTGATAGATAATTTTTGGCTTTGTCTTGTAATGAACTTGGCAATATATTGTCAATTAACTTTGAAGGGTTGATCTTTGTGGTTTATTTTTATTTTTATTTTTTATTATTGTAGTATTTTATAATATTTTTTATTTTTTATTTTTATTTTTATTTTTATTTTTAATATCTTTAATATGTAAATTTTTAATACGTAATATTTTTTAATACGTAATATTTTTAATATGTAATATTTTTATTATGTAATATTCTTTCGTAATATTTTTTTAGTTTTCTATTTTATTATTACTTATTTTTACTTATTATTATTATTGTTATCTTTTTATTTTTTTATTTTTTTAGTTTTGTTTCTGATATATGTTTTTATTGGTATATTGAAATCTGCTCTCTATTTCTGCTTGATAGATAATCTTGTAGAGTAAAGACAGGAATAATAATTAATACACATATATGTATGCTCAAATTTTTATACCACATTGTGAATGTTTTCCGTGAACTTAGAGTTTGCAGGGTGAATCATGTGGATTCGCATGGATGTTTGTAGCTGTCACATAAACATATGAATTTTTTTAAAACTAAACATAAGATAATTAATTTTCACACACTATGGGTACTTGTCTCATTCACGAATACTGATATTTACAATATAGTGTAAGTTTTATAAATACTAATACATTAAAACATAGGGTTTTTACGCCTCGAATATATCTGGCTATTTTTAAATTTTTTTTTTTTTTTTTTCTCTCGCTATTTTTTCCTCTCTCTATATTTTTTCTCTCTATATATATCTCCCTTACATTAATACTTGAGATAAATAAATAAATAAATAAATAAATGTATCATTGATACATTTACTCAAAATGACCTCCCACTACCTAATTTTCTATATATATATGTATCTATCTCTATTTCCTCTCTCTCTCTATATATATATCTCTTTCTGTTTCTTTACATGAAGTTCTTCGCTTTATCTATCTTTCCATCTCTCTATTTTGTTCCATGCATTTCTTCTTTTTCTTCCTTTTCTTCGTTTTCTGTCTTTCTTTCTTTTTTCTCTCTTTCTTTCTCTCTGTGTAAATTTTTTCACTGCCAGCCTAAACCTCTTCAAATGGAAGTCGGTGTTATAACGGTATGTCGAATCTATTTATCTATAAAACTGTTTATATTGTATTTTGTCTGAGGAAGGCATAGCATATTGTTAATATGATATCCCCGAAATATATATAATGAAATAAATATGGTTTTATAAATATAGTTTCCATTTATTCTATATTGTAAATATACTCCAAATATTTGTCGAGTGCTTTTATATCAGTTATAAATATTTACTAGTTGTAACCCAACAATTTAAATATAACTTTCCATATATATATATATATATATATATATATAATATATATTGACATATATATATACAAATACATATCATATATATATATATATATATATATAGTGCTAGAACACTGGAAGGTAATATCCGGGGTGGAGAGCACACTGTCCATGTGACGAGTTAGGTAGAAGTGGTTACACAACAGTTAGTTCACCATACCGAAAACAATTGTTTCACCTTAGCGGATCCTCAGCTCGTAATGGACATGGTTATACGGAATGTATAACCATGTCTCTCTCTCTCTCTCTCTCTCTCTCTATATATATATATATATATATATATATATATATATATATATATATATATATATATATATATATATATATATATAATATATATTGACATATATATATATATACAAATACATATCATATATATATATATATATATATATATATATATATATATGTATTTATTAAAATAACAGATTAAAATTTAAGCAAAGAATCGCTGCGTTCACCCTTAACGGGATCTTCTGAAACTAACAAAGTCAATCTGTAAACGCAGAACTGGATATTTCAAAAAACGTTGCAACCGGAGGAAGACAGGAAGACGATACTTTGGTTCGTGGAAACGTTCGCTGGCAAAGAACGGGAAAAAACGAATAATACGTCATTAATAGGAGCGGTTAAAAACAATTACGCGCAAAGACAGAACCACGTTTATGGTATAAAAGAGGTCGTAGACTAATGTTCTCTTAGGTGGTGCATAGAGACGTTCTCTGGAAATGAACGAAAAAACGAAGATAATAAGTCATATGTGGAGCGTGGAGAACAATAGCACGCAAAGACAAAACCACGTAAATGGTATAGCAGAAGTCGTAGACTACAATTCTAACTAGGAGACCAAATGAATCTCCGCTACAGAGTTAAGAACAACGTAAATAAATACAATACAGAAGTAATAGAAAAAAATAAATACATACACGCAAACAGATACGTACATACACAAACATACGCAAAACCTTACCATAGGTATACAAAACCACGCACATATAAATATGTGTGTGTGTGTATGCTTGTGTACAAATAAATAAATAATTATATAAACGTATATAAGTAAATAAATACGTATATAACAAGCGCACACACATACCTACAAATAAATACACGAATGTTCGGAGACGTAAGTCAACTAAAACAAGAAGTACACATATACACACACCCACCATACGTACGAACCTGCATACTCACGCAGACGCAAAACTCCCGTATACACATAGCCAAACCCTAAATACCAGAATATGTAAAAATTATACGCCATAACAGTCAAATATACGTACGAGAAGGTATACATACCTTCACAAAACATAGAGGTAATATATACTTACCTATGCAAATAAGTAATGGTATAAACATAACACATACTTAGCTCCCACATCAAGACGTAAAATATCCACGTACAGATCGTGCTATCCGTTAGGGTATAACGTGGGGCTGTAATACAGGAAAGTTTTGTGCAATTTATGTTTACAAGCCGAAATTGCCTCAGATTTTTTGTTTAAGATGTGGTCTGTAGCGTAGAGTATTTCCAGGGTCTCAGCGGCACAGATGTCACATGGTCTTTTATTTCCGTTATACGATCTAGCCCTAGCTAGGATCTCCCAGTGTAACTTATATTGGGTGTGGTTGTCTTTTAGACTCCAGATATAAGCTGAAAGTGACGTCATATTCCTTCTTAGAGGGTAACAAAAAGAATGGGTATGCATGTAAAAACGCTGCTTGAAACTATTGGCGGTTAACCCTATGTAGGCCCTACGGGACGTGGGTGTTACAACCTTACATTTGTAGACAATCTTACTAGAGAGGCATTTCCCGGATAGGGGACAATCAGCCCGATTCCTACAATTACAGTTAGTACTAACTACAGGGTTCCACGTGTTCCTACGGCTAGGTAGTTTAGCTAAATTTGAAGCTGTGATGTTATGTGCAAGGTTAGAAGTCGTAGAGTAAGAAATTTTAATAGTATTTCTATTAAAAATGTTACTATATTTATGTGTAGGAGGAAAATGCTTCGTAATAAGGGAAAGAAAGATCTTAGCTAATGGTGTGGCCACCTCCATATTATATGGTGGGTTAAACCAACAAATGCGACGGGATCTATTTCTTCTAGGTCTATTTTCGTACTCTGTATATGCTACCTTATCGACAAATCCACTTTCAGCAAGAGCTTCATTGTAATAAGTGGAAT
>OZ024741.1:343629636-343654636 GCA_964016885.1 Eledone cirrhosa
TATATATATATATATATATATATATTTATGGATATATTTATATATATGTATATATATATATATATATATATAATATATTTATATATATATTTGTGGATATATTTATGAATGTATATATATATAAACATATATATGTATTCACATATACATATTTCTGTTCACCTTTTGCATGTATATATATATATATATATGCATGTATGTATTTATGAATTTACCGGTATGTAAATTCTTCTAGGATCTACCAGCAACCCAAAAGACAAGATAGTAAATATTTGAAAGAAGAAAGAAAACCAATTTTAATAAGAAGAAGATGCAGATATTGAGTTAAACTGTAGTAACAACGGAAGGGCACACACTCATAAGCTGTCTATACAATCACTTGTATACTTCTCTGTATTAATAACATTATTGTTTCTCTGCCGAGTGACACTGCGTGAAACGTTAGACTTCGCTTTTTGTCTTCTACACTACTTGAGTCTTTTATATAATGGCCTCTTAGCCAGTAATTTTGTGGGCGCTGACCGTCGATTAAATCGACCTCAGTGCGTGACTGGTACTTTATTTTATCGAACCCGTAAGGATGAAAGGTAAAGTTAACCTCGGCGGGATTTGAACTCAGATCATAAAGGGCCGTATGAGCCTTTTATATAATGACATTTTGCTGTTACTGATCTTCCAAAAATCGCAGAAGCCACATGGTATTGATTTTAAGTGGTTGCATGACTTGCTAGAAAAAGCAGTATTTTGCACTCAAATTACATCCTATAGTTTTAAAAACAAACGACACATTAGGCAAAAAATTTCTAGATTTTATAAAAAGGATAGAGGTGATTAAATCTGGAACGCCTTTGGACATATGTCTGCTCAATCAGGGCTGACTGGAGATTAAAAAACAACAAAAAATAACAGTAAACTACATATTCAAGTATTGTGCTGCGACAGGCAAATATAGGGAACTGCATCCAAATGAAAGGAATCCTGTTGATTATCAAATACTAACCAGTACTCTTTCAGTGGAGATTTCTGGTGTCCTTGGCCCTCGGGCGACCTCCCTGCTCACCACCATCGGCAGAGAGTTGACTACCCAAAGCTGTGAGCCTGGCGAGCTGGATTGACCCTTCCAGCGAGTCTCCCTCGCCATACTCTGTGGAAATGCCATCTCTATTCTGTCCGCCGGAGCTGTGGGTCAACCAGCATGTGGGCCCCCATTTGATCATAATAGTGAGAGATGGTGAAAGCGGGAGAGACGGAGACAGTAACAATGGAAGTTTGATTCTTTTGTGTTCGGATCTGGTGTATATGTATATGTATCAAACAGATATATTTTTCATAGGCTCACAAACGTGCTCTTTCTATTATTTGTCATTTCTAAGGCCGGTGGATTTGCAGTATCGGTAGGGAGTCGGACGCCATGCTTTGCAGCATAGAGTTATGCCCCTTTACGATATTAGTTCAAATCCCGCCAAGGTTAACTTTCCTTTTCAGCCTTACGGGGTCGATAAAATAAAGCACCAGTAACGTACTGGGGTCAATTTAATCGACTTTCCCCTTCCCCCAAATTACTGGTCTTGTGCCTATACTAGAAATCATTGTCATTTCTAGCTATTGTTGTTGTTTATGTTGCTTTTTTGTTTTGTGTTGTTATTGTAGTTGTTCCTTATCCTTTTAGGATGATTGAATGACCAAACTTATGATCAAAATAATTCCAGCTACAAGCATTGCATATTTCAAGAGATATCTATGACTTCGCGACTCAATTTCTTTCTTTTGTAAGTTAAAGAATATAGTGTATGATTTGAAAGAAATGTCGCTGCTATTTCTAGCAGGTCATTTGAGCACGTAGTGAATTCGTCATTGAATCTTGGCTCCATACTTGGTTGTGTGTGTTTGTGACAGGAATAATTGTAACGGTTAGAGTTGGTATAATAGACGTTTGTGTGATAGCTCTGTCAGTTTTCAACGTGTATCCCGGCAAGCATTGTCTTGGCACAGTACGTTGTTGGCATGATATAGTGGTGTAATATTGTGGCAAGAAGGCAACATATTTTGATACATGAACACCAACTTCCAAACATATACTTCATACACACAGATACATACCTCACACACATACACCCATACACACACACACATTCCAAGTTACGCACACATACCTCACACACCAACACATGCACACATACCTCACACACATACTCTCTCCCTCTCTCTCTCACACGCACACACACCAACTCACGCACACATATTTCATACTCAGATACATACTCACACACACATAAACTCATGCACACATACTCACACACGCAGACTTCAGACACACCAACTCACGCACACATACTCACACACACACATACTCACACACACACACACCAACTCACGCGCATACACTCACATACAGACATACATACACACACACACA
Organism: Eledone cirrhosa; assembly: GCA_964016885.1. Lineage (NCBI taxonomy): Eukaryota > Metazoa > Mollusca > Cephalopoda > Octopoda > Eledonidae > Eledone > Eledone cirrhosa. The sequence continues at coordinate 343,632,053 of OZ024741.1, forward strand.
CACATACACCCACCAACTCACGCATACATACTCACACACATACACCCACCCACGTACACCAGATCACGCACACACACCTCACACACACACACACCAACCCACGCATGCATGCTCCTATATACCTTACACATACACACACACACACACACACGCACTAACTCACGCAAACATCCTCTCACACACGCACATTCACTCATACACACACATATTAGTAAAATAGTACTGCTGATAATCTGAAATGGCGATATTTCTTGTGGGAGATATTGGGCACCAGTTTATATTCACAGTAAACTAACGAGTATTTGAAGAAGGGCCCACTAGAAGAGAAATAAATGGTAGAAAGAAGAAGAGTAAATGAGGGAGAGAGAGAGAGGGGGGGGGGGGCTGATGGGCAATAGTAGCAGATAAATAAACAGAACGATATATGGACGAGGAAAGATAAATTTCTATTTATTTGCCACGAGGGCACAAAAGAAGGGGACATTTACACAGTGGGGAGTTTACATAAATCGAGTAAAGAAAAAAGGAATAACAATAATAATATAACAATAAAAAGTCCTCAAAAGGGTTGGGGATTGCACATACCCCCGAAAAGTGTGCAACTCTTTTCGCGGGGGAAGCCCAGAGAGGAGGCGCTCCCCCTTTCCTCTTCACTTCTTCACCTACAGAACAATGTAGAGAGAAGGCCCATTTACACGGGCCATTCTCGCTTCTTTCACCCACCTTTCATAAAACTGTCTGGGGCCAAGCACTTCTCTCTCCATCCTGATCCTTCTTCCGAAGTGGTATCGGAAGAAGTAAACCAGGTGATGGCCGGAGAGAAAGTCACCCGACCTCAGACCTTTCAGGCGCGTCCACCACACAACCTCTTTCATCATGGCTATTACGCACAGAAAGACCGCCTCTGCTTCGTTTCTGAAGGGAGGAGGCGGCTTGATGTTCACCACAGACTCAGCGGTTAATCGAATCGGCGCCACCCGCGACAGCAGTCGTTCGACGTAGCCCCACAGATCGGCAACGCCCGGGCAGTGTACCAGTGCATGCGCAACGGTTTCCTCGTCGCGCACGCAGTGGGACAGATCTTTTTCGCGGGATCCCTGCCCGGGCGCCCGTGTCTGTAGAGCTTTTCTCGAACGGGCAGAGCCCCCCGGTAACACTGCCAGGCTAGGGACCTCTGGAAGTTGTATGGACGAGGAAAGATAGATTGATAGTAAGGGATGTAGAGATAGAATATATATATATATATATATATATATATATATATATATATATATGTGTGTGTGTGTGTGTGTGTGTGTGTGTGTGTGTGTGTGTGTGTGTGTGTGTGTGTATCCCGGGTTCAATCGGGGGTGACCAAAGTAAGTAAGGAACTCAATACATAATAGAGTATATCATGTTGAATATAGAAATGGCTTCTACTTCACTAAAACTGTTTCATTCGAAGGAAATCATCAGGAAAGCTTTCAAGGCTTTCCTAATGATTTCCTTCGCTCTTCGCGTAATACCTGACGCATTTGACGTGAGCTAGGTCGGATAGTAGTATGGCTGTTTTCAATGCTTTTTTTGGCGTATCCATTTTATACATTTCTTTTACCATAAACACCAGACAAAGCCAGACTTGCTATCATTTCCATATGACAGAAGATAGCTGCTCTTTTTCACTGTAGATTCAGCAGGAGTTCGATTCGTATTACTCGTGATAGCAGTTGTTGGACTCAAGTACATATGTCCACAATTCAGGGACACTGGACGACAGAGGGCAGGACAATTTGTTCATCATCCTTGCATCTCGGACATGTTCGGCTGTTGCCCACTTCTGTGAACCTCCAGCATTTTGCCTCGAAATTCCTCGTCTGTAAATTTTGTCTTGAATATCGAACCCTTTGTTGCGATACCATGCCAAGGAGGTTTGGAAATTGTCCACAATGTTCAATCTGAACCTTCCGAGAAATGTTGTTTATACCGATCACAAACCCTAGAAATACCATAAACTATCACATTGTTCAACTGGCAGCAATCTGTGAGTGCCTGACACCATTTTGAATGCCAGATACCAAACATCCCTCCATTGAACTTGTTGGGTTTACATAGATAAGATTTGTACTAATACTATCATTTGGTCATCTTATCCAACTGCCTTAGGCGAGACAGCAAGTACTGCTTCACGCCAGCAGTCTCTGTTTCCCATCAAGGTTTGTAGGTCATCCTTGTCAACTCTAGTGTCTCTTTCTAAGATATCCTGGTAACTGAACTCTCTGGTAGAGGAGATCTTTTGTTGCGGGAAATCTTCTCTGCCTCTTATTCATAATGCAGTATCGTAATGAGGGCTGGTATATTGAATGTGTTCACCCATCCACCGAATATAAATTAAAAAGCTGTATGTGTTAATTATATTACAGGATTGCTTAGAACATTTGTTGATATACATTGCTTCCTCGTTCAGATTGTTCTGCGGGTAGAGCAGGTCCATTTCCACATTCGCTGTTATGTCTAGAAATTCACTATATTTAATGTAATATTTACTGTGATCCTAACACTGAATTGTCTAAACATACTGATTAACGGCTTTGTCGAACAACCTAGCTACAAGACCACGTGCTTTTACTAAATATGAATATATATGTGTGTATATAAAAATATATACACACACACACATATATATATATATATATATATATATATATATATATATAGATACGCACAACCACACACACATACCATACACACACACACGCACATATATATATATATATATATATATATGTATGTGTGTGTGTGTGTGTTTGTGTATATATATATATATATATATATACACATATAGGGAGAGTGACAAATGGAAGGATAGAAAATGAGAGAGAATTATCGATATAGAGATAGGTAGATAGGTATGTATGTACATACAGCACACACACACACACATATATATATATATATATAAATATATATATATATATATATATATATATATATATATATATATATATATATATATATGAGTGTGTATGTTTCTGTGTGTGTATGAATTGTCTTGAGAGAGAGAGAGTGATTGAATGAGGAACGATCGAATAAGATAGAGGTGGAGTAATATATGATTTTGAAGCATAAATATTAGAATCTGAAGACGTAATGAGGACGTTCGATGAAGAGAGAGAGAGAGAGAGAGAGAGAGAGAGAGGGGGGGGGGAGAAAGAGAGAGCGAGAGAGAAATATATATATATATATATATATATACGATATTAACAAATGGAAACTATATTTATAAAACCATATTTATTTAGAACTTTTACACACACACACACACACATATATATATATATATATATATGTATATATATATACATAGAGAGAGAGAGGGGGGGAGGGGGAGAAAGAAGAAAGAAAAATGGAAAGGAAGCCTAACTATGGCGCGTAGAGAATTGTAATGCAGGGACAGGTGATGGATGAAGCGGGAAATTGGGCGAAAAGAGCTGGTGTTGGTAGTGGTGGTAGGTGTATGTGTGAGACAAAGATGATGAACAAGAAACGATTAGATGGTGTGGTGAGTTGCATGGTGTTTGAGAGGTAGGCGTCCGTGATCAGACTTTATGTCATTAGTGATTAGTGGTCGTTATTCGATCAGACAGATCGGTTATACTAACTAGTATACCAGGTCAGCTATAAAATGATTGATAATCGGTGTGATAAATCAATATGTAGTCACATTCACGTAGACACACCTACGCAGGAGTACATACATCGATCTACACTAAAATGCCTATATATATATATATATATATATATATATATATATATATATTTATATTTATATATATATATATACATTTGTGTGTGAGGTGCGTATATGCATAATATATATATATATATATATATATATGCATATACACACCTCACACACATATGTATACACACACACACACACACACACACATATATATATATATATATATATATATATAAAGAGAGAGAGGGGGGAGGGAGAGAGACGTATAGGAAGTAGTTTCAGATATAGTTATATAAATAATTCATCTATACAGCCTTCATATAAATATAAATACGCATGCATACTCACACACACACATACATGTAGACACATGATGGCTGCCCCCTCGTTATCGAGTATGGCCATTGCACGAGAAAAAAAACAAAAACATAATAATATCAATACTAATAATAATAACAACAATAATAATAACGACAACAACAACAATAATAATATACATATATATATATATATACACACAAGCACACACATAAACATATCTATACACACACACACACACACACACACACACACACACACGATAGCAATTAACAGCGCTGCGATCGAATGTGGCTTTTTAGCCCAGCCAATGATCTAAAATGGCTTGCACAGAGTTGACAACCAAAACATTCACTGGGAATAGTCGGCTGTGGTTGGAGTTCGTGTACTTTTGCATGTCGCTTGAGCCCTCCTGCTGATTAACATTCTCTACCACATGTTTGGCAAGCATGATGAGTAGCATCTCCAACAGCAGCCTGGTAGTCAACCACTGGTCTTACTTTATGACTCCGAAGATGACTTTCGAGTCCAGCTTTGCTTAGGCAGAGTCTCGCACAGACGTTGTATGTCAGCACCATAGGAGGACCTTCGCCGTCTGGAAGTGCAACAGCAATGCCCTTTCTCACATCCCGCTTTACTTTCTCGTATGCGATTCGAGATACCTCAAAGGCAACTTTTCCCTCATATACAGTCTTTCTCCAATTATTACGATCAGCAGCAATATTCTCCCATGTATCAGCAGAGATGTTAGCGTCTTTCAAAGAAGCTTTCAACGACTCCTTATACCTCTTTTTTTGGTTTATGTGGCGGTCGTTTTCCTTTAACTAACTCTCCATAAAAGAGTTGTTTTGGTATTCTAGAATCCTTCATCCTGGTAAGGTGACCACTCCAACGGAGTCGTTGCTTAAGCACAAGAGCTTCTATACTGTCAAACATAGAGCTTTCCAAAATCTCGACATCACTGATGTGGTCCCTCCAGTGAACGCCATGGATCCGTCTGAGACACAACTGATCGAAACGCTCCAATTGCTTAAGGTGGTGTCGATATGTGACCCAGGTCTCGCAGGCATACAGAAGAGAAGAGAGCACACATGCCTTGTACACCTTTACCTTTGTCTTCTTGCATATATCTCGCCGACCCCAGAGTCGCCTTTCTAGCTTTCCGAAAGCATCACTTGCTTTCCTAATCCTGAGTGGGATTTCACTATCAAGGTTGCTGTATCGATTGACAGTGCTTCCCAGGTAGACAAACTGATCAACCACTCCATGTCGTTTACCATACACATAGATATTTGGTTCAGTGTACTGCTTACCAGGGGCAGGTTGGTACATGACGACGGTTTTCTTGAGACTGACAGTCAATTCTAGGGCACTGCAAGCATCAGAAAATGCATTCAAAATGTGCCGCATATCACTCTCTGTGTGCGTTACAAGATCGCAATTATCTGCATACAAAAGAGGTCTCTTATGATTGATGTAAATACTTTTGTTTTTGCAGCAAAGCGCCTGATATTAAATATGCTGCCTGAGGTTCGATATCAGATGTAAACACCATGTTCGCAATTCCTGAATGCAATACAGAAAACCATTGCAAAGTATATAGCAAATAGGGTCGGTGCTGGAATATCTCCTGTTTCACTCCAGTTTTTACTGAGATAGGCACCGACATGTTATCTCCGACATTAACCCAAGCCTTCATGTCGTCATGGAAAGACCTAATTAAACCAAGGAACTTATCAGGGCAACCAAGTTTCTGGTGAACCTTCCATAATGCATTTCTGTTAACAGTATCGAAAGCTTTTGTCAGATCGACAAAAACCTGATACAGATCCAAACCTTGTTCCATGCACTTCTCCTGGAGCTGTCTAGCTGAGAAGATCATATCAGTAGTGCCGCGTCCAGCACGAAAACCAGATTGACTTTCCGGAATAACACAATCTGCAATGTGTGTCAGCAGACGGTCCAGAAGCAACCTACATAAAACTTTCCCTACGACAGAAAGCAATGATATACCTCTGTAGTTCCCACAATCATTCCTGTTACCCTTTCCCTTGTACAAGACCATCATTACTGCATCTCTCCAGTCCTGAGGTACGGATTCATTAGCCCATATCCTGAGAAAGACTCCGCCTAACACGTGATTTCACATCCTTGAGTTCCTTATGCAACATATTCTTCTCTTGTGGTTTTACCGTCAAGTAGCGTGACAGAGAATGCCTCTTATCAACCAACAAGTCTTCTATATGTTCATCATTCTCATTAAACCAGTCTTGATGTTTTCTCCGCACCAATCCCAGGATACGCCTGCCTACATAATAAACCGACTTTTTAAGGGTCGGCCAATCCTCACGAAGATCTGCAACCTGCATCTCTTCTTGCAATGTCCTCTTCACATTTTTATCCTTAAGACGAGTAGCATTCAATCTTTGGGCAGGGCAACTCCAGGAGCCCGGATTTTACGTTTAGTGATTAGTTTCACTTTTGCGCGTACCAGGCGGTGGTCCGTCCAGCACTCAGCTCCAGGAAGAGCACGAACACACTGCAATCCTGTCTGTCACGCATCCATGACTAGGACGTAGTCCAAAAGATGCCATTCCTTAGATGCAGGATGCATTCATGTGGTCTTAAATTTGTTCTTTTGTTGGAACATGGTGTTGGTAACACACAGATCCAGATCCTCACCCCTCTGCAGCAGGAGCATACCATTTTGTTACACTTTCCCACCCCATGCCTTCCGATTACATTCCATGTGTTAAAATCCCTACCCACTCTAGCATTAAAGTCACCAAGCACGATGACTTTGTCTGCCTGAGGGATATTTCTTAAAACACCTTTCAAGGCATGGTAAAAGGACACTCTTTCTTCATCGACAGAATTCATAGTTGGAGCATACACACTCACCAGGGTCGCATATCTTCCTTTGTCCAGCGGAACTCTCATGGACATAAGACGCTCACTAATGCCTACTGGGGATTCTTCTAATTTATTCACAAGAACAGTCTTAACAGCAAATCCTACCCCAGCCTCTCTTCTGGTTCCTTCATCTCTTCCTTTCCAGAAGAATGTATATTCTCCACAAAATTCCGTAAGATGACCATCTCCAGCTAACCTCGTCTCAGATAAAGCCACGATGTCAAGATCGTAACGTCGAAGCTCCTTTGCAACAAGAGCGGTCGTTCATTCAGGACACTCCAAGGAATCCCTGTCAAGCAGCGTCTAAATACCTACTAAATGCCTTGTTTGGCTCTATTACAGTGGCACGATGACGAGTGGGCCCAGGCTGTGATAACCTGGGGCCCCTGCCCTTATTGCCAATTATCTCTTTTGTTCCAGAACCTTTATTGCCAATATCTCTTTTATATTGTTTTGGAACATCATTGAATGGGGACAAAAAAAAAAAAAAGTAATAATAATAGTAACAATAATAATAATAATAATAATGCTTTCTTTATTAACCACAAGGGTTTACATAAAGTAGACATTAAGGACAGTACATGAAAATAGAGGACGGTACAAATGGGCATTTCTGCGTGTAAAAAAAACAGAGGATGTAATAAAAAAAATAGCAATGAAAAATTCCCCACTAGGGGGGGGGGGGAGACTTCCGAGGGACATTTGTGAAGAAAGCCCATTAACAGGCCACAGTGACCCTGACCACCAGGACAAGTGCCCTCTCCCAGTTTTCCACCTTTAATTTACAGACACATACTCATTCGGGCCATACTTGCTTCTCTCACCCATCTTTCAACAAAATGCTGGGAAGAGAGCACTTCCCTCTCTACCCTGATTTTCCTTTTCAAATGAAATTTGAAAAAGTTAATCAGGGCATCACAGAAGAGGTAAGTGCTCGTCTTCAGCCCTTTCAAACGTGTCCACCATACTATCTCTTTCGCCATGGCCACCAGACAGATAAAAACTGCCTGCCCTTCCCGGCTAAAGGAAGAGGGCGGGGCAATCCTCACGATGGACTCAGCTAATAGCTGGATCCGTCCTACACGTAACAGCAGATGTTCCACATAAACCCACAAGTCAACAATGCTCGGACACTGGACGAGTGCGTGCAGGACGGTTTCGTCGCCCTGCGCGCATCTCGGACATGCCCGGCTGACGGCACCTCCATGCCTGTAGAGTTTATCCCGAACTGGCAAAGCTCATCGGTAGCACTGCCAGGCCAGAGATTTCTGGAAGTTGTCCATAGGCTCCGGCTCGAAAGTCCTTGAGAAGAGATTGGCTAGTTGATTTTCGTCGACGCCTAGAGTTTCTCCAAGTACGTCGTCGCTCTTCCCCTCCACCAATCCTCTATAGAACGCCAAGGTGGAGTTTCCACCGCTCACATTGCCCAATTTGTCGAGGGCTGTGAGCGCCTGAAGACATTCCAGTCTCCAAGCGCTCCCTCTCGGTCTTCGCTTGACCCAGGACTGCAGCTCCGTCAAGGAGACGAGCTGGGGAAAGACGTGTCTAGCAAACGGCGACCACACCTGACCACCGTCGAGGAAGAGGTGCAGATGTCGTAGCCTGAGCGCGTGTCTGCGCATCATCAGCCACGGCATGCCCAGCCCTCCACGTAGCGGGTGTTGATAGACCGCCTGACCATCGGAGCGTGTCCCTTCCTCAAAAGGCGAAAGAGCAAACGCTCCAGCGCAGTCAAGCGGGGATTAGGACAAGGTACGACGGTCAGGCGGTAGTAGATGACGGACGCGATGTACGCGTTAGCCACCTCCGCTCGACCTTTCAGGGATAGCTTCCTCTCCGTCCATTTCTGGGTGAGAGAAGCCACCCCGCTCGTCACCTCGTCCCAGTTTTTGTCCGTCTGGAGGTCCGGACCGAACCAGACCCCTAGCAATTTAACCGGTCCGTCCGTCCAGCGCCCGACGACGCTGTTGGACGGCATGGACCTGCCTCTCCAGGTGCCGAGCAGCAGGCCCACTGACATTTCCTGGTTGATCATTGCTCCTGTCACCGCTTCGTATTCTCTTAGTGTAGTGCCGATCGCCTCGATGTGTTTTTGGCGTTCGACATCACTACGGTGACATCGTCCGCATATTCTGACTCGGATCTTCCGCATCCTAGTTCGGCCGGGACCCTCCTCAACGTCTCCAGTTTGTGCAGTAATGGCTCGAGAGTCAATACGTACAAGAGGGACGAGATGGGACATCCTTGGCGGACCGAGCGGATGATGTTGAACGGTTCCGAAATGTGACCGTTCACTCTCACCACAGAGCAGATGTCGCTGTGCATGGCAGCGATCCAGCCTCTGAAGACGGGTCCAAAGCCAGTCGCCCTCAGGACTGCCGATAGGTAACGATGGTCGACCCATTCGAAAGCTTTCGACTGATCTAAATTGATCAAAGATCCACCTGTGCAAGGTTCCCTAGCTACCCTCTCTACGATGTATCGCATGAGGTGGAGGTTGTCGTGGATGGATCTGTCGGGAATGGCGCAGGTGTGCACCTCTCCCACCAGACCACCAACGACAAGCGCCATCCTCTTTGCTAGCACCTTGGCCAAAATCTTGAACTCTGTGTTTTGCAGAGTTATGGGCCTAAAATTATCTATGTAATCCCCCTTGTTCGGATCCTTTCTCAGCAGCGCCACAGCTCCTCGGCTCACAGAGCTGGGAATCCTCCCATTCTGTTGCCAGTTGCAGTAGACATCCACCAAGAGGCCTCCGAAAAAGTCTGGCATCTGTACGTAAATTTCATAGGGCAGACCATCCAAACCAGGCGATTTACCCCTTGTGCAGCCAGTCATTGCCTCCTGTACTTCAGCGGCTGTTATCAACTTTTCGCAACACTCCGCCTCAGTGGCCGAGAGCCGCGGCAGTCCGTCGAGGTAGACACTAAAGTCCATCCCTCGATCCGGCCCGCCGCTGCCCCCGAACAGCTGAGCGAAGTGTCGCTGAAAAGCTTCACACATTTGCCCGGGATTGAGTAGCATGCGCCCGTCGTGGTCCACTAAAGTCCGGACCGTTGCTTTGTTGCCAATGCGCCTCCGGCACTCGGGCCCGTTTAACGGCTTTCGTCCCCTCGTGTCTGAGAGCACGCACCCTAGCTCTGACAACGCAGCCTTCGTGCTACATTGAAGAATTGGTCAAGGGCCAATTTCGCCGCAAGTACGTCAGTCACGATGCCTTTGCTAAGCGCCTCGTCTAATTTTCTAACTAATTCTCCCTCTGCTCTATTTTTCTCTATTGCTAAATGCTTACTAAACCTAATGGACTCTATTCTAATTGCTCTTTTCAGAGCAAACCACCACTTGTTGTTGACGATGGCCCCCGTCAACGCCCGCTTAACTAGTTCGCTAATCCGATCTCTGTAGGCCTTGCGCGCTGGTAAGGGCGCGTTTAGTTTCCTGTAGCCGGGTCCTCGTCTATGAAGCCTATCTAAGTCAAGCACACAGATCACGAATTTGTGGTCCGTGTAGCTGACTATCTTGAATTGTGGACAGCCTATGCTAGACTTATCTATTTCTCTACAAAATACTCTATCTAGATATGATCTGGATGACCCTATGCGATTTGTCCAAGTCCACATTGGCACATTCGAGAAATCCAATCGGTACCTGTCAGACAGTTCAAAACACCTGAGCAGGTTGGTGAGGCTCTTGCACCCTCATCCCCTATCCGCTAATCCCACACAGTCCCAGCGTGCATCTAAGATCCCGTTCCAGTCGCCCACTAACACTAAAGAGCGGGACGTTCCAAGAAAGCTCTCCAGACGCCGGAAGAAATCAGGCCGCCCTGCTCCTGTCGGGGCATAGACGGCCACTAGCCTGAAAGCTTTCCCGTCTCCACTGGTCACGTCTAGCACCACCAACTTACCTTCTGGGTTCAGGAAGATGGCCCGTATGGCGAGATCCAAACCTCTCCGAAAAAGCACAGCAACTCCTCCCCCCCCCCCCCGATCCCGGACGGCTGGGAGATGCGTACACATCGTAGCCGCCGAAGATCGGTGCGAAGGCCCGTGCTTCGGAGATTCTGGTCTCGCTGATGGCCACTACATCTATGTTTAGTGACCTGAGGTCGTTGAGCAGGTGGCCCTGCTTCCATGACGACCCCAAGCCATGCGCATTTATGCTGCCTATTCTGAGTGAGGTCATGTTGAAATGGAGTGGAACAGATGGGAAAGACCACTTACCTTACTTCTCGTAGAGGAAGGATGGTTTGTCCATCCTTTTCACTGTTTGTGGCCTCCTCCGGAAGGATGTCCTTATAAATCCGCCTGGAGAATGTTTGTCGGAACTCTCCGATGTCTTTGGGAATTTTTGTTTTAGTGTCGTGTACGTTTTCTGTGTGATGCGAGTGATTTGTATGTGTAGGGGTGGTGTTAATTTTTGTGTTGTTGTGTAGTTTTTTTCTGTGATGCTGGTGTTGTGTTGGTGTTGTGTTGGATGTATTGTAATAATTGGTTGTTCAAATTTAATGCTGTGTAGTGTGTATCGTTTTGGTTGTTTCGTTTTGTTTGCGTTTGTTGTGGGTTTGTTTCTGTTACGCTTTTTGGTGATTTTGTTGTATTGGTGATGGTGGTGTTGGGGTTAATGATGGTGTTGGTGTTTGGGGTGATGGGGTTGGTGATGCTGGTGTGGTTGGTGGCATATCTGTCTTAACTTTCTTGTTCGATAATTTATTTGTTTCCCTCTGTATTTTGTTTTTGGAGGGAGAAGGAAGAGAATTTTTTCTGTTTTGGTTTCTTTTTTTCTTTTTTCCTGATACCGTTTCCCACTCCTCGTCGACACAATCTGTCTCCAGTTGCGATAAACCGGGGAGTGGAAAATCCTCCACAGGCGTTGGTTTTGATTGTGGCGTGGTGGATGGTGTAGGCGCTGGTGCTAGTTCTGGCGCGTTGGGTGGTGGTGGTGTTGGTTTTGCTACTGTTGTTGGGGTTGTTGCTGTTACAGTTGCTTCTAAGTTGCTGCTACAGTTGTTGCTGCCATTTCTGCTGCTGGTGGTGTTGATGGTTGAGTCACTGGGGTGGGTAAGAGAGGTGGTCTCAACCTTTTAGCCTGAGGGCAGAAAGCCCTTAGGTGGGTTCCTTCACCACAAACGATACACCTAGGTCTTCTGCCCTCGACGATTACGGTGAGGTGGCTGCCGTCAGTGAGGTCTATTACCTCTGGGATCTCTTCAATGCTTTTATGGTCCGCTTGGATCAGGAGCTCCATCCCAGATCTGGACCAGTTCTCCTGCTTTTCTTTCGCTATTTCAATTATCTTGGTGTTCGCCTCGATGCCTGCGAGGACGGCAGCCTTTAGCCAGGGAATTTCGATGGTCGGTGGAACGTGGGTCACCCTGATCTTCACAAGTCTCTGGCCACAATAGCTTGCGACGAGTGCGAAGTCGTCACTTCTTAATGGGGCCATGGAGTGGCCTCCTGTGGTGTTTCAAAGAACACCTCCACGGTTCCATACTTCTGCCCACGTCTGATGTGGGGTTTTTTTGCCCACACATGTCCCAAAGCTTTTTGGATTTGGGACTCGGATGCCCGTTCCACTAGGCGCAATTTTATGTTAATTGTCCGATAAGACACGGTGCATAGGCGACGTTGCTCCATTGTATTAGGTGTGTGTGGGGGGGGGGGGGGGGCTGACCCTGTACCCAATCTTTCTTTACCATTCCTTTGGCTTCTTCTAATTCCCCCTGAGTTACCTGGATCGCTTCGCACGTTTTTGCTATTCTGGCAAACTCAGGGTAGTTTTCTTAATTTCATTGTTGCTGTTGTTGTTATCGTTATTTTTGCTATTGTTAATTTTAGTTTCAGTTGTGGTGGTGGTGGCGTCAGAGGTGTTCAGTGTGGAAGAGTTCATTTTGGTTGAATTCATTTCGATATCACGAGTTAATTCATTTTTTTCTTTTGTTTCTGTTGTCGCTGTGGTGGTGGTTGGGGTGGTGGTTGTCGCGGTGGTGGTGGTGGTGGCGGATTTAACACCTGCAGTCATTGGTAATGGCGGGAAATGAACGTCTGCTTGAGACAAATTTAAAATATTGCTACTGCTTACATTTCCAGTGTTGGCAAACGTAGCAATATTTACAATGGTGGTGTCGGTGTGAGGTGTTAGATTGTGAGGAAGGAGTGACTCTGAGTCATCCATTATTTTTCAAAGAAACATTTTTGTTTGATAATTAAAAAAAGTTTAAATTTTTGGCTCAAGGCTCCAATATTTTTGAGTGTCCTTTTCAGAAATCAATGTATGTGCACTTTTATACAGTTAACAATAAACATTTTCCATAAATGGCAATTTTAAACAACTGAAAATATCAAACCCTTTCGGAGTCACGATAATACGATTTACTACGTAGGACGCCAATAATAATAATAATAATAATAATAATATTAAAAAAAGGAGAGCTTACCATCAATCACCTCCCCTTCATGGACGAGCTTAAGCTCTTCGGGAAGAGTGAGAAGGAGTTGGATGTGTTTGTTGACACTGTCCGTATTTTCAGCAATGATATATGTATGCAATTTGGTATTAGTAAGTGTGGAGTCCTAGTGATGAAGAGGGGTAAATTGAGCAGAAGCAACGGAATCCAGGTACCAATAGGTGAGATAATAAACGAAATTGACACTGAAGAAGGATACAAACATTTAGGTGTTCTGGAGGCAGATGAGATCAAGAACAAAAAAATGAATGAATTGATAAGATCTGAGTACATTCGGAGAGTAAGTAGCGTATTAAAATCACATCTGAACAGTAGGAATGCCATAAGTGCAGTAAATTCCCGAGCTGTGTCTATTATTAGGTACAGTGCGGGAATTCTGAAATGGAATGTTGCTGAACAAAAAGAAATGGATAGGAACACTAGAAAGTTGTTAACTATCTACAACATGTTCCACAAGAGGAGTGATGTCGATATACTCTACTTATGGAGATTTGAAGGTGGAAGAGGTTTTATCAGCATAGAGTACTGTGTTCAGATGGAGAAAAACAACCTACACAAATACGTGACTGACAGTAGGGAGCCAATGCTCAGAATTGTACTGAAGGAGAGGACATCAGACCAGGGGATGTCCAAGGAGTAAATAACAACAAGGAGGGAGAGCAACCTTCATGAAAAATCCCTTCATAGTTCCTTCTTTGAGAAAACTAAATTTAGAGATCCACAGACATGGAACTGGTTGAAAAGAGGAGACCTTAAAAAGGCTACAGAAGGAATGTTAATGGCTGCGCAAGAGTAGGCACTCAAAACGAAGTGGGTGAAACACCATATTTACAAGGAGGCTAGCCCACTGTGTAGGATCTGTAGAGAGAGAGAGGAGACTGTGGCTCACATTGTATCCGAGTGTAAACACCTAGCCCAGACTCACTATAAAGGCTGGAGACATGATGTGATGGGCAGGGTGATCCATAGGCACATATGCCAAGTAATCAATTTACCACATTCTGAGAAGTGGTATGAGCATAAGCCAGAGTCGGTGATAGAAAACGATCAGGTGAAGGTGCTGTGGGATTTTAGGATACAGACGGACAAGAAACTGGAACACAATAGACCTGACCTGGTGGTTTTGGACAAGGAAAAAAGATCGTGCCTGATTGTAGATATAGCCTGCCCATTCGATACCGATACCAGGACTTAAATTGGGAGGTAAAAAGGATTTGGAACTGCCATGAAATCAAAGTGGTCCCGATTGTTATAGGCGCACTAGGTACTATCTCGAAGAGTTTCCAAGGATGGTTAAAGAAAATTAGTCTAGCCCCGCTTTTTGGAACACTTCAAAAGAGATGCTTGCTGGGAACAGCAAGAATCCTCCGATACGGCCTGAATATCTGAGGCTGCAGGTAGTGGCTTGATATTCATTTCAACAAACTTTCCAGTTAAATAACCTCAATGATTGAGACTCAAAGAACAATAATAATAATAATAATAATAATAATAACAGAATATTAATAATTATTAATTAATGCAATCGTGCAATGCCTGTGCGTGACGAATATTTTTAAAGTGGGGAAAGACTGTGTACTGGGCCAATCCCACTCTCTGAGCGACAGAAGCTATAACCCGAAAAGAAGAAAAGATCAACATCATCGGTAACTACTGAGCCGCAGGTTTCATGTCGGAGTTAACCCAGTTTCCTGAGTTGCCTTCTCCTAGAAGAATGCTCTGACAAGGGCTAGGGGTTCTTCACTCCTAGTGGTTTAACTGCGCGATCGGGTATCCAGCCTAACAATTTCTATGTCCCTGCGGATAAAAAGAAAAAAAAACTCACTTATTGACACTTATACGTACGACATACACACATGCGCACATACACACATACATACGCGCGCACACACCAACACTCATACATACAGACAAACACACACACACTACTCACTTACACACACACACACATATATATATATATTACCGTCATTACTGATACAAGATTACATACATACATACATTACATACATACATATGTACATACATACATACATACATACATACATACATACATACATACATACATACATACATACATGGTGGCTGCCAACTATTTTCGAGTACGGCCACTTCTTTATATTCATGTAGCAGAACCCCTACCAATGCGCTGAACGAGTGTGACTTTTTAGTCCAGCCAGCGACTTGAAAACTCTGGTACAAACACTACACTTGTGACAATTATTGACACATAGTGCTGGGCCCATGGTACCATGTGACGACAAGTGCAGAGAGATCTCCAGATATAAAGCAATGCCTGTGCCGTGAAGATTCATGGTGAGCAAAGGCACTGCACATATACATACATACATACTTATATACATACATACTTACATACATAAATGCATACATATATACATACATATATACATACTTATATATACATACTTATATATACATACTTATATATACATACTTATATATACATACTTATATATACATACTTATATATGGTGGCTGCCAACTCGTTTTCGAGTACGGCCAATACTTTATATCCATGTAGGAGAAACCCTACCGATGCGCTGAACGAGTGTGACTTTTTAGTCCTGCCAGCGACTTGAAAACTCTGGTACAAACACTGCACTTGTGACAATTATTGATACAGTGCTAGGCCCATGGTACCATGTGACGACAAGTGCAGAGAGATCTCCAGATATAAAACAATGCCTGTGCCGTGAAGCTTTTATAGTGAGCAAAGGCACTGCACAAAGCCAGTCCCACTCTCTTAACCAAGATGATATGTACCAAAAAGAAAAACAAGTCAACATCATTGGATACCATCAGGGTTGCAGGTGTTATATCAGAGTTTTCCTTCTCCTAGAATTCAGCCTTGACAAAGGCTAAGGGGTCATCTCTCCCGGTGATTTTGGATGGCCATTGACTCTTAAGAGCTCCTTTGCCCTTTGACAGGTTTTGTTTTTAGTCCTGCAGGATGTCCAAAGAAACCTGTATCCCAGTACAACCTGTCTCATGGTCGGGTCGTTGGCGACTAAATTGGCAACCCCACATACTTATATATACATACTTACATACATACTTACATACATACATACATATATACATACATCAATTTCCACATCAACAGTGACATAGACCGCCTTTACTTGACACGTAAGCAGGGAGGCAGAGGCCTAACATCAGTCCAGACAACATTTGAAATTCGCATCATATCTCTCCGACAACATCTACGAACCTCGACGCGTAGGAGCCCGCTTCTCGAGCAAGTCTATCTGCATGAAACAAATAAGATAAAGAGAGATGAGAAGGAACTCCTTGAGAGATATTCCCTGTGTGATAATCAAAAACTCACACCCAGGGATATCGCTCAGCAGTATCGCAGTGAATTCATGGATGAAAAGCTGCATGCCTATCAGCAAAAAATCATGCATGGATATGTTGCCAGGAAGCTCCAGAGTGAGAGTAATATAGATAAGGAAAGTAGTCTATCTTGGACCAACAACCGCTATATTGGTTCCCACTTTGAAGGATACGCTTTTGCAATCCAGGAACAGGAGATTAGCACGAAATACCTGATTCACAAAAGAGATAGTGATGCAGGCAAAACACCTAGATGTGATAACAAGTGCAGACTCTGCAGAACTAATATCGAGGATATCATCCATGTCATCAGCACCTGCCCAAAGATGTCATCGCGGTAGTATCTACCTATGAGGCATGATGTAGTGAACAAAATACTGTACAATGCAGTTCGTGAAAAAGATAGCCCCGATAATAAACACATTAAAAGCTAAAACAATGCGGAAGACATCTATGTACATAAAATGAAAGAGTACTGGTGGTATGTTCCAGTAAAAACCCCAATAAAATGCAGGCATAACAGACCAGATATTATGATATGGGACAGGGAGAAGAAAACATGCACAGTAGTGGAGGTTAGCTGTCCAGCAGATGCCAATATAATATCAAAGATTAGTGAAAAGGAGAATATTTATGCAGAACTGATGAGAAATCTGCAGATACTCCACCCTGATTATACCTTCAGATTTATGCCTGTGATTATTGGGGCACTGGGATATGTTAGTAACTGCCTCAATACAAATCTTGAGAAGCTAGGCTTCGCAGGAACAGAAAGAACACAACTAGTTAGGAAACTACAAGTACAATCCATTAATGGAACAGTAAAAATATGTAAAACATTCCAAATATTTTGCATCTAATAACTGCATATACACATGTACAGACACAAAGCATATACACATGCACACATACAACTCAAAATATACACATCCACACATACAATAACATCCATATGTACACATGCATGCATACATACATATCTACCTAGTTGATGTTGTGTAAATTCCAATGAGAGAGTCTTGTGTCTATGTTAGAAACCGACTCTCTCTCTTTTGGTAAAACTTTGTGAAATTATAAAACCAGAAGAACATACTTACATACATACATGCATACATGGTGGCTGCCAACTCGTTTTCAAGTACGGCCACTACTTTATATCCATGTAGGAGAACCCCTACCGATGCGCTGAACGAGTGTGACTTTTTAGTCCAGCCAGCGACTTGAAAACTCTGGTACAAACACTACACTTGTGACAATTATTGACACATAGTGCTGGGCCCATGGTACCATGTGACGACAAGTGTAGAGAGATCTCCAGATATAAAGCAATGCCTGTGCCGTGAAGCTTTTATAGTGAGCAAAGGCACTGCACAAAGCCAGTCCCACTCTCTTAACCAAGATGATATTTACCAAAAAGAAGAACAAGTCAACATCATTGGATACCATCAGAGTTGCAGGTGTTATATCAGAGTTTTCCTTCTCCTAGAATTCTGCCTTGAGAAAGGCTAAGGGGTCATCTCTCCCGGTGATTTTGGATGGCCATTGACTCTTAAGAGCTCCTTTGCCCTTTGCATGTATGTATGTATGTATGCATACATACATACATACATACATACATACATACATACATACATACATACATACATACATACATATATACATGGTGGCTGCCAACTCGTTTTCGAGTACGGTCACTACTTTATATCCATGTAGGAGAACCTCTACCGATGCGCTGAACGAGTGTGACTTTTTAGTCCAGCCTGTGACTTGAAAACTCTGGTATAAACACTACACTTGTGACAATTATTGACACATAGTGCTATGGTACCATGTGCCGACAAGTGCAGAGAGATCTCCAGATATAAAGCAATGCCTGTGCCGTGAAGCTTTTATAGTGAGCAAAGGCACTGCACAAAGCCGGTCCCACTCTCTTAACCAAGATGATATTTACCAAAAGGAAGAACAAGTCAACATCATTGGATACCATCAGCGTTGCAGGTGTTACATCAGAGTTTTCCTTCTACTAGAATTCTGCCTTGACAAAGGCTAAGGGGTCATCTCTCCCGGTGATTTTCAGTTGGCCCTTTGACAGGTTTTGTTTTTAGTCCTGCAGGATGTCCAAAGTCACCCTCCTCAACAAGAAACCTTGGTGGGGTTGCCAGTTTAGTTACCAACGACCCGACCATCAGACAGGTTGGACTGGGATACATGTTACCAGTAGCACCAACTGTTGACGTGACATATATACATACATACTTACATACATACATACATATATACAAACATACTTACATACATACTTACATACATACATATATACATACATACATACATACATACATACATACATACATACATACATACATACATACATACATGGTGGCTGCCAACTCGTTTTCGAGTACGGCCACTACTTTATATCCATGTAGGAGAACCCCTACCGTTGCGCTGAACGAGTGTGACTTTTAGTCCAGCCAGCGACTTGAAAACTCTGGTACAAACACTACACTTGTGACAATCATTGACACATAGTGCTGGATCTATGGTACCATGTGACGACAAGTGCAGAGAGGTCTCCTGATTTAAAGCAATGCCTGTGCCGTGAAGCTTTTATAGTGAGCAAAGCACTGCACAAAGCCAGTCCCACTCTCTTAACCAAGATGATATTTATCAAAAAGAAGAACAAGTCAACATCATTGGATACCATCAGGGTTGCAGGTGTTATATAAGAGTTTTCCTTCTCCTAGAATTCTGACTTGACAAAGGCTAAGGGGTCATCTCTCCCGGTGATTTTGGATGGCCATTGACTCTTAAGAGCTCCTTTGCCCTTTGACAGGTTTTGTTTTTAGTCCTGCAGGATGTCCAAAGTCACCCTCCTCACCAAGAAACCTTGGTGGGGTTGCCAGTTTAGTCGCCAACGACCCGACCATGAGACAGGTTGTACTGGGATACATGTTACCAGTAGCACCAACTGGTGACCTGACATACATTGATACATACATACATACATACATACTTACATACATACATACATACATACATACATACATACATACATACATACATACATACATACATAATCAGTCAACGCGATCAGTCGCATATTGTGGCGTGGGAGACTATTTATTTAATTTAAGATGAATATTATCTCCGACAGTAATGCCACAACTACAGCCAGGTTGAATAACTTGTTATTCTTCTAACTATCCCTTCTGAAGACACCTTTTATTCGAATTCGTAGAGATATCCGACTAAATACATAATTCAATTTACAAGGATTTGCTACAAACAGCATGGCTGAACACAACATCAACAACAAAATTAAGGAAGTATCGAAGTCAAATAACAAAGAAGGTAATCAAACTTTATTCAGTTGTAGCTACAGAAGAAACCGAAATTATAAATCGCATTTCTCTTGGAGTTACGAACTTAATGATGATTTATTTAATTGTTATAAAATGGCAAAAAACAATCCCTCCATTGGCTATATGAATAGAATAAAGCTACACTGGGACGAAATGGACCCAGAGCTAAATTATTTCACAGCGAAACAATTACGCCAACAAGCGACGTTTGTTGAACGTAAAAATAAGATATATATTATTAATTTTAAGTCCCCCACAACAAACATGGAATCAACAACACGTGCTACAGGTCGCCATGCTACTAGACTTCCTAGCAGCCAGGTCGAACAGCGCCTTGAAACAACTATGCCCGTAAGAAACTTGACACCACCTGTACCATCTAAGTCTACCTCGAATGCTGGGGAAAACACTATCGATAATAATAATAATCGAAGAAATAATAATAATAATCGAATAAATGTGACACCACGTATACCATCAGAGTCTACCTCGATGGTAGTGGAAAATACTATCGATAATGATAATCAAAATTATAAACAATTGAAAATTTCCCTCAACGAAATCTTCCAGAGAGAAATTAACTCATGTATAAATATCTCTCTTGCTGAACGTGTTGAAATGACAATGGTGAATAAAAAACCAAATAATGAAATACTACGTGCTATTGACGAAATAGGGGATGAATATTTACGACGGATAAAAACCCCAACATTTTGGCAAATCAACGCCTGTTTATATGCCCTAGCAACGACAGTGAAGCATTATCTTGGTGATAGCAGAGAAATTAACACGAACAAAACACCACCAAAAATACCATCATATATAACTAAAATAGAAAAAAAAGAGTGCTGACCTACGAAAAAACATAGGACATGTGACAATGCTCCTTACATGCAAACAAACACAACAAAACCTCATTCCTCACCAACAAAGAGTGAAAAATAAAATAGAGACGATGTTTGGTAACAGTAGAACCAGAACTCACCAATATAAGCTGATCACCCTAAAACAAGAATTGAGAGCTGTTAGAGAAAAACGCCGATACCTGAAGAAGGTAGACGAGAGAAAAATGCTTAATAAAAGATTCAGACGAAACCAAACATCAGTCTATAGAGATATGAAGGGCAAAATAATAAGTGTCACTGAGGCCCCATCCCAGAAAGACATAGATTCCTTTTGGAGAAAAATATGGGGTGAAAAGAAGAATTTCAACCAAGATGGAGTCTGGCTAAGAGAAACCGAAAGAACTATTGCTCCTACACTACAACAAAAACATACGAAATAAGTGAGGGTACCCTTGAGACTAGAAAACTCCAAGATAAGAAAACACCAGGAAGAGAAATGATTGTCGGCTACTGGTACAAGAACTAATATTCTATCGGAGGTATCTTACTGACCTCTACCAACAAGTTCTTAAGGGAGATACACTTATACCAGAATGGTTGACATTAGCACAAACGTTACTGGTCCCCAAGAACAAAGACACCCACTTGGCAAAAAACTACCGACCCATTGCATGCCAGAACCTGATGTATAAGATGTATACAGCCTGCCTGAACCTATTCCTCCAAGATCACTGTGAAAATAATAACATCATCACAGATGAACAAACAGCTGGAAAGAAAAGGGTTTGGGGATGTGCTGAACAACTCCTAATCAACAAAACTGCGATGTCGGAGGTGCGACAACTTAGGAGGAATATGACTGCACTCTGGCTGGACTACAGGAAAGCTTTCGATTCTGTTCCCCAATCTTGGATGATAGAGGCCCTCCAGCTTGCTAAACTCCCAGACATTATTGTCAGAGCCATAGAGAAGCTGTCTTCTTCTTGGGCTACTATCCTAAGGTTAAAGACAGAGAGGGAGGACTCTATTTTCACTGATAAAATAAAATATTGCAGGGGTATATTTCAGAATAGAATTCACAAACTGACAATAGTGAAACCAACGCTCTAACTTCTAAGCCACACGCCTCCACAAAGATAATGAAGGATACGCAAAATATAAAAGAAATAGGTGTAGAATGTACTTATCTGCTGTTGGTTTAGTAAATGTTTACTTCGACTGGACTCGGTGGTATATATTACAAATATTTACTTATTTTTTAATAAATATCTTCTCTGTAAACGTTTATATGTTGAATTCCGAATTTCTATTTGTTACGTCCTGTATAAATAGTATCTCATACTTTTTTAATGTACATAAAAGGGATGATTTCTTAAATTTGTATGGCTTAATTCTTGATATCTTGCAAGTGATTTTAAACTGTGTGTTGTTTTTAAGTTGCTACACGTATATCTTTAGTGGCATAATTTCTATTATTGTGGTTAAATGAAGACAAATGTTGGTAGTAAGTAGTGTTTTTGAACGAGAAGACGAATCGGTACTCACGGTAGCATTAACCACCAAGTCTTTTGATCAAGAATACACTGCTATTATTACGAT
>OZ024741.1:343659636-343664636 GCA_964016885.1 Eledone cirrhosa
ACATAGTAGAAAACGAGAGTTCCTAGAAGAAGAAGTCCAGGAATTTAATTAGCACTGAGGAGTTACGAAATAGACATTTCGAACATTGAATATTATTCTGAGAGATAGTTAAATAATATATAGAGTTAAAGTAAAGGAAGGGTGTGGATATAAGGTATGAAGAGAGATAGTAGAAACGGCGATACGACAGGGTGTGGGTAATATACAAGATGAACGGTGGTAGAAATAGAGAATAGTCTAGGAGTATAATATATCTAAAGTTATTTGTAATGTGAGGTTCTGTGAGGGTATATATATATATATATATATATATATATATATATATATATATATATATATATATATATATATTTATTAAAATAACAGATTAAAGTTTAAGCAAAGAATCGCTCCTTTCACCCTTAACGGGATCTTCTGAAACTAACAAAGTCAATCTGTAAACGCAGAAGTGGATATTTCAAAAAACGTTGCAACCGGAGGAAGACAGGAAGACGATACTTTGGTTCGTGGAAACGTTCGCTGGCAAAGAACGGGAAAAAACGAATAAGATACGTCATTAATAGGAACGGTGAAAAACAATTACGCGCAAAGACAGAACCACGTTTATGGTATAAAAGAGGTCGTAGACTAATGTTCTCTTAGGTGGTTCATAGAGACGTTCTCTGGCAATGAACGAAAAAAAAACCGCAGATAATACGTCATATGCGGAGCGTAGAGAACAATAGCACGCAAAGACAAAACCACGTAAATGGTATAGCAGAAGTCGTAGACTAAATTCTAACAAGGAGACCGAATGAATCTCCGCTACAGAGTTAAGAACAAAGTAAATAAATACAATACAGAAGTAATAGAAATAAATAAATACATACACGCAAACAAATACGTACATACACAAGCATACGCAAAACACTTACCATAAGTATACAAAACCACGCACATATAAATATGTGTGTGCGTGTATACAAATAAATAAATAAATAATTATATAAACGTATATAAATAAATAAATACGTATATAACAAGCGCACACACATACCTACATGTAAATACACGAATGTTCGGAGACGTAAGTCAACCAAAACATGAAATACACATATACACACACCCTACATACGTACGAACCTGCATACTCACACAGACGCAAAACTCCCGTATACACATAGCGAAACCATATGTACCAGAATAAAAAAAAAAAAATGTTACGCCATAACATAAACAATCAAATATACGTACGAGAAGGTATACGTACCTTCACAAAACATACGGGTATTATATACTTACATATGCAAATAAGTAATGGTATAAACAAAACATATACTTAGCTCCCACATCAAGACGTAAAATATCCACGTATAGATCGTTCTATCCATTAGGGTATAACGTGGGGCTGTAATACGGGAAAGTTTTGTGCAATTTATGTTTACAAGCCGAAATTGCCTCAAATTTTTTGTTTAAGATGTGGTCTGTGGCGTAGAGTATTTCCAGGGCCGCAGCGGCGAAGAGGTCACATGGTCTTTTATTTCCGTTATACGATCTATCCCTAGCTAGGATCTCCCAGTGTAACTTATATTGGGTGTGGTTGTCTTTTAGACTCCAGATATAAGCTGAAAGTGACGTCATATTCCTATTTAGAGGGTAACGAAAAGAATGGGTATGCGTGTAAAGACGCTGCTTGAATCTATTGGCGGTTAACCCTATGTAGGCCCTACGGGACGTGGGTGTTACAACCTACATTTGTAGACAATGTTACTAGAAAGGCATTTCCCGGATAGGGGGCAATCAACCCAATTCCTACAATTACAGTTAGTACTAACTACAGGGTTGCATGTGTTCCTGCGAAACATTTTTCCCCTACACATAAATATAGTAAAATGTTTAATAGAAATACTATTAAAATTTCTTACTCTACGACTCCTAACCTTGCACATAACATCACAGCTTCAAATTTAGCTAAACTACCTAGCCGTAGGAAAGCAGCGATTCTTTGTTTAAACTTTAATCTGTTATTTTAATAAATATTTGCTCTACGGTTCTTATATACTTGATATATTATCCTTATCGAGCCTCTTTGGATTTTAGTCTTGAAATTTATTATTATTACTATATATATATATATATACACACACGCATACACACACACACACACACACACACACACACACACACACACACACACACACACACACACACACACACACACACACACACATATATATATATATATATATATATTTCCAATTCCAACCCTTCAATCTTATTTCTCATTCTTTCTTCTGAAGGACTAACGTCCGAAACGTTAAGACCCTCTTTCTGCTCTTTCAGGCGTCAACCTAATACATTCCTTCCATATACTGTACCGATTGTGTTGTTATTTCTGTTTACCTCTTACACACACACACACACACACACACACACCACACACACACACACACATATATATATATATATATATATATAATGTATCCCGTGTTCAATCAGGGGTAACCACAGTAAGTAAGGTACTCATTACATAGCGGAGTATAAATATTTAATATAGAAATGGCTTCTACAGAACTAGAAATCTTTCATTCGGGAGAAATCATCATGTGTATGTATATGTATGTATGTAATTCTGTATGTGTGTATGTGTGTGTCAGAGAGAGAGAGAGAGAGAAGGGTGAGAGAGATAGAAAGAGTCTCTGTGTGTGTGTCTGTGTTTCTGTAGGTATATATTTAATAAATGCAGAGTGATGGATCAGGTCAACAACCACACGCTCTAACACAGTATTACAATTTAGATGAGTTTTGTGATTCGGAGTATCTAATTCTTTCATAAATCTGTCATTTGAATTCATATTTACATGGATTGGGTTAGTCATGACATACAGGTGATTCCAGTACACGTTTACTTTGAAACAGAAAGGAACAATTGCTTATTTTATTTTTTTCAATACATTCCATTGTTGTCTGTACAGAGTGTATTCATCGATATCCAGACTATTCTCGTTACCTATGGTAAAATAAACAAATATAAAAATTCAAAGTTACCACAGACGGAAAATCTGTCGCTACCGCAACCATTGTAACTAAATCAACATCATAAATAAGGATCGATACATAATTCTTAATATCTTATTTGGTAACCCTGTTATTAAAACTTGTGTGAACAGCAAACGGCTCAATAGATAATAACAGCCCAGAGAACTGTAACACCGTGGTTACGAAACAAACCAACAGCAGTGGAAACAATAACAACAGACACGAAAATAACCAAAGCCGTCTTTAGAATTCCCGAATGTAAAATATCTTTAGAAACATGTGAGGTCTTTAGAAATTGTTTATCTTGTGAGAAACATACAGATAGCTCATATTTCTTCAATATAAACACACACACACACATATATATTTATATATGTGTATATGTATATATATATATATATATATATATATATATATATATATATATATATATATACGTGTGTGAGTGTGTATGTGTGTGTATATATATATATCTGTCTATTTGTCTCTCTCTCTCTCTCTCTCTCTCTCTCTCTCTCTCTCTCTCTTTCTTTCTTTCTATATATATATATATATATATATATATATATATACGTATATTTCGTTTCTGAATTTGTTTAGCAAGATTCTTTATCTGAAAACGTGTGTTGAAACCGATATTGTTATACTTTGGGAGGGTCATGTTGCCAATAAGAAAAGTACGCACCAGTTGCTTTCACTCCAATTTATTATAAATTAAATTTATAAATTTAAAAAAATTTAAAAATTCATAAATTTATAAATTTCCGGTTGGTTGGTTGGTTCCACACCTGGATGGTTGTTCATATATTGTCAAAGTACTTTCGTCACACATTATGTGACCTCTTCAGTGACTGGGGATTCTTTTCTTTGTTTTGTGCCTCTCCTTTGTTCTGTCCTACGCCATCTTGTTTTTGTGTGTGTTGTGTGCTTAGTTTGCGCATGTGTTACATCCGGGTGTCTGTGTGTGTTTTTATTTGTTTATTTACATGTTACTGGTTTGTTGTTTGTTTTGTGTGTGTGTGTTTTCATTTTGTTCTTAATTGTAAGTTGTGATGTTACTATTCCATTCATGTTTTATATTTAATTTTGGTTGGAGTTCATTTTTGTTTATTGCCTCTGTGATTTGTCCAAACATTGTGTCTTTTCTGTGTGCAGATTTTATTTTTATTTCTATGTTCTCTAATTTGCCCCTATGTTCTATTTTAGCATGTTGGTGGAGTACTGATGATTCTTTACTATCTTGAAGGTCTCGCCAGTGTTCATTTAATCGTTCTCCTATAATACGAGCTGTCTCACTTATGTACACTATATTCTTATCTTTACATTGTCCTTCAGTACACCCTATATTATATACTATGTTTCTAGTTTTACAGTTAATATGGGGGCTTAGTTTACAGATTATGCATTTCTTATCTATACAGGGAGGTCTTTGA
Organism: Eledone cirrhosa; assembly: GCA_964016885.1. Lineage (NCBI taxonomy): Eukaryota > Metazoa > Mollusca > Cephalopoda > Octopoda > Eledonidae > Eledone > Eledone cirrhosa. The sequence goes on from OZ024741.1 coordinate 343,664,088, forward strand.
AAAGGGTATGTATTACTAATAAGTTTTTGATGGATGTACCTGGTCTTTCTACTATCTTAATATTTAGTTTAAGTTTATCTAGGGCCCTTCTAAATTTGTAAGCTAATTCACCTCTAGGTGTTGTATTGATGAACATTACACTCTGGTATTTATTGCTATCATACCATGAGTTTATTCTATTAACCTTATTCCTAGTTCTTTCTATTCTATTCCAAAATTTGCTACTATACAAGGGACAGGTCCCATTTGTATCATTATTTACCATTTTTTTCCATTTGGTTCTGGCTCCTCTATATACTCTGATTTTATCTCTCTGATTGTAACCAGAGAATTGCATACGGTGGATGAAGTGTTGTATGTGTCTCTCTAGAAAACATGAATGGATTAGCAACATCAGAACTTACAATTAAGGAGAAAATGAAAACACACACACATAAAACAAACAACCAACCAGTAACATGTAAATAAACAAATAAATAAACAAATAAAAACACACACAGACACCCGGATGTAACACATGCGCAAACTAAGCACACAACACACACAAAA